>CM010315.2:1628094-2160594 GCA_001923025.3 Taenia multiceps | reverse complement strand
TTTCCAGATATCCTTTGTCTCCCCATCGGACACTATAGCTGGCGACAAGCGCGTTGGGTTGAGACGGCTTTTGCCAACTCACGCGCACTTTGTAGGGGTCGAGTGGCTCAGCACTCACGTTCTGGGGAGCCTACATAATTTGTGCTACTATGCTTCATGGTTGAATTGCATTTTGTGTTTTACACCAACAACTGCCTAGGCACTTTAGTTGAGCATCATTTAATGTGTTTTAAGGAAGAAAGTGAATTTAAGAGCATTTGGAGGTCGACTTCACGAACGCACACGAGTCCATGTTGTCCTCTTGTGCATTTTAATCACCGAGTTCTATGCTTTCACAACTAATTTTATCAGTTTCACCTTGATTTCCATTCTTAATTTCTCCTCCAATTTAACTTGGACACAGATGTGTCTGTCGAAGTGAGGTCTGTGTTAGTCACTGATGAAGGGAAGGTGGAATTGCTGACCGGAGTGGGGAGGGGTATCTGTGTCTGCAAAAATCACCTACTCACAATATCGCAGCTAATCCCAAAGGAGACAGAAACTGCCAGAAGAGGTTGCAGGTGAACATTAGATTGCTCCGTCAGGTCTTCTTACCAGAGACCCCAAAGCAATCGCCAGTTTTGGGAACGAGTTAGAATTTGCGCGCTTGGTGTGTGTGTGTGTTCTGACAATCAACGTCGAAACAACCAATGATGAATGCAGAGCTCAAGTCACCAGCTGTATCGACATACATCTTAAATTGCAGAGGAAATTGAGGTGTGGGATGAAGATGCAAAATGATGGAGAATGCTGTGAAAGCAAGGAGGTCATCAGGTGAGCATGTGAATGGGCCGACGCATGTACTTATGAGCCACATCATCCCTCTACGCACCGTCGCCTCACAAGTAGTTGCGTGTGCATAAGCCAACGTAACATGTGAAATTGAACCTGTAGACACGCTTGACTGCCTCAGAAGCACTTTCCTTGAAAACGTGAACGAAGACAGAAACTCTTACTTGTGCATAAAATTGTGCGTGAGGACAACTTTGCGTCAAGTAAAATAATCACAAATTCACCAAATCTTCGCGTGACAGATAATTTTCGAAGATGAATTTAATGCATACTTCCTGTTTCCGGTTCGTTTTTCCCCTTCTCCATTATGCAGGGAAATATTCGGTAATCGATTTTGACGGAAAATTGAACTATGCTTTCCGATTGACGGAATTGCGAATGACTAACACTTCAGCCTGTCTTGCTCCCACGAAAAGCAGAAAACCGGCTCTGCGATAGCTGAATGAATGCCGTTAATGTCAACTTTGCATCGACCGTTTCATTTTGTTGAAGGAACTACTCTCCACTTCATGACGCCTGACAACCATCTCATCACGTGTCATGGCTGCTTTCTGCCCGTGCTTCATTGGTGGATGTTGAAGGACAGTACCAAAATACAAAACCTACACTGAAGTGCTCACCATTAATGACAACTCTAGTCAGCCATTAGAGCAACCCAAGTCTCTTAGCACGGAAGCATTTTTTGTGCAGTGAGGAATGAAGAATCGGTTAGATGATTGAATTTGTGGGTGAATGGGTGTTGACTGCATGCCGTCTAGGCAGCGTAGGTGGAGGAAGTCAAGTATGCCAACCATCAACTGCTATTTCACCATGCCACGTGCACGCATCGCATGGCCCACGTAAGCCCACGAGTCCATGTTGACCTCCTACACGTTCACCTACTGACCTCCACGCTTTCACAACACTCTCCGTCACTTCTCGCCTTCATTAATTTTATAATTTCTCTTCCCAATTAACATGGATGCAGATGTAGCTAGTGGCTTGAGGTCCGCATTCATCTCAGAGTAATGGACGATGAAATTGCTGACTGCTCACACTAGCGATTTGTAATGCGCGACTCAGTTGTTGTTGGTAATTGGCGCTGCTGTGCAACAAGCAAGTTGTAACGCCTTTCCAAAAGAAGGTGGTGAAAGTGGTACACTCAGTGCGCATTGCTTGCAATTCCTCTTTCTTCTTCTCATTTTTGATGCGATGCAGAGCCAAGGGCGGAACAGACTGGTGAAGGCATCAAGGTGGCCAGAGATGTGGCCTTACGAGGTAGTGGGAGAAGCAATTCAACCCGGTGTATTGGGGGAAAGGCAAAAGTATGGGCACATTCGGGGACCGGGGAGGGTGACCTCATCGGTTCACGTGAGTGTGTCAAGCTAGCTGTTGGCTCGTGGAGACGGGGCTTGAGTGTGTGTTTACGTCTGAGTGTGAGCCCAGTGCCTTTCCAATGCAATTCAGTCACCCACTTCACTCAGTTAAGCATAGCTACCAGTGACCGGTTGCCACCGTTCCCATAAGCTGTCAAGTGGACGAAACATTTCGCGACTTCGGACAGCAGGGTCGCTCGGGATGCAAAGATGGCACTAGAATTGCAATGCAGTATTAAGCTCCCTTTGCACAATACTTGTCAGCTTACAAACGAAGTCGTCAATTTTACACTGTTTTGTCAAGCTCGGGCAAGAGGATAGAGCCCGTTTTAGCATCAACATAAACAGAGTGTGGTGTAATGTATTTTATTTGGCATTCAACAATCATTTATTATATTTGCTGCAGTCAATGAGAGTAGAGGCGAATGATTGACAAGATGATCACTGTTCGGAGTTGTGAAGCCTGCAATAAAAATCACTGAGGTGCTTGACAAAGTCAAGCATTGAGCTGCAATACTCTGAGGAGGTGAAAGGGTTGGAGGAATGCGCAGACTTGGAAGAATGTTCAAGCAAGCACTAGAGCCATTGAAACTAGAAGGGTCGCAGTGGCTAAAGCAGCAGCGGTAGACCCCCCATTGGTGGTAATTGTGGGTGTAATGGACGAAGCTGTTGAGGTGGTTGTTGTAGGATTCGACGTAGATGGCCTCCTAACGGTGGGTGTAGAAATCTGGGCAGTCGTCCTACTCGTTGGCATTGTGGAAGTCGTGGTAATCGCAGAAGTCTGGGTAGGACTGCTCTTCGTTGCGATTGTGTTTGTCATTGCGGTACTCGCAATTGTGGTAGTCGATGTTTTCTCTTTAATCCAAAACAACAAGCTCGCTTCAGTGTGCATTCTACCTCCTACATGACAACAAACTCTTGACAGCGCATAACGAGGCACTTTGGAGTGCCCCATCAGACGGGTCCAACGTAACGTAAATCCCTGCAGTCAACCTCATTGCAGCGAATGCTGGAGAGTGAAGCTGCGTAATCATTTTAGTAGTTGTAATATTAATAATGGTTGGGCTATCGGCATAACGAGCAGAACAAACTTACCTTCTACCTTGCTTGCTGTAGTTGCTGTCACTTTGCCACTGCAGACGTTACCTCCACGTCCAGCATAGTAAGCACAAACGGTGACAGAAGCGGACTTTATTTCCTCCGCTTCAGTGAAGGTGTGTTCTGTTCTCAATTTCGGAATGATGGTACCAAGTAATCGACCACCGTTGATTGAATACATTAAAACATAGTCGTTGATATAATCGCTGTGTCGTGATGGCGGTCTCCAACTCACATGCGCACTGTGTGAGTTGGTTATTTTAATTGTCACGTTCTGGGGAGCTTCGGGTGCTGCACAAATGGAAATGCACAAATTTGTCTTCATTAGTATGAAAGAGGACGATGAGTGTTTATTAGCGCTAGTGTTCTGCCTCATGCCCTCCTATGAAGTTGGATGCAGGCGTTATGCTCAAGCATCAGGGTGAATGCACAGAAGCCGATGAGGATTGGTTTGTAAGACCTGCATCCCTTAATTCACTCCCTAGTAAATGAGGTAAAACGCTAGGAGGCGTTGGATGATGCAAGGAAATGAATGAGTCTACTCAGTGGCATCAAGTCGATTTGACTGTGACAAGATGGAATGTAAAGTGATGTGATGTAATGCGATACAAACGAATAGAAGCAGCTAATCCATTTCTAGCACACTTGGACTCTCTGTGCGTTGGAAAACACTCAATATGCGTACCGGATCTGCTAGTTAATTACCTATTCACACGCTACATCCCATTTGTCAAGTGCTTCTAGCCACGGATAAATGAAAGTAAAGCATGAGAAGGCGTCTTACCTCCGACCGCTTGACAATCGCCACGCAAGAATAAAGTGGCCAACAGCATGAAGCAGAGTGGAAGCGACATCTCTCCTGCCCCTCCTCTGGAAAAGACAGAACTTGTATTTACAACCCACACACACATATGTACTTAAAAGCATGTAGTTTAGTGATGTGAGCCAATGGAATGTCCTACTCCTGACCTACGAAGCAACTAGCGCATTCACAGGCACGTCGTGGAACTGCACACGCTATTGGGTCGTTTACGCAATTGTGTTGGGGTTGTCTGTTGCAAGACAGCCTTCAACTTCAATCTCTCTTGGGAGTCGCCACGATTTGACATCTCTAGCGTTGCAGTTGCTAATTGTTGGTGGCACAGGGGAGTGATGAATACATCTTAAGGAAAGGTCTCCACAGTTTTACGTGTGTCATGAATTGCTAAGATTGGCATGCTACTACTGCGCAGACCCGAGAAGGGTTTAAGGGATGCGTGGATGTAGGGAAGAAGAGGAATGTGTTTAGCGAAAGAAAGAATAATGCCCTAACTAAGCACTCGGTGGTGAAAGAAAGGGGGGGAGAAAGAAAGATAGAATGGCTGCACAATGCTTGAGTGACTTTGTATCATCTCCTCTGCTTCCGCCCATTTCACCTCCTCCGCCTCCTTCGCCTCCTTCGCCTCCTTCGAGTTATGCTCTGCAGGAGGCCTCTAAATCCTGCGCGTTGGTATTATCTCCATCACCAGGACTCGTTCGCGAAGTAAATAGGCCGGCAACCTCCAGGCTCCAGCAGGACGCGCCTTCCGAGGCTCATCATTCAACTGCCTAACCAACTAAATGGGTGGCAGTTTGGTTTAGGTTGGGTTAATAACGTAGTAAAAGGAAGTATTGTGGTGGCACTGTCGACGTCAGAGGTAGTCGTTCCAAGACTATCGAATGACGAAACGTCTACCGAAACCGCTGTTTAGTAGCTACTAATAACCCGTTTTATTAAAGCCAACACATCTTTTGAATCGCTTTATGCCACTGCATTATTTGTCCTCGTATATCAGTCACATTTATAAGTTCCTGCTTTCAAATTTATGCCTACTCATTGATCTAGTTTGTCCACACGCCTACTTGTAAATTGAAAACTTTAGAGAGTGAACCAGCAACTAGTAAAATTTGATGCTGTTTACTAGCGCAAAACTTTACGCCCATTTGTTTTACGGTGCAATGCTGCCAGCAGGTGATTTAAATTCACAAGGGCAGCGCGTAAGTGATGTGCTCTTTTCATATGCATTAATCCTTGGAGAAGTTTGATAAAACACGAAGCACTTGGTGCTCACTTATCACTTGTCAATCTGCTTCCTTTTGTACACAATTACTCGCTAAAGTAAACGCAAAAGCCAAGTAGGGTTATTGTTAAGACACTTCTTAACTGCTATACCTAACCAGGTCTTCACTTTGCTGCACGACACTTTTAGCAAGTAAGGTTGTTTTGGCAGTATGCTAAATGGTTTATTATTATTATTTTCATGGGGATGAATTTTCAGTAATGCGGCCTAGTTTCTAGGGAAGATTTGTGGCCTTACTAGGCACCCGGTACTCACTCTTTATGCTTTCGCTGCCATGTGCTTGTTTTATTCTTGCATACTTGTTTGTTCATTTCCTTCATGCAATCACTTGTTGAAATAAGCGCCTAAGAAAGACTGCAGGTAGTGTTAGGACGTTGGTTTCCAAGTGGAATACCTAGTCACGTTTATTTTTTTGCTGTGCAGTGCTCCAAGTGGTTAATTGGAATCGGCATTTTAGTGTATTGAGTGGTTTGTTGTTTTGATGAGGATGGATTTTGACTAATTGGGCCTTGTTGGTTGAATGCAGCTAAAAATCTACCAAACGCTTCGCTCCCCTTCTCCTTCTTTCTCCTTCTTCTTGCTCGAGGCGTTGTGGACCCTGACTTCGTTCGAAGAAAGTCAATTATCATCGGCCGGTGGAGCAATTGTTTGTTAAGCATGGGGAGAATACCGGACAGCAATGGAGACGAATTGCGCCTTTGTCATTACTTTGGGTAGTTTGGATGGCTGGTTTATTGTACCTTGTCCCTCGCCAAGTTGGACTGTACGTACGCAGACGTTGATGTGATGCACGAGGTTATCTGCTGCTACGGCATTGTATGTTATGATGGCTGATCTGGTGACTGGAGAAGCGTGATGGAATGTGAGCCGACTTGATGTGCGAAAGTGCGTGAGGCAATGGACTGCATTTTGTGGTGCAGCTCAACAACTTCCTGGTCACATTGGAACGCGTCGTATTGTTGCAGTTATGATGAGACTGGGTGAGTTGACTGCGTGACGAGTATTGTTCCCTTTCCTGATATTCCTGATGAAGGGGTAATTGGAAGTGTTGTGCCTCCGGCCTTGTGCCACCATTCAGTGCTTGCAAAGAATTTTCACCTACCTTAGTTGGAGTTGCCAATGTCGAGTCTGTTAGATAGACACATGCGGTGTGATGTGGAAGGCCTTTCCATTGATGGATGCTAGTGAAATGGTGTGTCCATTTGCCAGCACATTGCATGTCACATCGAACTTTGTAAGTTCCCAACTTGATTATTTTGCGAATGGCAAGATGCGACTCTCAAGTGGTTTGTCAATCAGCCACACATTTGATTGGTGCAGATGCTGCGGACGAAGTGCTTGCCTTGGATTTGTAGGTGTCTGTAGGACTTCGTTATAGCAGGAAGGTGACATTCTTCACAAGTGCATGCGGCTTTGGTTCGTGCGGGCGAATAATGCACAAATTAGTGCAAAAACAGTTGTCAAATCAACAAACTTACCATGGGCACTGCACCTAGGGGTAGCTGCGATGTGAGAAATGTGGGACAGACGCTGTGGCCGGCAGGTGAGGTGCGTTTGTGGAAGGATGAGTGACGCGTTGGGCGAGCGTGTGTTGCCTTGACGTGGGGAGTGGAAGAGGATGGAGGGTGGGCTAGACACCCACAGAGGGGTGAGGCTGACTGGCACTTGCGCTACCTGGGACTCGATAAATGCGAAGTAGGATTAACTTCACAAACGGATGAAATGCCGATGGAGGGAGAGAGAGGGAGGAAGGGAGGAGTGTGCTGTCAGGAAGGTGGATGGTGGCGTCGTCCATGCTCTTCCTCAGTGGGGAGCGGGTCGCGAGTAGAAAGGTGTGTGGGACCAGTCGGTCTAATGCTGGCGTTGATTTCGCACTTCCACCAGTATAAATCACGGAGTTGTTGCAAACCTAGTGGATGAGGTTACCAGGGAGAAGAGGGATTTGGTCGTTATCGTTATGGGGTCACTGGAGAACTGTGTGAAAAATAGCTAATGTCTACTTGGATGGAGAGTAGTGGGTGGGCATCCTGTGGTCTATTTTCGCCTCCCCTTCCCCCATCTAGTAATGCCTACCTGTTTCCTTTGGATTGAGGAGGTGGACATCTCGTTGTGGGAAGAGCAGGGTACTATGCGAATGCACCAAGTGGGTCCAACCCACAAAACATCGTGGGTGAAGGGAGTGTCGGCGACCTGTACTCTTGACGGGTCGACGTGCCTTTATCAAAGTGTGTCGATGCTAGCGAATGTTCTGATTCTGCCCCTCTTCCACCTGCTCATCCTCCTTCTTCACTAGTTATGCCCTCGAGATCGAGGTTGTGTGCCTTGCTCCAACTTCCCATTTCATGTTCCATAGTTTGGTGGACCCGCTGCCTGCCTGCCTGCCTACCTACCTCATTGGCAACTTTTCTCTTCCCTCCTTTTGGAGAGAACTTCTACATGGTGGTCCACACAATAACGGGTAAGAATGCGCACTCCTCTACCTACTCCTGCATGTGCACTTTTACTCTCTCTGTCTCATTTTGTGTGTGCATGCTATTGCCCGTTTCATTTTTTTGTCCTCCTAGGTGGTCGCTTCAACTGGTGGCAAAACTGTCTCGTCTTGTTCTCCAAAAGCGGTACATTGTGGTGGGAGTGGAGGAGTGGTGCCCATGCCCCATTATGCTGGGTATCTCACTCAGCTGCGCAAGAGCATGAACAAGACTGCGCATTGAGGTGGGGAAAGGTGTCACACCGGATGACGACAGTTTGTCAGCCGTGTGGCAAGGACTTTCGAGTCGCCTGTGCGGCAGACACAGAAGCGTGGAACTTATCAAAGGAGGTGGTGCAATGGGAGCAGCGTTGGATGAGGGATGTGCAGGTACCTCAAATGCAGTCAGCAAATGTGCTGAAGCGGAAGGCGCTTCGACGATTCCTTTGTTTGTTTACTGAAGGGAGACACAAGGCCAAAAGAGGTGAGTCAGTGGGAAGTAATGAAGGTGTGGAAGGAGGCGCAGTGAGGGAATGCAGTATATTTAATCAATGTCTTCCAAGTCCCAAGTCTACGTGTCTGTGTCACTCTTCATTGGTTTTCACCGCCTCCAGACCCACGTGTTCCTTTTTCTTGGCTTTCCTTCACTCTCCTTCTAAGCACACGTGTTCCTTCACCTTGTTGTTCCCGCTTGGCTTCTCTTCATTCCCTTTCCCTTCTTCCAATCACACGTGTCACTGTCTCCTTTGGACTGGTCTGGCGTCTGTACCCACAGCTGAAATGACGACGAGAAAGCGCATCGAATAGGTGCATGCTCTTCATTTTCTACATTACACTCCTCCTTATTTTGCATAAATAAAAGCGCCTTGGTCGATGGTGGACGTAGCATTTAACCCAGTGGTGTACGCCTTCAGACACGTTGCTGAAGGCTTTTGTCATTGCAACAGTGCGTAGAGAAAGAAAAGTTTGTGCGTGCAAAAACTGCCTTAAGGATGAGGTGGTGGGTCAAAGGCACTTGAACGACGCAAGCGTTGAGGATGGTTGAGTGGGTGCGTAGGTGAGTGCATGGATGCATGGGCGATTCAGTGGATGTGGAACAGTTTGAGGGAATCGAGTGCAGTGAATAAGTGGATGGAGAGTGAATCTATAAGGTTTGAAAAGAGGTGGTAATTTAGTGGTTGGAGAAACGAAGCCTAGGGAAATCACTTGCCACATTCCTGCTGAGTGGAGGGGGCAGCTGAGTTCTCCTCCCTTTTTTGTATCTGTAACATGACGACTTGATAAAGGAACGGAAGCTGATTTCACACATTATGTGTTGTCGAATGTCCGCAGGTGTCTTGTGTGTGAGTAACGACTGTCGCCACCGTCGCCTGTGACCCTCCTCGGTCCTTGGGGCGTGCTACTGAAGTTATTAAGTAGACACTGCATGATGAGTCCCAATTTATTGCATTGGTTGCGTCCATGGCTTGCTGTGGTTTCTTTCGCCTCCTTTTGCAGAACTAGCCAGCAACAAGCGTAAAATAAATGTTATTGTAGTGGAGTGAAACTAAATTTATCATATAGTGATGAACGCCAACCGAAATCTTTGCCTGACTAGACCCATGTCGTCAGATATGAAGAGGAAGTCGCATTACGTGTCTCGCAAATACAAGCACATAGAGCATTGATAGTTACATTGGTGTGTGTTTGTGTGCTAACAATCACTTTCTCACTACCCAGGTGAATTTGCTTGAAGAGCTTGATACGAGTGGGATGCCTCGTCAACAGACAAGCCAACTCCTCCCTGTCATCACTGTCACCCACACATCCATCCATCTATGCACAACTGGCCCTTCCGCCAAGCTCTATCGCACCGTCCAATACATCCACAGACACCATGTGGCCAGATGTACTACTTCCGGTGACATTTTCCACCCACCATCAGATAAGGCTTTTTATCTGGTAGATGATGATGCGAAGTGTCAAAAGGACGAGTCAGAAGTTGGAGAGTGAAGACTACACAGCATCCTGCTGTCGTCGTACTCGTTGCTGATCAGTAAGCTCAAACAACAGAGCTGTTAAGTAGAGGAAGGACATGTGCATGTGGAGGGCGTGAATGAAGACGGACGGAGAGAGTTAAAATGGAGGCAATGTGAAAGAGGGTGCTGTGCGCATGGAATGCACAAAAAATACGAAGAGAAGAGTAGGAGAGACAAGAAGAGGGAGGGCCACCTGCACTTGGAAGATAGAAGGAGAATGCAGAAAGGTGGTGGAAGCAATAAGATGTGGGAGCACTCTCCCTTGGAATTATCAGCATCATGACCTGCCGTGTAGCCAACAGTTTCAAGGATATGCCGGAGTCATCCGCCTCCCCATGGTATCCCGTAGGTCCACTCTTAACACATCCACCGATTGCGACGGCGAGGGAAGCGTAGACGTGGTGTAGACTCTTTATTTATTATCTGTCTTGGCAAAGGTTTGTCACGTCTCACCAGTAGTTGCGTGGCGAAGAAACCGTGATTGTTCGTAAGAGGAGATTGCTGTGGATGATGAAGGACCGGACGAAAGTTGCTGACGTGTGTGTAGGTTGCAGCGCAGAATGGATGGATGGCACATTAGTCATTCCATGGCGGAAGGGGTGAATGGAAGGCATTTGGAAGGGAGGAGGGATGAATGAAAAAATTGATGGATGGATGCATGGAAGTGGGATGTAAGGTAGGTTGAATGGAATAAGGAAAAGATGGTGGGAGAATTGTGATAATGAAACCCTATGGATGGCCTAACCCCCTCGGCCATCCACCGTGAAAGTAGCCACCAACGTCTGTCGCCCTCGTCCGTCCTCAAATCGTGCTACTGAATTCCTTAAGTAGGCACTGCATGAAGAGTTGCGATCTTTCGCGTACGTTGTGCTCTAATGTGCTTTCTGTGGTGTCTTCTCCTCCCCAGTAGATGCCTGTGTCATCAGAACTAAACGTCTCTTCCTCAATACCTCCTACCTGACATCATTTTCGGTGAAGCAATGTGCTTACTCTAAAAAAGGTTTAAAACGAATTCAATGAATCAGTATTTGTGCAAGCGTGCTTGCATCCAGTCGAGTTGCAAAGGCAGAGCATCAAAGAGATAGAGGATACAACGTGGGTATCTTTGTTGCCAAAGTGCCTGCGTCAAGTGGTTGAATTATGAGGTTGGGCACACGCGCCTCTCATCCCAATGATGGAGACAGTGGTGTATCCATGTTCTTTAGTTTATTCCCCATCATTATACCGTTCGCCAACACTTTTGAAGTCTGCCTGTGTGTATGACAGTGGACTAATCTCCTGATTGCTTCGAAATACCCGGGATTTTGTCCAGAAATATCCCACTTCAAACACCACCGATCATATTTTAGGATGGGTAAGTGGCATTTGCCCTCTTCTTGTTTGCACAATCAGTCCTTTTTGCAAAAATGGTTTCTGCACTGATTTCACTTTTGTCAAAGTAAAGAGTAATTATGTACAGGTAGATTGTGGCAGTAGAATTAATTGTTTTTGATGGATTTGAATGCTATTTTCACTGTGTAGCGATGAAGACCTTTTGGAATAGCTGCCTGAGAAGACTCATGTCTTCCGGCTTTGCTACAGTTGGAATTGAATTACATACTATTCATCACTAAATGCAGCAGTCGTAGTTCTCGGGACATTAGTTTCTGGCGTGGTGTAATCGGTGCTGGAGAGGCACCCACAAGCTAACCGTGCCAGTCATCGAAATACAAGCCCAACTGAGGCGATACATGACCATCGCATCACTGATCCCTCCTGGAAGTTCGACTGGACTTAGAGTTTCGTTCGGTTTGGCAACCATAAGGAGACATTAGGACATTGGTCCTTCAAGCAGGTGGTTCACGGTTAGTATCGCTTCAGTTGTTAATGCATTTCTTGCAGGACACGGAGATGGGTGAGATGCCGAAGGCGGACGTCGTTCTTAGCCCTTCTGTTATGGGATGTCAGAGATTTTCCCATCCGTAGCAAATGCACTTCTTTCGCAATGCTAAAGTTTGCCAAAAGCGGTATAGATCAGAATGTAAGTCAATTAATGTCGGATTTACTTTCCGCTACCACCAATGTAGCGTCCCGAGAATTCCTCTAAGGTAACAGAGGGCATAATGCTAGGTTAACAATATACGTATTCTGTAAAAAGAGGGATTAAGGCTGCTGGCATGTCCTGGAGGCCAACCAGCCCGGCTAGGACAAAATGGCCACCCAAAGACCGAGTCCGGCAGTCAGAACAAAAAATGTGCTACTGTAGCGTTCCGAGACTCCCTTTAAGGTAAAAGAATGCAAAGTACTGGGAGTAGAATACATGTATTCTGGAAACAGACTGCTTGGGGTCTGTTGGCGCGGCGCGGAGGCCGACCAATCGGCTAGAACAATATGGCCACTCAAGTGACCGAAACCAGCAGTTCAAACAAACAAAGTTTTACACAGCTCCTCTCTTCTTTCGAGCGTCGTCCCCGATGCTCCCCTTGGTCAGTCCCCCGTCTCAGCCATCACAACGTAATCAGTGCTGAGAGAAGCACCCACGAGCTAACCGTCCCAGTCGTCGAGGTTCGAACGTATATGTTCCTGTAGTGCCATCAATTCCGCGTAGCACTCTTGGCCCTCCTCTCGCACGACAATGTGGTCCAATGAAAGGTGGAGGTACGAATCCAAGTTTTCCAAATGGGTTGAGACACACACAACGCATATTGCGATTCCAGGCTTAATTGATACCGTAGGAGAAACGCAAGGGCATCGTAGAAACCTGAGCAAATGTGGCGGTCGGACCTCATGGGGACAAAATGCATGCGATCCAAGTGTGCGAAGCATAAAACGATGCTATCCAATGGCATCCTGCACATTCTGCATCTGGGAACAGGAGAGAGAGCTTACGGAGGATGCTTGATCACAACGTCGCTGATCTTCCTTGGCAGTTCCACTGGACTTGGAGTTCACGGCTAGTGTCGCTTCAGTTGTTAATAGCTTCCCTGTCGAACACGAGGGCGAGGGAGATGCCGAAGCTGGACGTCGATCTCAGCCCTTCTGTTAGGAGATATTAGAGGTTCTCCCCTCCGTAGCACATGTACTTCTTTCACACCGCCGACATTTGCCAGGAGTGGCATGGAGCAGGATAAAATCCATCGAAGTCGGGTCCGCTTTCCGCTGCCACCAATGTAGAGTCCCGAGACTCCCTTTAAGGTAAAAGAAGGCAAAGTACTGGGGGCAGAATACATGTATTCCGGAAACAGAGGGCTTGGGAGCTGTTGGCACGGCTTGACGACCGACCAACCGGTTCAGTACAATATGGCCACCCAAGTGACCGAAACCGGCAGTTCGAACAAACAAAGTATTACAGCTACATTTGTAGCCTTTGGAACGTTGGATTCTGATTTGCTGCCATTAAGTTGCCATCACGCACAAAATGTGACCATCCCCAGACTTGGCAGCCCAAGTCTTGAAAGCTTCCTTCACTGATATTTGGCTACAGCTACTAAAAAGCGGAATCAGGGTGAAAAGACACTTGGAGTGGATTCGCTCATTTCCGCCTGTAATTGCCACCTCGAATGATGCCTAGAAGTGCAATAAAACAGGTCAGTGCCCAGCGGAGTTGGAAACCTCGAGGGACGTTGTTTGTTGGTCTCTGCACTGATCCCGCTGTGGTCGAGGAGCTTACATGCTCCACCTACTTCAAATACCCTTCCACTTACAGCAGATGGTCTGCATAATGTTATCCGCATCTTCCAATGCAAGCAGTTCAGTACCGTTTACTGAGTAGCCTACATTTGTTGGAATGGGAAAACATGCATTTAGCATCAACTTAATGTCAAAATAAGTCATCGATGTTTTAAACCACCA
Organism: Taenia multiceps; assembly: GCA_001923025.3. Classification (NCBI taxonomy): domain Eukaryota; kingdom Metazoa; phylum Platyhelminthes; class Cestoda; order Cyclophyllidea; family Taeniidae; genus Taenia; species Taenia multiceps. The sequence continues at coordinate 2,146,895 of CM010315.2, read as the reverse complement.
ATAAGTGCGATTTATTTTAACGGGTGCTCAACCCAATCTATTTTTAAATTTCGTTAAGACAACTTACAATTGACAACTACCAATGCTGCAATTATAAACTCAGTGTTTGTTTAGCTATGCTAATTAGCCCTAAATTTTGGTTTGCCAGCGTTTGATTCTAGTGTGCGATTTGGTTATGGCAAGTAAAAGAGTGGCATTCAAAAGATATAAGAGCAAAGTCGCTGAAGTCAATGACCTGGAGAGCATTATCTAGTTTTTTACTTCAGTTTTGGACACCGGCTCCGATGTTCAAGTTGAATTGTGCATTTTCGTGGAAACCATATTCAAAATGATGTGGCCTTGTGATAGCCATTGGATAAGTCCGCTGTCTGGTAAATGGATTAAGAGAGATGTGGGGGAATCACGTGGCCAAACCCCTATTCGGTGGGGGATTTCTTGTGTTTTTTGAGTGGATTTCTGGATGTCCACTTCGATGCCTGATGTTGTCGTTTGCTCAAACTAAGTCATCAGCGTAGCCTTCACGCCGTCGTAGACACCAAGAATATGGGAGTTCGTCAAATTCACAAATTCTTATGGAACAATTTTCTCGTCGTTTCAACGCAGGGGTTCTATTGAACACTTTGGGTTAGATGTGTTCCCCATGCTGAGGGGTATTTTACAGGAACATCTGCTGCTATGCTGAGTTACAAACCATCGTGGCAAGCCTACTTTAAGTTTTTAGCGTTAGTGCAAGTCCTCGTAGCCAAACGCAACAACTTCTCTTTTAATACTGTCGTCGTGAGGATCGGTGTCTCAACTGATCTTGTCCATGACGCGCAAACTCGACAGTGAGTGTAGCAAATGGCTTGCTATGCGCTGCTGCACTGCTAGCTCCGTATTCATAGTGATTTTAACGGAAGACTTGGGTTGTGTCTTTCTCGTGTCACTTGTTTATATTAACGAGACGCGGAGGCGGGAGACCCCATGACTTGCTGCAGGCCTCCGCACTTCATTTGATCACTGTACTTTATGAGCGAAGGAGGGCCCACAATTCTCCTCCATTGGCACCGATCGCACTGGATGGCTAGACGACATACAGCAGACCTCCGCATGGTTAGCTAGTTGTAATTTTGCAGGAATTAACTCTCAACAGCTGCTAAATGGTAGTCTGTGTTATTTGTAACTGCTCGTGACGCTGAATTCCCTGCCACTCCTGCCTCCATCCGGGTGACGCGTCGGTGGGCACATTGGGAGCGACGTGCTCTCGGGGTACAGCAGATCGGGAGGGCTGAGCGACTGTGGACATGAGCTTGAGACTGTGCCAGCAAAGCGACAGGCATAGAAGCTTGGTATCATCTTCCCTTTTAACAGCTGTGAGCTGCGTAAGTTTTCTAGCCTACCTAGGCTGTTCAAGCGGTGATAACTGCTTAGAGGCTGGCCGATCTTTCACACTCGTGGGTGCTCAGCATACCATCCTTTCCCCACCTCTCGAAGCGGACGATCTCCAATGTGAAGTTTTATGGCTCGTTTGATTCGTCTCTCAATCGTGTTCTATCAGCAAGAGCAGGAGTGCAGCTAGCTCACATTGGCATCGTCTATCAGTTCTATTGACACGATGTCTTGAGGCATTCCTGAAGAAGATTGGTCTGCTATCCACCCACAGAGGGCATCAGTGGCTCTAGACGTGGCTTGGCATTGTGATGGAACTGGCCGCACAACTATCATGGAGTTCTTAAAGTTGCCCCTACCATCCTTTCACCGCTAACTTCCTCCTGACTGGACGAAATTGGGTAGAGGAACCTTAACTTGATTGCTTTCTACATCAGGGACAATGCCGATCAACCCTACAGAGGGCAGGTGGATGCATGGATATCAACTTTCCGTCTGACGTCTCCATATCCTAACAACTGTGGTTGGGAGGAGCTCATCGTAGGTCCCACTCACTTCAATATCGTCCTTGGATGTTTCGTTTTAATGAAATGCAGTTGATGTCAAAGCTCTGATTGTCTACCCTTCTAAAGTAACACCAATACTTTCACAATCAAGTCGAACACCTCAGTTGCTGCTTCAAGAAGGAGTCCACGTCATAATCCTCATGCTGCTGAGGCGAAGAGAGGAGGTGGATGTGGACTTAGCATCTTCTATGCTCCTGTAGTGTAGAGCTCAAAATGCACAGTATTCCTACTTAGGTACAAATCAAAAGTCTGCACACTGGGCACAATTTGCTTTGCAAGGAGGCAATTAGAGGTGACAAATGTTCTATTTCTTCTTTCTTCTAGGCGCTTACTAAAGCTTTTCGAATCGGAAAAGCGAAATTGGGCTCAGAAACGAGCAGCGTGATTAAGCTTCCAACGAGTCAGCGCTACTGAAATAAGGATGTGGTTTAATCAAAGTAAAGTAAAATGAAACTTTGCAACTGAGCAGAAGGAGGTGAGCTTTAGAAAACACTGTACCTTGGTTAAATATGTGAGCACGAGAGAGTGACACATGGAGTGTCACCGTGCATCCCTAGATTATTGCGTCGATACTACTGAAATGCATGTAATCCACTAGTCCCAATTTATGGCCGAAGGGGAAGACATTCTTTCCAGCGTGCTCTGATGCGATGTAACACCACCGCTGGCAGCAGTTCCTCTTGACCCTCAGGATTTGGTCTGCTTAGAGTGTTTCTGTGCTTTATGAAACCTTCCTGACTTTAAGGTACTGTCATCAACCCTTCATTCCATTTCATGTCCTTTACAGCCTCAACTGTGGCGGAAGGATGCGTTTTTGCCATAGCCCCGGTTACCAACATGTTTTGACTGTCTCCCTATTTCAGGACAGAGAAGCTCTGGTCCGAAGGATATTTTCATATGCTAGTAAATCAGGTCATCAACGAAGCCAGTTGTGTGAACTTTTGTAGTGTTTACGTGCGTCACATGACCACCAAAATGAAGCGTGATTTTGTCAGCCCACTGCCTTCACCCACTTTGCTTCCTCCTCCCCTGCCTCAGGCCCACCCACAAGGGGTCGGTCGCCACCGCCGTGTTATCATCGGCGCCTACTTTGGGGGCTGTTATCAATTTAATTCCGCTTTGTAGATTGTCCTGAGATTAATGAGTGAAGAGGATGCCAAAGGTGACGGCCTAGCGCTCTTTGAATTCAATTTCGCCTCAACACTGGAATACAGCCACAGATGTGCAGGTATCTGCCTTTTGAGTGGGCGTGTGGATGGATGCAGAGTGAATGGATAGATGGATGTGCAAGTGGATGGATGGGTGGGTGGATAATGTTAATTTATCCTATCTCCGTTGCTGATGGAAACTAGTAGAGAAGGTGGAGTCATCGTCCCTTTTCCTCTGCCAATGTCACGGCATCGGTCTACACGCCAGTGCTGCATGACCGCAATCCTGTCACATGTCCTGGTGGCGTCCGGCTTGCGCTCGATTGGTGGATGCTGAAGGTCGTTAGCAAATTATAAAAACCTGGAACAAACTATTTACTTTTTATGTGCACCCCAACTATCCATGCAAGCGATCCGATTCTGCATTTGCATGACCGTACTGGCCTTGTTTTCAGTCGGTCTGCACGCTACACCGCTAAAGAAGGAGGACGATATGAAGTTGGAAAGGTCTCCTGAGGAAGGCCATCCCGATGACAATGTTCAAATGAAATTCTGGTTGGGGAACAGCGACGACGACGAAGATGATGAAGATCGACATGATAAAGCGGCGATGAGAAAGACGACGATGATGATGAGGAGATGACGGTAAATATGATGGAGATGATCGAAAAGACGGCGATCGATCTAGTAGGGATGATGACGACGACGACAACGATGGTGATGATGATGGGAGTAAAAGGCGGCGCAGGAATGGAAGAAGAGGAGATCGTCGATATGGACGAGGTGATGGAGATGCCAAAGAAGACAGTGATGATAAGGACGATGACGACGACGATGACGATGGCGAAGGAAGAAGACGATACAGAAAGGGAAGAAGAGGAGGTCGTCGATATGATGAGGATCGAAAATGTGACGCTGATGAGGATGACGATGTTGAAGATGCGTTATGGTACATTTTTCGCAAAGTAAGGCGAGATGACTGGAAGAACATGGTCAGGCGACTTTGTGAACGCTACTCCTGCAATGATGACTATGATGGTTCCTTTGATCTGGACTAATTTGACTTCAGACGATCCCATTTCTTCTCTCTTATCAGAGAGTCAAATTTTGTTAGCCATTTCTTTTCCATAAATAAACTTATCCTTAAAAATGTTTCGAGGCTTGCCTTTCTTATTGGTATTTTTAGCCAGTCAATGGGATGGGGGTGAGGGAGGGGGAAAGGGTAGGTAATTCGCCACCATCGATGTCTGCATGTCACTCGGTAGATTGCTAGCCATTTCCCTGCCGTCTCAAAAGGAGGGGTTGAGAAGCACTTCTTTAACCGATGCAATGCGCCTCACAGGTTACTTGCATAACATCACATAATACCGCACCAATCATATATGAGGAGTAACTTTTATTCTTCTAAGTTCTTCTCCAGAGAGAGAATCCACTATCTGTCGCGTTTTTTTTTGTGGTTTTTTGGGAAGAATCCTCTTCCTCTTTACCCGCTTTCCCAAGAGAATAAGGAGACTTACAGTGCAGTAAAGAAGGAGTAGCTGACCTAGAGGCGGTTTGTTGCTGTTTGTGGGCGCAAGACAGGCTGAAATGGCAGTCATCAGCGAATCCGTCAACCAGATAGCATTGCTCGGTTTTCAATCAAAATGATTACCCAGTGTTTGGCGTGTGTGTGTTTGGTGTGTGTGTGTGTGTGGATGTGTGGGGGAGGAGAAGAAGGAGGAGGAGGAGGAGAAGGAGTAGGAGGGAAGAATGATAGGTCTAAGTGCGAGTGCCTCCCTGATGCAGATAGCAGTGAACGAATGACGTCGTCCTCCCACCCAACTGTCGTCGCAATCGAAGTGCCCTTGAAGTAATGGCCGAACAACTAGGAGCGGACGATCAAGTGAAAGGCGATTCCCATTGTGTTCGCACGAGCAGCCAAGTGGGCAAGTGCTCCTGCGGCTCGTAAACAGCAACGTCTCTGTGGACTCATGGGCAGCCCCAGAATTGTGGTACAGTCTTCACGCCCTTCAGCACGATACGTGTCAACTTGTAGTGCAGGATGTCTTGCCAACGACATACAACCAGACGCAACCCATAAGAACATGGACGGGAATGGAGTAAGTAGTAAAGCATTTTATTTGTCAATCAGCAGTCGTTTACTACAGCTACTGAGTTTGTTGAGAGTGAAGGCTGATGGTTGTCACGCCGAACACTGTCCGGAGTTGGGAAGCCTGCAATGGGAATGAACAGTGTGTGAGGCAGATTGAAGCATTGAGGTGTGGTACTAGTAGTAGGTGAAATGGATGTTTAAGTGTACAGACTTACGAGATGGTTCATGCAAGCAGTAGAACCATGGAAGCTAGAAGGGCTGCAGTGGCTAGAGTAGCGGAGGTTGATACACCAGTGGTGGTGGTTGTTGTAGGATTAGACGTGGACAACTCCATTGTGGGGATTGTAGAAATCTCGGCAGGCGTGGTCTTCGTTGTGGTCGTGGGTGTCGTCGCGGGAATCTCAGTTGTGGTGGACGATTTGTTCCCTTCAATTTGAAGCAACAAATTTACTCTACTGCTTAGTGTAACTCCTACATGTCAACAAACTGCTAACAGAGTCTACCGAAGCACTTTACACTACTGCATGAGGCGTGTCTGATGCAGATACCGGCAGCAGATTTTATGGCAGAGGAAACTGCACAATGAGGCTGTAGAATCATTTTAGTGGCAGTTCTCAACAGGTGATATTGCGGGCGCGATTCTATTAATCCTGGCCACTTCGCAGTAATAAATTGGCCTTTGACAAAGGAGCGTAGAGAACTCACATTGGTCCAGAGTTGGTGTAGTTGTTGTCACTGTAGCAGCGCAGACTATGTCAACATCTGCGCCTGCTTCGTCCCTAAGAATGTGCGCACAAGCAGCAGCACAAATGCGGCTTCCCGGCTGAAAACCATAAAGAGTTTGGGAAAATGCCAAGCCGACGCCAAGAGCCTTTTCCAGATATCCTTTGTCTCCCCATCGGACACTATAGCTGGCGACAAGCGCGTTGGGTTGAGACGGCTTTTGCCAACTCACGCGCACTTTGTAGGGGTCGAGTGGCTCAGCACTCACGTTCTGGGAGCCTACATAATTTGTGCTACTATGCTTCATGGTTGAATTGCATTTTGTGTTTTACACCAACAACTGCCTAGGCACTTTAGTTGAGCATCATTTAATGTGTTTTAAGGAAGAAAGTGAATTTAAGAGCATTTGGAGGTCGACTTCACGAACGCACACGAGTCCATGTTGTCCTCTTGTGCATTTTAATCACCGAGTTCTATGCTTTCACAACTAATTTTATCAGTTTCACCTTGATTTCCATTCTTTTTCTCCTCCAATTTAACTTGGACACAGATGTGTCTGTCGAAGTGAGGTCTGTGTTAGTCACTGATGAAGGGAAGGTGGAATTGCTGACCGGAGTGGGGAGGGGTATCTGTGTCTGCAAAAATCACCTACTCACAATATCGCAGCTAATCCCAAAGGAGACAGAAACTGCCAGAAGAGGTTGCAGGTGAACATTAGATTGCTCCGTCAGGTCTTCTTACCAGAGACCCCAAAGCAATCGCCAGTTTTGGGAACGAGTTAGAATTTGCGCGCTTGGTGTGTGTGTGTTCTGACAATCAACGTCGAAACAACCAATGATGAATGCAGAGCTCAAGTCACCAGCTGTATCGACATACATCTTAAATTGCAGAGGAAATTGAGGTGTGGGATGAAGATGCAAAATGATGGAGAATGCTGTGAAAGCAAGGAGGTCATCAGGTGAGCATGTGAATGGGCCGACGCATGTACTTATGAGCCACATCATCCCTCTACGCACCGTCGCCTCACAAGTAGTTGCGTGTGCATAAGCCAACGTAACATGTGAAATTGAACCTGTAGACACGCTTGACTGCCTCAGAAGCACTTTCCTTGAAAACGTGAACGAAGACAGAAACTCTTACTTGTGCATAAAATTGTGCGTGAGGACAACTTTGCGTCAAGTAAAATAATCACAAATTCACCAAATCTTCGCGTGACAGATAATTTTCGAAGATGAATTTAATGCATACTTCCTGTTTCCGGTTCGTTTTTCCCCTTCTCCATTATGCAGGGAAATATTCGGTAATCGATTTTGACGGAAAATTGAACTATGCTTTCCGATTGACGGAATTGCGAATGACTAACACTTCAGCCTGTCTTGCTCCCACGAAAAGCAGAAAACCGGCTCTGCGATAGCTGAATGAATGCCGTTAATGTCAACTTTGCATCGACCGTTTCATTTTGTTGAAGGAACTACTCTCCACTTCATGACGCCTGACAACCATCTCATCACGTGTCATGGCTGCTTTCTGCCCGTGCTTCATTGGTGGATGTTGAAGGACAGTACCAAAATACAAAACCTACACTGAAGTGCTCACCATTAATGACAACTCTAGTCAGCCATTAGAGCAACCCAAGTCTCTTAGCACGGAAGCATTTTTTGTGCAGTGAGGAATGAAGAATCGGTTAGATGATTGAATTTGTGGGTGAATGGGTGTTGACTGCATGCCGTCTAGGCAGCGTAGGTGGAGGAAGTCAAGTATGCCAACCATCAACTGCTATTTCACCATGCCACGTGCACGCATCGCATGGCCCACGTAAGCCCACGAGTCCATGTTGACCTCCTACACGTTCACCTACTGACCTCCACGCTTTCACAACACTCTCCGTCACTTCTCGCCTTCATTAATTTTATAATTTCTCTTCCCAATTAACATGGATGCAGATGTAGCTAGTGGCTTGAGGTCCGCATTCATCTCAGAGTAATGGACGATGAAATTGCTGACTGCTCACACTAGCGATTTGTAATGCGCGACTCAGTTGTTGTTGGTAATTGGCGCTGCTGTGCAACAAGCAAGTTGTAACGCCTTTCCAAAAGAAGGTGGTGAAAGTGGTACACTCAGTGCGCATTGCTTGCAATTCCTCTTTTTCTTCTCATTTTTGATGCGATGCAGAGCCAAGGGCGGAACAGACTGGTGAAGGCATCAAGGTGGCCAGAGATGTGGCCTTACGAGGTAGTGGGAGAAGCAATTCAACCCGGTGTATTGGGGGAAAGGCAAAAGTATGGGCACATTCGGGGACCGGGGAGGGTGACCTCATCGGTTCACGTGAGTGTGTCAAGCTAGCTGTTGGCTCGTGGAGACGGGGCTTGAGTGTGTGTTTACGTCTGAGTGTGAGCCCAGTGCCTTTCCAATGCAATTCAGTCACCCACTTCACTCAGTTAAGCATAGCTACCAGTGACCGGTTGCCACCGTTCCCATAAGCTGTCAAGTGGACGAAACATTTCGCGACTTCGGACAGCAGGGTCGCTCGGGATGCAAAGATGGCACTAGAATTGCAATGCAGTATTAAGCTCCCTTTGCACAATACTTGTCAGCTTACAAACGAAGTCGTCAATTTTACACTGTTTTGTCAAGCTCGGGCAAGAGGATAGAGCCCGTTTTAGCATCAACATAAACAGAGTGTGGTGTAATGTATTTTATTTGGCATTCAACAATCATTTATTATATTTGCTGCAGTCAATGAGAGTAGAGGCGAATGATTGACAAGATGATCACTGTTGTTGTGAAGCCTGCAAAAAAATCACTGAGGTGCTTGACAAAGTCAAGCATTGAGCTGCAATACTCTGAGGAGGTGAAAGGGTTGGAGGAATGCGCAGACTTGGAAGAATGTTCAAGCAAGCACTAGAGCCATTGAAACTAGAAGGGTCGCAGTGGCTAAAGCAGCAGCGGTAGACCCCCCATTGGTGGTAATTGTGGGTGTAATGGACGAAGCTGTTGAGGTGGTTGTTGTAGGATTCGACGTAGATGGCCTCCTAACGGTGGGTGTAGAAATCTGGGCAGTCGTCCTACTCGTTGGCATTGTGGAAGTCGTGGTAATCGCAGAAGTCTGGGTAGGACTGCTCTTCGTTGCGATTGTGTTTGTCATTGCGGTACTCGCAATTGTGGTAGTCGATGTTTTCTCTTTAATCCAAAACAACAAGCTCGCTTCAGTGTGCATTCTACCTCCTACATGACAACAAACTCTTGACAGCGCATAACGAGGCACTTTGGAGTGCCCCATCAGACGGGTCCAACGTAACGTAAATCCCTGCAGTCAACCTCATTGCAGCGAATGCTGGAGAGTGAAGCTGCGTAATCATTTTAGTAGTTGTAATATTAATAATGGTTGGGCTATCGGCATAACGAGCAGAACAAACTTACCTTCTACCTTGCTTGCTGTAGTTGCTGTCACTTTGCCACTGCAGACGTTACCTCCACGTCCAGCATAGTAAGCACAAACGGTGACAGAAGCGGACTTTATTTCCTCCGCTTCAGTGAAGGTGTGTTCTGTTCTCAATTTCGGAATGATGGTACCAAGTAATCGACCACCGTTGATTGAATACATTAAAACATAGTCGTTGATATAATCGCTGTGTCGTGATGGCGGTCTCCAACTCACATGCGCACTGTGTGAGTTGGTTATTTTAATTGTCACGTTCTGGGGAGCTTCGGGTGCTGCACAAATGGAAATGCACAAATTTGTCTTCATTAGTATGAAAGAGGACGATGAGTGTTTATTAGCGCTAGTGTTCTGCCTCATGCCCTCCTATGAAGTTGGATGCAGGCGTTATGCTCAAGCATCAGGGTGAATGCACAGAAGCCGATGAGGATTGGTTTGTAAGACCTGCATCCCTTAATTCACTCCCTAGTAAATGAGGTAAAACGCTAGGAGGCGTTGGATGATGCAAGGAAATGAATGAGTCTACTCAGTGGCATCAAGTCGATTTGACTGTGACAAGATGGAATGTAAAGTGATGTGATGTAATGCGATACAAACGAATAGAAGCAGCTAATCCATTTCTAGCACACTTGGACTCTCTGTGCGTTGGAAAACACTCAATATGCGTACCGGATCTGCTAGTTAATTACCTATTCACACGCTACATCCCATTTGTCAAGTGCTTCTAGCCACGGATAAATGAAAGTAAAGCATGAGAAGGCGTCTTACCTCCGACCGCTTGACAATCGCCACGCAAGAATAAAGTGGCCAACAGCATGAAGCAGAGTGGAAGCGACATCTCTCCTGCCCCTCCTCTGGAAAAGACAGAACTTGTATTTACAACCCACACACACATATGTACTTAAAAGCATGTAGTTTAGTGATGTGAGCCAATGGAATGTCCTACTCCTGACCTACGAAGCAACTAGCGCATTCACAGGCACGTCGTGGAACTGCACACGCTATTGGGTCGTTTACGCAATTGTGTTGGGGTTGTCTGTTGCAAGACAGCCTTCAACTTCAATCTCTCTTGGGAGTCGCCACGATTTGACATCTCTAGCGTTGCAGTTGCTAATTGTTGGTGGCACAGGGGAGTGATGAATACATCTTAAGGAAAGGTCTCCACAGTTTTACGTGTGTCATGAATTGCTAAGATTGGCATGCTACTACTGCGCAGACCCGAGAAGGGTTTAAGGGATGCGTGGATGTAGGGAAGAAGAGGAATGTGTTTAGCGAAAGAAAGAATAATGCCCTAACTAAGCACTCGGTGGTGAAAGAAAGGGGGGGAGAAAGAAAGATAGAATGGCTGCACAATGCTTGAGTGACTTTGTATCATCTCCTCTGCTTCCGCCCATTTCACCTCCTCCGCCTCCTTCGCCTCCTTCGCCTCCTTCGAGTTATGCTCTGCAGGAGGCCTCTAAATCCTGCGCGTTGGTATTATCTCCATCACCAGGACTCGTTCGCGAAGTAAATAGGCCGGCAACCTCCAGGCTCCAGCAGGACGCGCCTTCCGAGGCTCATCATTCAACTGCCTAACCAACTAAATGGGTGGCAGTTTGGTTTAGGTTGGGTTAATAACGTAGTAAAAGGAAGTATTGTGGTGGCACTGTCGACGTCAGAGGTAGTCGTTCCAAGACTATCGAATGACGAAACGTCTACCGAAACCGCTGTTTAGTAGCTACTAATAACCCGTTTTATTAAAGCCAACACATCTTTTGAATCGCTTTATGCCACTGCATTATTTGTCCTCGTATATCAGTCACATTTATAAGTTCCTGCTTTCAAATTTATGCCTACTCATTGATCTAGTTTGTCCACACGCCTACTTGTAAATTGAAAACTTTAGAGAGTGAACCAGCAACTAGTAAAATTTGATGCTGTTTACTAGCGCAAAACTTTACGCCCATTTGTTTTACGGTGCAATGCTGCCAGCAGGTGATTTAAATTCACAAGGGCAGCGCGTAAGTGATGTGCTCTTTTCATATGCATTAATCCTTGGAGAAGTTTGATAAAACACGAAGCACTTGGTGCTCACTTATCACTTGTCAATCTGCTTCCTTTTGTACACAATTACTCGCTAAAGTAAACGCAAAAGCCAAGTAGGGTTATTGTTAAGACACTTCTTAACTGCTATACCTAACCAGGTCTTCACTTTGCTGCACGACACTTTTAGCAAGTAAGGTTGTTTTGGCAGTATGCTAAATGGTTTATTATTATTATTTTCATGGGGATGAATTTTCAGTAATGCGGCCTAGTTTCTAGGGAAGATTTGTGGCCTTACTAGGCACCCGGTACTCACTCTTTATGCTTTCGCTGCCATGTGCTTGTTTTATTCTTGCATACTTGTTTGTTCATTTCCTTCATGCAATCACTTGTTGAAATAAGCGCCTAAGAAAGACTGCAGGTAGTGTTAGGACGTTGGTTTCCAAGTGGAATACCTAGTCACGTTTATTTTTTTGCTGTGCAGTGCTCCAAGTGGTTAATTGGAATCGGCATTTTAGTGTATTGAGTGGTTTGTTGTTTTGATGAGGATGGATTTTGACTAATTGGGCCTTGTTGGTTGAATGCAGCTAAAAATCTACCAAACGCTTCGCTCCCCTTCTCCTTCTTTCTCCTTCTTCTTGCTCGAGGCGTTGTGGACCCTGACTTCGTTCGAAGAAAGTCAATTATCATCGGCCGGTGGAGCAATTGTTTGTTAAGCATGGGGAGAATACCGGACAGCAATGGAGACGAATTGCGCCTTTGTCATTACTTTGGGTAGTTTGGATGGCTGGTTTATTGTACCTTGTCCCTCGCCAAGTTGGACTGTACGTACGCAGACGTTGATGTGATGCACGAGGTTATCTGCTGCTACGGCATTGTATGTTATGATGGCTGATCTGGTGACTGGAGAAGCGTGATGGAATGTGAGCCGACTTGATGTGCGAAAGTGCGTGAGGCAATGGACTGCATTTTGTGGTGCAGCTCAACAACTTCCTGGTCACATTGGAACGCGTCGTATTGTTGCAGTTATGATGAGACTGGGTGAGTTGACTGCGTGACGAGTATTGTTCCCTTTCCTGATATTCCTGATGAAGGGGTAATTGGAAGTGTTGTGCCTCCGGCCTTGTGCCACCATTCAGTGCTTGCAAAGAATTTTCACCTACCTTAGTTGGAGTTGCCAATGTCGAGTCTGTTAGATAGACACATGCGGTGTGATGTGGAAGGCCTTTCCATTGATGGATGCTAGTGAAATGGTGTGTCCATTTGCCAGCACATTGCATGTCACATCGAACTTTGTAAGTTCCCAACTTGATTATTTTGCGAATGGCAAGATGCGACTCTCAAGTGGTTTGTCAATCAGCCACACATTTGATTGGTGCAGATGCTGCGGACGAAGTGCTTGCCTTGGATTTGTAGGTGTCTGTAGGACTTCGTTATAGCAGGAAGGTGACATTCTTCACAAGTGCATGCGGCTTTGGTTCGTGCGGGCGAATAATGCACAAATTAGTGCAAAAACAGTTGTCAAATCAACAAACTTACCATGGGCACTGCACCTAGGGGTAGCTGCGATGTGAGAAATGTGGGACAGACGCTGTGGCCGGCAGGTGAGGTGCGTTTGTGGAAGGATGAGTGACGCGTTGGGCGAGCGTGTGTTGCCTTGACGTGGGGAGTGGAAGAGGATGGAGGGTGGGCTAGACACCCACAGAGGGGTGAGGCTGACTGGCACTTGCGCTACCTGGGACTCGATAAATGCGAAGTAGGATTAACTTCACAAACGGATGAAATGCCGATGGAGGGAGAGAGAGGGAGGAAGGGAGGAGTGTGCTGTCAGGAAGGTGGATGGTGGCGTCGTCCATGCTCTTCCTCAGTGGGGAGCGGGTCGCGAGTAGAAAGGTGTGTGGGACCAGTCGGTCTAATGCTGGCGTTGATTTCGCACTTCCACCAGTATAAATCACGGAGTTGTTGCAAACCTAGTGGATGAGGTTACCAGGGAGAAGAGGGATTTGGTCGTTATCGTTATGGGGTCACTGGAGAACTGTGTGAAAAATAGCTAATGTCTACTTGGATGGAGAGTAGTGGGTGGGCATCCTGTGGTCTATTTTCGCCTCCCCTTCCCCCATCTAGTAATGCCTACCTGTTTCCTTTGGATTGAGGAGGTGGACATCTCGTTGTGGGAAGAGCAGGGTACTATGCGAATGCACCAAGTGGGTCCAACCCACAAAACATCGTGGGTGAAGGGAGTGTCGGCGACCTGTACTCTTGACGGGTCGACGTGCCTTTATCAAAGTGTGTCGATGCTAGCGAATGTTCTGATTCTGCCCCTCTTCCACCTGCTCATCCTCCTTCTTCACTAGTTATGCCCTCGAGATCGAGGTTGTGTGCCTTGCTCCAACTTCCCATTTCATGTTCCATAGTTTGGTGGACCCGCTGCCTGCCTGCCTGCCTACCTACCTCATTGGCAACTTTTCTCTTCCCTCCTTTTGGAGAGAACTTCTACATGGTGGTCCACACAATAACGGGTAAGAATGCGCACTCCTCTACCTACTCCTGCATGTGCACTTTTACTCTCTCTGTCTCATTTTGTGTGTGCATGCTATTGCCCGTTTCATTTTTTTGTCCTCCTAGGTGGTCGCTTCAACTGGTGGCAAAACTGTCTCGTCTTGTTCTCCAAAAGCGGTACATTGTGGTGGGAGTGGAGGAGTGGTGCCCATGCCCCATTATGCTGGGTATCTCACTCAGCTGCGCAAGAGCATGAACAAGACTGCGCATTGAGGTGGGGAAAGGTGTCACACCGGATGACGACAGTTTGTCAGCCGTGTGGCAAGGACTTTCGAGTCGCCTGTGCGGCAGACACAGAAGCGTGGAACTTATCAAAGGAGGTGGTGCAATGGGAGCAGCGTTGGATGAGGGATGTGCAGGTACCTCAAATGCAGTCAGCAAATGTGCTGAAGCGGAAGGCGCTTCGACGATTCCTTTGTTTGTTTACTGAAGGGAGACACAAGGCCAAAAGAGGTGAGTCAGTGGGAAGTAATGAAGGTGTGGAAGGAGGCGCAGTGAGGGAATGCAGTATATTTAATCAATGTCTTCCAAGTCCCAAGTCTACGTGTCTGTGTCACTCTTCATTGGTTTTCACCGCCTCCAGACCCACGTGTTCCTTTTTCTTGGCTTTCCTTCACTCTCCTTCTAAGCACACGTGTTCCTTCACCTTGTTGTTCCCGCTTGGCTTCTCTTCATTCCCTTTCCCTTCTTCCAATCACACGTGTCACTGTCTCCTTTGGACTGGTCTGGCGTCTGTACCCACAGCTGAAATGACGACGAGAAAGCGCATCGAATAGGTGCATGCTCTTCATTTTCTACATTACACTCCTCCTTATTTTGCATAAATAAAAGCGCCTTGGTCGATGGTGGACGTAGCATTTAACCCAGTGGTGTACGCCTTCAGACACGTTGCTGAAGGCTTTTGTCATTGCAACAGTGCGTAGAGAAAGAAAAGTTTGTGCGTGCAAAAACTGCCTTAAGGATGAGGTGGTGGGTCAAAGGCACTTGAACGACGCAAGCGTTGAGGATGGTTGAGTGGGTGCGTAGGTGAGTGCATGGATGCATGGGCGATTCAGTGGATGTGGAACAGTTTGAGGGAATCGAGTGCAGTGAATAAGTGGATGGAGAGTGAATCTATAAGGTTTGAAAAGAGGTGGTAATTTAGTGGTTGGAGAAACGAAGCCTAGGGAAATCACTTGCCACATTCCTGCTGAGTGGAGGGGGCAGCTGAGTTCTCCTCCCTTTTTTGTATCTGTAACATGACGACTTGATAAAGGAACGGAAGCTGATTTCACACATTATGTGTTGTCGAATGTCCGCAGGTGTCTTGTGTGTGAGTAACGACTGTCGCCACCGTCGCCTGTGACCCTCCTCGGTCCTTGGGGCGTGCTACTGAAGTTATTAAGTAGACACTGCATGATGAGTCCCAATTTATTGCATTGGTTGCGTCCATGGCTTGCTGTGGTTTCTTTCGCCTCCTTTTGCAGAACTAGCCAGCAACAAGCGTAAAATAAATGTTATTGTAGTGGAGTGAAACTAAATTTATCATATAGTGATGAACGCCAACCGAAATCTTTGCCTGACTAGACCCATGTCGTCAGATATGAAGAGGAAGTCGCATTACGTGTCTCGCAAATACAAGCACATAGAGCATTGATAGTTACATTGGTGTGTGTTTGTGTGCTAACAATCACTTTCTCACTACCCAGGTGAATTTGCTTGAAGAGCTTGATACGAGTGGGATGCCTCGTCAACAGACAAGCCAACTCCTCCCTGTCATCACTGTCACCCACACATCCATCCATCTATGCACAACTGGCCCTTCCGCCAAGCTCTATCGCACCGTCCAATACATCCACAGACACCATGTGGCCAGATGTACTACTTCCGGTGACATTTTCCACCCACCATCAGATAAGGCTTTTTATCTGGTAGATGATGATGCGAAGTGTCAAAAGGACGAGTCAGAAGTTGGAGAGTGAAGACTACACAGCATCCTGCTGTCGTCGTACTCGTTGCTGATCAGTAAGCTCAAACAACAGAGCTGTTAAGTAGAGGAAGGACATGTGCATGTGGAGGGCGTGAATGAAGACGGACGGAGAGAGTTAAAATGGAGGCAATGTGAAAGAGGGTGCTGTGCGCATGGAATGCACAAAAAATACGAAGAGAAGAGTAGGAGAGACAAGAAGAGGGAGGGCCACCTGCACTTGGAAGATAGAAGGAGAATGCAGAAAGGTGGTGGAAGCAATAAGATGTGGGAGCACTCTCCCTTGGAATTATCAGCATCATGACCTGCCGTGTAGCCAACAGTTTCAAGGATATGCCGGAGTCATCCGCCTCCCCATGGTATCCCGTAGGTCCACTCTTAACACATCCACCGATTGCGACGGCGAGGGAAGCGTAGACGTGGTGTAGACTCTTTATTTATTATCTGTCTTGGCAAAGGTTTGTCACGTCTCACCAGTAGTTGCGTGGCGAAGAAACCGTGATTGTTCGTAAGAGGAGATTGCTGTGGATGATGAAGGACCGGACGAAAGTTGCTGACGTGTGTGTAGGTTGCAGCGCAGAATGGATGGATGGCACATTAGTCATTCCATGGCGGAAGGGGTGAATGGAAGGCATTTGGAAGGGAGGAGGGATGAATGAAAAAATTGATGGATGGATGCATGGAAGTGGGATGTAAGGTAGGTTGAATGGAATAAGGAAAAGATGGTGGGAGAATTGTGATAATGAAACCCTATGGATGGCCTAACCCCCTCGGCCATCCACCGTGAAAGTAGCCACCAACGTCTGTCGCCCTCGTCCGTCCTCAAATCGTGCTACTGAATTCCTTAAGTAGGCACTGCATGAAGAGTTGCGATCTTTCGCGTACGTTGTGCTCTAATGTGCTTTCTGTGGTGTCTTCTCCTCCCCAGTAGATGCCTGTGTCATCAGAACTAAACGTCTCTTCCTCAATACCTCCTACCTGACATCATTTTCGGTGAAGCAATGTGCTTACTCTAAAAAAGGTTTAAAACGAATTCAATGAATCAGTATTTGTGCAAGCGTGCTTGCATCCAGTCGAGTTGCAAAGGCAGAGCATCAAAGAGATAGAGGATACAACGTGGGTATCTTTGTTGCCAAAGTGCCTGCGTCAAGTGGTTGAATTATGAGGTTGGGCACACGCGCCTCTCATCCCAATGATGGAGACAGTGGTGTATCCATGTTCTTTAGTTTATTCCCCATCATTATACCGTTCGCCAACACTTTTGAAGTCTGCCTGTGTGTATGACAGTGGACTAATCTCCTGATTGCTTCGAAATACCCGGGATTTTGTCCAGAAATATCCCACTTCAAACACCACCGATCATATTTTAGGATGGGTAAGTGGCATTTGCCCTCTTCTTGTTTGCACAATCAGTCCTTTTTGCAAAAATGGTTTCTGCACTGATTTCACTTTTGTCAAAGTAAAGAGTAATTATGTACAGGTAGATTGTGGCAGTAGAATTAATTGTTTTTGATGGATTTGAATGCTATTTTCACTGTGTAGCGATGAAGACCTTTTGGAATAGCTGCCTGAGAAGACTCATGTCTTCCGGCTTTGCTACAGTTGGAATTGAATTACATACTATTCATCACTAAATGCAGCAGTCGTAGTTCTCGGGACATTAGTTTCTGGCGTGGTGTAATCGGTGCTGGAGAGGCACCCACAAGCTAACCGTGCCAGTCATCGAAATACAAGCCCAACTGAGGCGATACATGACCATCGCATCACTGATCCCTCCTGGAAGTTCGACTGGACTTAGAGTTTCGTTCGGTTTGGCAACCATAAGGAGACATTAGGACATTGGTCCTTCAAGCAGGTGGTTCACGGTTAGTATCGCTTCAGTTGTTAATGCATTTCTTGCAGGACACGGAGATGGGTGAGATGCCGAAGGCGGACGTCGTTCTTAGCCCTTCTGTTATGGGATGTCAGAGATTTTCCCATCCGTAGCAAATGCACTTCTTTCGCAATGCTAAAGTTTGCCAAAAGCGGTATAGATCAGAATGTAAGTCAATTAATGTCGGATTTACTTTCCGCTACCACCAATGTAGCGTCCCGAGAATTCCTCTAAGGTAACAGAGGGCATAATGCTAGGTTAACAATATACGTATTCTGTAAAAAGAGGGATTAAGGCTGCTGGCATGTCCTGGAGGCCAACCAGCCCGGCTAGGACAAAATGGCCACCCAAAGACCGAGTCCGGCAGTCAGAACAAAAAATGTGCTACTGTAGCGTTCCGAGACTCCCTTTAAGGTAAAAGAATGCAAAGTACTGGGAGTAGAATACATGTATTCTGGAAACAGACTGCTTGGGGTCTGTTGGCGCGGCGCGGAGGCCGACCAATCGGCTAGAACAATATGGCCACTCAAGTGACCGAAACCAGCAGTTCAAACAAACAAAGTTTTACACAGCTCCTCTCTTCTTTCGAGCGTCGTCCCCGATGCTCCCCTTGGTCAGTCCCCCGTCTCAGCCATCACAACGTAATCAGTGCTGAGAGAAGCACCCACGAGCTAACCGTCCCAGTCGTCGAGGTTCGAACGTATATGTTCCTGTAGTGCCATCAATTCCGCGTAGCACTCTTGGCCCTCCTCTCGCACGACAATGTGGTCCAATGAAAGGTGGAGGTACGAATCCAAGTTTTCCAAATGGGTTGAGACACACACAACGCATATTGCGATTCCAGGCTTAATTGATACCGTAGGAGAAACGCAAGGGCATCGTAGAAACCTGAGCAAATGTGGCGGTCGGACCTCATGGGGACAAAATGCATGCGATCCAAGTGTGCGAAGCATAAAACGATGCTATCCAATGGCATCCTGCACATTCTGCATCTGGGAACAGGAGAGAGAGCTTACGGAGGATGCTTGATCACAACGTCGCTGATCTTCCTTGGCAGTTCCACTGGACTTGGAGTTCACGGCTAGTGTCGCTTCAGTTGTTAATAGCTTCCCTGTCGAACACGAGGGCGAGGGAGATGCCGAAGCTGGACGTCGATCTCAGCCCTTCTGTTAGGAGATATTAGAGGTTCTCCCCTCCGTAGCACATGTACTTCTTTCACACCGCCGACATTTGCCAGGAGTGGCATGGAGCAGGATAAAATCCATCGAAGTCGGGTCCGCTTTCCGCTGCCACCAATGTAGAGTCCCGAGACTCCCTTTAAGGTAAAAGAAGGCAAAGTACTGGGGGCAGAATACATGTATTCCGGAAACAGAGGGCTTGGGAGCTGTTGGCACGGCTTGACGACCGACCAACCGGTTCAGTACAATATGGCCACCCAAGTGACCGAAACCGGCAGTTCGAACAAACAAAGTATTACAGCTACATTTGTAGCCTTTGGAACGTTGGATTCTGATTTGCTGCCATTAAGTTGCCATCACGCACAAAATGTGACCATCCCCAGACTTGGCAGCCCAAGTCTTGAAAGCTTCCTTCACTGATATTTGGCTACAGCTACTAAAAAGCGGAATCAGGGTGAAAAGACACTTGGAGTGGATTCGCTCATTTCCGCCTGTAATTGCCACCTCGAATGATGCCTAGAAGTGCAATAAAACAGGTCAGTGCCCAGCGGAGTTGGAAACCTCGAGGGACGTTGTTTGTTGGTCTCTGCACTGATCCCGCTGTGGTCGAGGAGCTTACATGCTCCACCTACTTCAAATACCCTTCCACTTACAGCAGATGGTCTGCATAATGTTATCCGCATCTTCCAATGCAAGCAGTTCAGTACCGTTTACTGAGTAGCCTACATTTGTTGGAATGGGAAAACATGCATTTAGCATCAACTTAATGTCAAAATAAGTCATCGATGTTTTAAACCACCAATAAGTGCGATTTATTTTAACGGGTGCTCAACCCAATCTATTTTTAAATTTCGTTAAGACAACTTACAATTGACAACTACCAATGCTGCAATTATAAACTCAGTGTTTGTTTAGCTATGCTAATTAGCCCTAAATTTTGGTTTGCCAGCGTTTGATTCTAGTGTGCGATTTGGTTATGGCAAGTAAAAGAGTGGCATTCAAAAGATATAAGAGCAAAGTCGCTGAAGTCAATGACCTGGAGAGCATTATCTAGTTTTTTACTTCAGTTTTGGACACCGGCTCCGATGTTCAAGTTGAATTGTGCATTTTCGTGGAAACCATATTCAAAATGATGTGGCCTTGTGATAGCCATTGGATAAGTCCGCTGTCTGGTAAATGGATTAAGAGAGATGTGGGGGAATCACGTGGCCAAACCCCTATTCGGTGGGGGATTTCTTGTGTTTTTTGAGTGGATTTCTGGATGTCCACTTCGATGCCTGATGTTGTCGTTTGCTCAAACTAAGTCATCAGCGTAGCCTTCACGCCGTCGTAGACACCAAGAATATGGGAGTTCGTCAAATTCACAAATTCTTATGGAACAATTTTCTCGTCGTTTCAACGCAGGGGTTCTATTGAACACTTTGGGTTAGATGTGTTCCCCATGCTGAGGGGTATTTTACAGGAACATCTGCTGCTATGCTGAGTTACAAACCATCGTGGCAAGCCTACTTTAAGTTTTTAGCGTTAGTGCAAGTCCTCGTAGCCAAACGCAACAACTTCTCTTTTAATACTGTCGTCGTGAGGATCGGTGTCTCAACTGATCTTGTCCATGACGCGCAAACTCGACAGTGAGTGTAGCAAATGGCTTGCTATGCGCTGCTGCACTGCTAGCTCCGTATTCATAGTGATTTTAACGGAAGACTTGGGTTGTGTCTTTCTCGTGTCACTTGTTTATATTAACGAGACGCGGAGGCGGGAGACCCCATGACTTGCTGCAGGCCTCCGCACTTCATTTGATCACTGTACTTTATGAGCGAAGGAGGGCCGCCACAATTCTCCTCCATTGGCACCGATCGCACTGGATGGCTAGACGACATACAGCAGACCTCCGCATGGTTAGCTAGTTGTAATTTTGCAGGAATTAACTCTCAACAGCTGCTAAATGGTAGTCTGTGTTATTTGTAACTGCTCGTGACGCTGAATTCCCTGCCACTCCTGCCTCCATCCGGGTGACGCGTCGGTGGGCACATTGGGAGCGACGTGCTCTCGGGGTACAGCAGATCGGGAGGGCTGAGCGACTGTGGACATGAGCTTGAGACTGTGCCAGCAAAGCGACAGGCATAGAAGCTTGGTATCATCTTCCCTTTAACAGCTGTGAGCTGCGTAAGTTTTCTAGCCTACCTAGGCTGTTCAAGCGGTGATAACTGCTTAGAGGCTGGCCGATCTTTCACACTCGTGGGTGCTCAGCATACCATCCTTTCCCCACCTCTCGAAGCGGACGATCTCCAATGTGAAGTTTTATGGCTCGTTTGATTCGTCTCTCAATCGTGTTCTATCAGCAAGAGCAGGAGTGCAGCTAGCTCACATTGGCATCGTCTATCAGTTCTATTGACACGATGTCTTGAGGCATTCCTGAAGAAGATTGGTCTGCTATCCACCCACAGAGGGCATCAGTGGCTCTAGACGTGGCTTGGCATTGTGATGGAACTGGCCGCACAACTATCATGGAGTTCTTAAAGTTGCCCCTACCATCCTTTCACCGCTAACTTCCTCCTGACTGGACGAAATTGGGTAGAGGAACCTTAACTTGATTGCTTTCTACATCAGGGACAATGCCGATCAACCCTACAGAGGGCAGGTGGATGCATGGATATCAACTTTCCGTCTGACGTCTCCATATCCTAACAACTGTGGTTGGGAGGAGCTCATCGTAGGTCCCACTCACTTCAATATCGTCCTTGGATGTTTCGTTTTAATGAAATGCAGTTGATGTCAAAGCTCTGATTGTCTACCCTTCTAAAGTAACACCAATACTTTCACAATCAAGTCGAACACCTCAGTTGCTGCTTCAAGAAGGAGTCCACGTCATAATCCTCATGCTGCTGAGGCGAAGAGAGGAGGTGGATGTGGACTTAGCATCTTCTATGCTCCTGTAGTGTAGAGCTCAAAATGCACAGTATTCCTACTTAGGTACAAATCAAAAGTCTGCACACTGGGCACAATTTGCTTTGCAAGGAGGCAATTAGAGGTGACAAATGTTCTATTTCTTCTTTCTTCTAGGCGCTTACTAAAGCTTTTCGAATCGGAAAAGCGAAATTGGGCTCAGAAACGAGCAGCGTGATTAAGCTTCCAACGAGTCAGCGCTACTGAAATAAGGATGTGGTTTAATCAAAGTAAAGTAAAATGAAACTTTGCAACTGAGCAGAAGGAGGTGAGCTTTAGAAAACACTGTACCTTGGTTAAATATGTGAGCACGAGAGAGTGACACATGGAGTGTCACCGTGCATCCCTAGATTATTGCGTCGATACTACTGAAATGCATGTAATCCACTAGTCCCAATTTATGGCCGAAGGGGAAGACATTCTTTCCAGCGTGCTCTGATGCGATGTAACACCACCGCTGGCAGCAGTTCCTCTTGACCCTCAGGATTTGGTCTGCTTAGAGTGTTTCTGTGCTTTATGAAACCTTCCTGACTTTAAGGTACTGTCATCAACCCTTCATTCCATTTCATGTCCTTTACAGCCTCAACTGTGGCGGAAGGATGCGTTTTTGCCATAGCCCCGGTTACCAACATGTTTTGACTGTCTCCCTATTTCAGGACAGAGAAGCTCTGGTCCGAAGGATATTTTCATATGCTAGTAAATCAGGTCATCAACGAAGCCAGTTGTGTGAACTTTTGTAGTGTTTACGTGCGTCACATGACCACCAAAATGAAGCGTGATTTTGTCAGCCCACTGCCTTCACCCACTTTGCTTCCTCCTCCCCTGCCTCAGGCCCACCCACAAGGGGTCGGTCGCCACCGCCGTGTTATCATCGGCGCCTACTTTGGGGGCTGTTATCAATTTAATTCCGCTTTGTAGATTGTCCTGAGATTAATGAGTGAAGAGGATGCCAAAGGTGACGGCCTAGCGCTCTTTGAATTCAATTTCGCCTCAACACTGGAATACAGCCACAGATGTGCAGGTATCTGCCTTTTGAGTGGGCGTGTGGATGGATGCAGAGTGAATGGATAGATGGATGTGCAAGTGGATGGATGGGTGGGTGGATAATGTTAATTTATCCTATCTCCGTTGCTGATGGAAACTAGTAGAGAAGGTGGAGTCATCGTCCCTTTTCCTCTGCCAATGTCACGGCATCGGTCTACACGCCAGTGCTGCATGACCGCAATCCTGTCACATGTCCTGGTGGCGTCCGGCTTGCGCTCGATTGGTGGATGCTGAAGGTCGTTAGCAAATTATAAAAACCTGGAACAAACTATTTACTTTTTATGTGCACCCCAACTATCCATGCAAGCGATCCGATTCTGCATTTGCATGACCGTACTGGCCTTGTTTTCAGTCGGTCTGCACGCTACACCGCTAAAGAAGGAGGACGATATGAAGTTGGAAAGGTCTCCTGAGGAAGGCCATCCCGATGACAATGTTCAAATGAAATTCTGGTTGGGGAACAGCGACGACGACGAAGATGATGAAGATCGACATGATAAAGGCGGCGATGAGAAAGACGACGATGATGATGAGGAAGATGACGGTAAATATGATGGAGATGATCGAAAAGACGGCGATCGATCTAGTAGGGATGATGACGACGACGACAACGATGGTGATGATGATGATGGGAGTAAAAGGCGGCGCAGGAATGGAAGAAGAGGAGATCGTCGATATGGACGAGGTGATGGAGATGCCAAAGAAGACAGTGATGATAAGGACGATGACGACGACGATGACGATGGCGAAGGAAGAAGACGATACAGAAAGGGAAGAAGAGGAGGTCGTCGATATGATGAGGATCGAAAATGTGACGCTGATGAGGATGACGATGTTGAAGATGCGTTATGGTACATTTTTCGCAAAGTAAGGCGAGATGACTGGAAGAACATGGTCAGGCGACTTTGTGAACGCTACTCCTGCAATGATGACTATGATGGTTCCTTTGATCTGGACTAATTTGACTTCAGACGATCCCATTTCTTCTCTCTTATCAGAGAGTCAAATTTTGTTAGCCATTTCTTTTCCATAAATAAACTTATCCTTAAAAATGTTTCGAGGCTTGCCTTTCTTATTGGTATTTTTAGCCAGTCAATGGGATGGGGGTGAGGGAGGGGGAAAGGGTAGGTAATTCGCCACCATCGATGTCTGCATGTCACTCGGTAGATTGCTAGCCATTTCCCTGCCGTCTCAAAAGGAGGGGTTGAGAAGCACTTCTTTAACCGATGCAATGCGCCTCACAGGTTACTTGCATAACATCACATAATACCGCACCAATCATATATGAGGAGTAACTTTTATTCTTCTAAGTTCTTCTCCAGAGAGAGAATCCACTATCTGTCGCGTTTTTTTTTGTGGTTTTTTGGGAAGAATCCTCTTCCTCTTTACCCGCTTTCCCAAATCCCAGTTGATCATTGTCAATGGCAGGTGGATTAGCCTTGCTTACTCGTAAGAGGTGGGTGATAAAGGTATCCATATTGATGTCGCTCTCCCCTCCTCCCCGGTTAGTTTTTTTGCTCCTCACATCGTCCTATGAATGGCGGACGTGCTTTTTAGTGGTCGCTGAAATCCGCTTTTTAATCAAATCGGCATATGTTGGGGTGGAAATGGTGGGTGGTGGCAAAGGAAGGCTGCTTGAGGGACTGGCAAGGTGAGGGAATATGTCGGATGGAGGAGCACCGTGACTTCTTGAAACTGAATTTGCCCGTGCAACATACAGAGCCTTCATGGTGGATGGGTGAGTGATCGCTAAGTCATCCTCCCTGTTATACTGCTAATTTTTCTTTCTCAGGACCTAACAGCAGCTTGTAAATTCGGTACATCCCTTTGTCCATCCGTCCTTTTCAATGGAGTTTATATGATACATGACAACCGTCGGTCCTCATGGTGGGAAAACTTGTCGCCCACGCAACATTTATGGGTGCCAACGGAATGTCAACTAGCATCCTAATAAATCATTTTTTTTCTATGAATCACTAAGGAATACAGTATTTTAACAGGCATCCACCCCCACAGTATCGGTTCCACTTCAAGGTCACTGGTGCCCTATATATGGTCTGCCATAGATGCTGATCACCGCATTTAACAGCGGGAATCATGTCTACTACCACTCGGTTCTGCCTCTTTGTGGCGCTTTTCTCTCTCTTAGTTCTTGGTTTACAAGCTGCCAGAGTTGACAGGATGCATGAAACAGGTCAAGAAGGCAGAAACAAGGACGCAAAGGGGTTGGAAGCTAGTATGGATGCAAAGAAGGCGCCAGGAAGTATTAGTGAAGGAGAGAGGCTTCAGTTCATGAATGAAAAGAGAAAGAGATTTTATACCCATGAAGCTGAACGCGATTGGCCCAGTGCAGAGGAGACTACTATTCCACAGCGAATTCGTGAACAATTTGGAGCCATCGATAATCTTCACGACGGAGACGTCGAAAACAGCAGGTGCTGTGGAGGCCGACGCCAGCAAGATGGAAGATCTCCAGGTGACCGAGGCAAAGGGCTGCATGGAGAGAATAACTCCGACTTTAAAACTCTGATAGGATTGTTCCGGAAGATCAAGTCTGGTCTAATAAAGTGGCTCCAAAATGTAGTTGAGCTTGAGTGAGTGTGCCACGAGGACACGGTTTTTCTTCCCCTTTTTTTCCTTTTTCTACTTTCCTACCTTTCAGAGCATGATAATCTCCCTTGGCGTTTTCGACTTGTGTTTTATAAAGAAGACTTTTATTTTTCTGCCTTTTAATAGCCAAATAAAGATTATTTCTTAGCTTTTTAAACTCGTTTTATAATTATTCCAACGGGTGAACTGTATTTGGGTGAATTAAATGTAGTGGAGTAAGCAGAGGGTCCCCCTTATGGCTTCTGCCCTAGTGTCACTCGCACTCATAGACTTCATGGATCGGAAAAAAAAGTCGTAGAGACACCCTAATCCCTAAAATAAACAACTTTTTTGATAAATAGCTGCGCTCGGTGGCACTGACCACTCTCCACAAGATTGCATTCACATCAACCTTAGGTGCGAATCCTATTGGTCGGCGCTCAAGGTCATCGACGGTCTATATAAAATCGCTGCTCACAATGTGTTCATCAGGGTAGATCATGCGATCGTTACAACTTTGTCTCCTCGCGGTGGTGCTAACACTGACTCTGCATGAGGCTCTGGCGTCAGCCTATAAGGACGAAGTTGACAAAGCTGCGGCAGTCGGGGAGAAAATTTTGGTAGGTAAGGAAGATCCAGAGGATACGAAAACTCTCGAGTCGGCTTTAAAAATTAGCAATGAAGATGGAAACATTCAGCTGAAATTCTGGTTCCAAGGCAATGATGATAATGAAGATGGGGAAAGTGATTTCGACAGCGACAACTACGGTGCTGTTACCCTCGACGATGGTGATGATGGTGATGAACACGAAAGGAGTGAAGGCCACCACAGTCCATACAGCTCTGAAAGTAGGCGTAGATTTTACAGAAGAGGACCCCGTCCATTTGACGAAGAGGAGGAGGAGGAGGAAGATGACGAACGATATAGAGGCTATCGATGCACGAGATTTGGTTGCCTTGGTGGATACCGATACGGATCTTATGATGACGATGAAGAATACGCCAACAACCTCTGGAGAGACTACCGTAGAATGCGAAGTCTCGACGGTCGGAGAAGAAGGCTGTTCCTCGGTGACAACGAAGACGACGACACTGACGAGAGAGACGGCGATGATTAGATTTTTCTCGGCCTCATTTATCCCATCTCTCGCCTCATTCGAGATCATGTTTCTTTTATTTAAAAAGGGTAAAATAAGTGATTCAATTTCATTTTTATTTTCATTACTCGTTTAAAGACTTGAGTCGTGCCTATAATACGTTGTGCTCCTCTGTCCTTATTTCTTATTTTTCGGATAGTTAAAGATTTTCTCAACCAAATTCTTTTTGATTTGGTGGGAATCACCTTAAAACATAAACACAAGGGAATGAACGTAACTTTTTTTCAGTTTGTTTGGTTGTCCTTGGTCGTAACACAGTGACAGCTCTTCAGAGCGTGGGGATTGTTCGGAACAGGGTCATTGCTCTTCACCAGTTCTTCCCAGCCTTGTGGTATCATGGCATTCATTTCAGAGCCTTTTTTTAAAGCCATCAATTTTCAAGATAATTACAAGAAAGAAAGCTCGCCCAGGACTCGGGCAAGCTAGTACACACGTGTAATGTGGAGTTCATAGAGCGTTGTGATTGTTTCGCCTAGTAGTAATGCGGGGAGAAATGTGTATTTATGCATAATTTTTTTGGTAAATATTTTGGTCAAACTTATTGCCAGGTCGCTCAAATGATATGCGGTGGTACATGCAGTTGCTACTTATTAAAATTTAAGTAAAAAGTTAGCCAAACTCAGGGCTTCAGCGGAATTGAGAGTTGATTTTATTTAAACACAGACCAGTGTATATTCATCAAATTCATTTATAATAGCAGTTTGTTTCGGTTTCACAGAAACTATTGACTTAACCACCAAAACTCTTCGTTGCTCCACCTAAAAGTCAGCTTTAAATTGAATTACTTTTCCTTAACCACATCTAAATAATTAAATTTTCCTTCCACTCAAGAAGAGATGGTTTTGGATGAATCCGCTTGCCACAATCTAATACGTTTGTCGTGGTGGTAGTTGCTGCCCACTGAGCGCTGAGGGCTAAGTTTAAACGCGTATGTAAAATATTTTGAGTCTAAGCCGCATTTAGAACACGAGGTTTCACCGTCGTCCCAATTCAATCCGGTGAGTAAATCCACACTTACATTTAAAAGGTTACGCATAGCCATTATATTTGCTGTACTTGATCTAGAACTTCTTTATAGAAATGCACAATTTGGAGAAAGCTTAAAAGCGCGTAGGAAAGAGCTATCCTAGTCCTGCATAGTTGCACGAGAGGAAGGGCCAGGTGGTAAAGGCCACAACTAGAGGATCATGCCATCGTGGGGAAGCACAACGCACGGAGGCTAGAGATCAGACTCAGTGAAAGTAACCTTAATCTATCACAGTGAATTACAAAATCAATTATTGACTGCGTTATTAAACAAAGAGGTCTCCCATAACTGTGCAGAAAACCGTGAAATGTTAACAATCTGTCAATTCCAGTAAACAGAGGGCCTACATGTGAATTTGATGCGGAAGTGGGGCACTCGCCACTTTTTATTTGCACATATTTGAAAAGCAATCCAAGTGCTGACGATGGTAAACAAATCTGTTAAAATCATCGCATATTTGTCAATCAAACCAAATCGTTTCGGAAATCTGGCTGTTTTTTGTGTTCTAAGCTTTTCCCCTACTGAATTAGCTTAAGTAGGCATTGTGATTTGTTCCATTAGGGGAAAGAGCCGAGTTGGGACTTGCTTTACGGTCAGTGCAAATCGCCTCTTCCTCAAAAGATTGTGCTACTTTACTTGCATCTTTTGCAAAGAATCTGCTTCAATCACAGGCCTTTCGGTCGCCAAGGCTTACACTAGCTACCCTGTTTGTATAACATTTCAGTAACGCGGTTTCCGGCATCAGTCCTTCCCTGCTTTTTTGGTAATATTTGACACAGTATTATGCATTACGTACCTACTTTATTCCTAAGTAACGCGAGCAGCTTTAAACCATTGGCAATTTCGATGTTGACTGAATTGCGCACTTCGCAGAGGCGAAGGTAAAAAAGGGTTCTTTAGCTATTGCGCAGAAAAGCGCCACAGGGCAAAGGGCTCCACAAGACACTTCTAATTGATCAATAAAGTCGGACCAGAATGCTAAAGTCTACGCAACACTTTGCGTTGCCTCCGCTGTATAAACAGCTAATGATAGACAACAAGGGTAATTAGAAAGATTTATTGCACATTCGTCTACAGGCATTTATTTACTCTCTCCCCCTCTTGATGGGTGAGCTTATGGTCCACAAGTCTACCGTCACTGTAGATGCAAATGTTGGTGCACACAAATTAGCCAATCGAAATTTGGCGTGCCAAAATAAAGTTAATGACGAGCTCTGGTTGGCTGGTGCGTCAGCGTTGCTTTTACCAAGGTTTATCTTGCATCAATTGAACTTTTTCTGGCCTTACAGAAAGAGGGTTTTTTAAGAACAGAAGGTGAGTCGAATAGTCTAGGCCCTCCACCCGTAACCTTATATTTACTTTTGGGAGGAAAAGAATCCACTAGGAAATTTCAATAAGCAAGAACTAAGAGAAGTTTTTCGATTCAACAACTATTTTTGTCTCTGTTGTTTTTCTGAAAATAAAAATACATGATAAAATTTCCATTGTATAGTGAGAGAACGGTTACTTTCAGAAGGAAATTATTTTGCATGATCGTTCTGAATACGGTCATTCATTTTAACAATTGCTTGATCAGTGATGATCCAAACCACCCCAAACTGACCCCCAACTTCAGCATAATGGCTTCAAGCCTTGGGCACTTCCGGAAAAGCCATTTGGTGTGGAATTATGAGGTACACTTGTTGCCCAATGTGCTGCAACAGCTAACATCTTCTTCAGATAAGTAAATCTGTCCCTAAAATAAGGATTTTTCTGGTCTATCCAAAAAACCAGGCTGGTTATCCAAAGGTCCGCAAATCCGTCAACTTCGAGGTGTTTACTGGGATCATTTAAAACAAGTGCGGACAGATTTCTACATTGCTATGTACTGTCGATTCTTTCCTTAAGTGACAAGTTAATTAGGGAGGAACAATTACGTGGACTTTAATTTATCAGTCACTATGCTTTAAGGGTAGAAATATATTTCTTCGCTCCTTTGTGTACATGTATTGCGCAGTTCTGCAGCAACAATAAACTAATTTAATTACTTTTTATTAGTCAACTGTTTATTTTTCTTGTTGGCTGAATAAATGCATTCATTTTACAACGCTCTAAATCGCTCGCTAATTAGTAAACTTTTCTAAAATAAATTAGGTGTAAAATGCTAAAATTTTGCAGTAATTTGCTAGCCTACCATTTTTTTTGGTGTTACTTCACTTGGCTATTTGTTTTCAAAAACCAATTTCTCCCAACCGAAAAAAACTCAGTCAGAAAGCTAAATGTTTGACCTTTAAACCAAAGAGCTAAAGGTGCTGCATTCACTTGCGCCTAGTTCGATGCCAAAATCTTAATTTTGGATTGTTTTGAAGGGAAACGTACGCCTTTTCTCCGTCTCCAGAAGGCGCTGCCTCTTGAGAGACCTACCTGTGCCTCTTGTTTCACATCCCACTAATTTTTTCTCCTTCGTAACCCGACAGACTGAAAAGGGCTTTCGAAAATGCCACTACTCATTTGGATACTATAACTGTAGGGTTGCATCCCTTTTTCTTCAGACTGCAAAATGCAAGACGTAAAGCCCTGTTAAATTCCGTACTTGTGTTAGAAGGGCATGTGGATTTTTGTTGTTGCAGCGTGATCCCGCTTAGAATGACATTACGTTTTACTCGCCCCAAATTGCATCCACATTCGCGGCATCTGAAAGCGTTAAACAGTAAAAAAGTTCTCCACAGTGTAAGGAAGGTCCAGTTTTTTTAGTTTAGGTGGCAAAAAATATACCATTTAATGCCGCTCATTTTCCGGACTACGCTCCTCTTCCCTTTGCTATTAGATAAATACAGCTATGAGTATCAACGAGTGTCCCCTACTGCACATCGAACTGCTTAACCCTACTCAACCAACACCATCTCCGGGGGAGTTGGAGACCTTTCCTCGAATCACATTGAGCACCGAGGGCATTGTGCACATTGAGAAGCGCTCCAGAACTCCCCGACGAAGTGGTGCTCGCAGTGGAGCTCGTCTCTCCCGTTTCCGTACCCAACCAATCACAATTGCCGAGATCGCCGAAATTGATGGGACGACAGATGAGGAGAAGGCGAAGACCTCTGAGGCAACCACGACTGCGAAGTAGAGAATGAAGAAGATGAGGAGAAGGATTTTGTACATTTTTTGACAACTGATTGATATATTTGTGCATCTTAGCTATCACCATTATATCTGTCCCCCTGTGTGTGTAAAGCAGTCAAGAAGGGGGAACTCTCTCTTGACAGGTGCTAAAGACCCACTCGGTTCCTTTCATTGCCCAAGAATAATGTAACAGTGTATTGGCGGGGCGTTCGACAAGATGTTGTATGTTTTCTCAGCAACATCTCCGACTGAAGTACGTCAGGAGGTACCAATTGGCTGACCTTCAGGACGCCTGTTTGGGTTACTTTGGAGTAGGATGTGAATAGATCATGAAGTTTGCGTGCTATCATCGCCAACAGAGTAAGAGTGGAACGGATGTCTCAGTGTAGTTTAGCTGAATCTCACTATAGTGGAGCAAAGCAAGGAATTTTAAAATCGCAGGTAGGTACTTGCGTCACAAATACGTGACGTTGGTGGAATATGGCCAAAAAAGAGGTGACTCTGCAAGCTCAACTTCCCCATCCACAATATGTTCTCCGAGATTGATACTACTTTGTGGGCATTAACTCCTACGCCTATACCTTGTCTTCCCTTGCCCCTCGGTTCTACCTTGCGGAGGCGGTGAAACAGAGGCCGGATGCTTGTTGGTCATTTGGGAGGCGGCAGTGACGTTGGTATATAACAGTAATAAAAGGGCCATAGCAACGCAGGTGAGAGGGCAATTAGGCGGTGAAGCGGTCGCTCACAACAAAAGACCCGCCATACCGATCTGTCTGGTGAGATCGAATAGAGCTCTCTTTTGGTGCTGTAATGGTGTATATTCAGTTCCTTTATTTTAGGTTCTTTTAAGAAGATCGGGAGAGAGAGATGGATATCTTTTAAACATTGATGAAATAGCTGACATCCGAAAGCTGTAGGTCTTTTACAAAAGGGAGTCGAGTCGAAAGAGAAACGATAATCTCATGAGATGATCAAAAATAAGGCCCTAGGGGCTTGTCACACCTGTTAGACAGATTGGTGTGCCTACTTTGAGAAGTTTTGACTACTGAAGCAGTTGGTCCGTCGCCAAATTTGCTAGCGTGGTGCATTTAGAGGAGGTGGGATATGCGGCAGCGGGAGATGACGGTGACGTTCCACGTATCGCCTCTCCTACGATGTTCTGGAACACCCTTTTTGTTGGTATTCCTCCTATTTTCCACTTGGTTAGTCGATTTGGCGCAGCGACAGCGTCCGTAACAAGGACAGGACCTATTAAGATGACCTAAACAATCCTCCTTTCCCCCCCCTTCCTCTGACTAATACTACAATCTGTGTGCTGGCACATGGACATTGCGTTTCCGGGTTTTCATAGGCGATTGGTACTGAAGGCCTTAGTTATGACTCCTCCTTCTAGTGGCTACCCTGATTGAATGGAGATTCCTGTGCCCGAACACAGAGCCACTGACACTCTTACTGGTTCCAGTAAACATCGCGCCGGTCTGAGGCGGCGGTGTTTCTGACAAGGCTATCAGGTAAGAGCAGCTTTCAAGGGTGTTGAAAGTACCCATCTGTGCCAGAGGAGGAAGTTGTCAACTGTAAAGTCAGATCAGACTAATCAACCAACGTGGCAAGAGAAATGGCTTTTGTCTCGGTTAATCGTGGACAAACCTGCAATACCTATCGCCTCAAGACTCTAGAAACAGACACGCGGAGAGGTCAAACCGCATCAGCAGTCCTGACAGCTAGTCAAGACGACCTAGACTAAGAATTACTTATGCACGGTCAGACAGGCAAAGTTCGGGCATGACCCAGCCATCACCCCCAGTGGATGTCATCTCCTATTAGAGGCGTCACATTTCACTTCAGACAATCCGAAACCACCTTTTGACACAGGTAACAAGTGGTGAGACATCATGGTCTATTTGAAAGGGGTAGTAATAATCCTGATTTGTTTGGCTACTTACTACTTCCTCTCGATGAACCCTTTCCCACCCTCCCCCTTCATCCCTCCATAAAACATGTTGACACATGTTGTCTGTGTCATTTTCGTTTAATGTTTTGCCTTTCAACTCCCAACTGCTGACTGTCTGTTTTTGCATGTGACCGGCCGACAGAATAGGGTGGTAAACAAGATTGGGAGAAATACAATGAGGGAGGGAGAGAGGAAGAGTGGATTAAGCGTTTTGTTTTTCTTTCGCTTTCGACCTTTACCTCGCAATTGAACTTCCAATCTCCTTATTTGTCAGGTTAGAGACAGGTGCAAGGAGGTCTTGCGTGGCCTCCCAATGCCTAATTTTGCCCTCTTCTGAAGTATGAACACATGAAAAGCAGGAGTAGCCTTTTGGCGGTCGGCCGGTCGGTGGGTCGGTCAGCCAATTGCATAGTCAGCCAGTCATTTAGTCATTCAGCCATCACACATTCAAAAACAACCGAAGTGAAAAACCACAAATTGACAATCTCTAAGGCTTTTCGACAAATTTGTTAATCACATGACAACTCTGTGAACATCGTGTCTCGTCATACTCTCACATAAGGAGTGAATGACGCCGGAAATTCACCTTTGGTATAGTCTCCATCCGATCAGTGAGTGTGACAAGTTAACGCATTGTTTATTTCACTCTTTCAAGTCCCTGTTTTATCAAAGGGCGGTGACTGCCACATCGATGATTTATGGCGTCCATGAAACAAATCAAATTGTGTTTTGACTACCTACATTCCTCGCCATTTCACGGTCCCATGAGAACCCAACCTTAAACCGGTAGATCGTTAACCAAACCACCTCCGTGTTTGTCCTTTGGCAGTTCCTGAACCGTCACGTCGTCTATATACCAATGGGCGTTGAGGCAGCTGCGATGAGGTCTACTTTTTCCTTTCGATTTACAGTGAGGGAAATTTCGGTGCCCACAAGGGCTAAGGTGCAAAAGAGGCTCTGGATCCTCTTTCAATGAAAGAGGATGGCGAGGAAATTGTCAAGAAACCTGCCGATGAGGTTATTTCTGGCTCCGCAATTCGATTGTGGTGGAATTAAACCAGGCCTGATGCGTTGTGTTATGCTGCCAGATGTGTCATTAAGAGACCACTGCAACACCAAAGTGTTCTATTTCAGAATGAAGGCTTACAGTGGCAAAAGAACTTACAAACTACCTGTTCCCTTGTTGTGAGATCACAAATATGTATGCACATCGAGAGTCGAGTCTAAAGCGCCAAAATTGGAAATCAGAATCTTTTGTGGAGCCAAATCAAGTAGTAGCAACAACAACGACTTTAGTGATAGATTCAGTAGCTATGGCAAGGCAAGTTTGCTGCCATTTGGCATAACAGTGAAGTTTTCAAGTTTTTTAGGGAAGTGGGAATCATCTTCTCACACCCCATTTCCGAGACATTGCCTTTCTGTTCCTTCCCTCCCTCAGACGGTCAGTTACTGTGTCTATAGAAGATTGCCCAAAAGTGTAGAGCGGTTTAGTGATTGGATGGTTTAGTTAAGTGGGTCTTTGACCGTACAGGCACTTCATTTTCTGCAGTCTGCCAAATGACCCGCAGCTACTAAACAAGGTAATAAGTAGTATGTGTCTGCATTACTGGCTTTAGTTGCCATAGCTCAAGGAGGTCTCTTGACAACTAAATGAGTTGGTGATTGACAGGAGTGAAACCTGTGAAACAACTTAAAGGGGAGATTAACACCAGACTTGGGCTAAAAGGAGACGCTTTATTCGCCCTTCCGTTGGATGATCACACTTTTATCCCATCAGTCAACTTGACAATTGAAAATATAGCATGTCAAGGTGTGTCATGTCCGGCAAAAAGGAAAGGGAAAGAAAGAATCCGCCCGAAACTCTTCTGAAGGGGTAATCTGTGATCCAATCTCTTGTCGGTACACACGAAGACGCGGGTTAAACACACGACGGTGTTCAGTGGGAAAAGATTTGGCCCTGGCAGTTCCCGTGCTAGGCAACATCATGCGACAAATAATAATAGAGAAAGAGGATGCATAATTTACTGGAAGAGGAAAGGAAGGGAAAGGGGAGGGAGGGAGGGAAGGGGGGAGGGGAGGGGAGGAAAAATACCTGCCCACAATCATCTTATCAAAGAAGCACATCAAGAGTGTGAACCACCTGTCAAAAAGGCATGAGGTGTTCACAGAAGCGCGGCAGACTGAGCGATGGGCAATACGGACGCCTAAAGCAGTCACATTTATTAACTCGGCTATGCGGGGGCGTCGGATGTGTTCTTTATAATAATTGTCAAATTTGCCTACAAAAAGGTACCTTAAACTATATTTAAGCTTTTTTACGTCACCATGGCTGTAAATTGGTCTTGTATAAGGTACTCTGGCTTCATACTCGATCCACTGCCCGCTGTCCATGTAATTTTGACCGGGAAAATGATTTTCACAGTCTAGAAAATTCAAAGAACAATCAAGGTTGTGGTTGCAGGCACTCTTAGCAAGATTTCTATGGCTTTGCCCGCATATCAATGCCTCCGTGTTCTATCAAGCCATTCTAGAGGTCTACTGGAATACCTTGCTACACACTCACAGACAACTTAGTGTTTTGCATCCTTGTCGACGGCGCATCAGATGGGACAAAAGTTCTTTGCTGACAGCTGAACCTATCCAGGTGTCCTGCAGAAGGAGTTCTACAGCTGTGACCATCTTTGGCGATGGTCTTAAATCTCGTGGCCCTGGCAACGGTTGGATCTGCTGTGAGCAACTGATTGGAACACAGGCGACAGCAAGGTGGTAAAGAGGAACTGACACTGTGGCAGATGACTTGGTCGATGCATCGAAAAGCTCTCACACAACATTTCCTCCTAGATAGATGAAAAAGACAGAACGATATTCTTTTAAGCTATTCAGATGCCTAAGCGGCCTCTCCAAGTTTCCCGTTGCTTAGCCACCACCTAGGGGTAATAAGCGACCTTTTAAGCTGTCTGTCTTCGGCTTGATTTTACTTAAAAGTTAATGCAATTAAGCCTCTTTAGTCATCTTTTCTTTAAAAAATGAAAAAGTGAATTAAGAGGAAGCGTTGGTCTCTATGATGCATCGAAAAAGGAGTGGGTAAGCAAGTCAGCTCCCCAGAGGAGAGAGACAATTCCCGCCTCTCCATTGGCTTCCACCAAGTGAGTCAGCCGTGCCATTCTACAAGGCGTGGGTGGAAAAACAATTCGCCTCTGGTGTGGAATAAATTAAAGAGACAGCTGTATAAGGCCAGTGTGAAGCGCACCCAATTCGGCGGGGGATTGTGTTGGGGCGAGCGGATGTGTGGCGACACTAGGGGGCGACTGACCTCCGCCGTGGCGATTGGCCAACGCCTTGCGGGTTCATTGATTACCCCAAATTATCCTGTGATGGTGATAGTTAATATTTCTTCGAGCCCAAAACCATTGAAGTAAAGTAATAGAGGATGAATCCGAACTGAAATAGAATTCACAAGAATGGGGGGAAAGAGGACAAGCATCGGCCATATGCAAAGGTGGGAGGATATCATATCGGCGTCAGATAGACGAATTTTAAAGTGCACCATAAAATAAATTGGCTTTTGTTACAGTCTGAAGGTAGTCATGTGTAGCAGACTATTGCGCCAGTCGCGACTGTCTGTCGTAAGGAAATGCCGCCCTCACTTTTATGGGAAGACGGGCAAAGCTTCTAAAAGGGATTGAAAAGGTCTCTGGAAGGTGGCTTCGATTAGTGGCGGATAGACTATCCGAAAGCTGTCCTCTGGATGGCTCTGTGTACGTCGGCTTTGATGAATTGATTTTTCGTGCAACAATCAGTAATTCCATGGGCTGATGGACTTGCTTGATACTCATCGTTTATGGACGTTGTATCTTCTATCCCATTCGCATGGAGACATCTATAGGCTCCGATTTGGCCTCTTCTGTGCTGAGGAATCACCACTTTCCTTATGCGCGGAAGTGATGGTCCCGCAACTATGAACATATCGTCCTCCAAGTTACCATTAGTTACCTGTAGTTCAGATGAAGGAGTGAAAGGCATTTGGATGGGGAGATGTTGGTTAGGGGGAGGTGAATGTAGACTACTAATTTTATTCATCCAAGGCTAACAAGTTGGGCAGGGACATTCTCCAAGGCAACGAATGATGGACCACTTGGCTCCTGTCTATGTGAGGTAGAATAAAATTATCATTTTTTTCCCAATAACTCACATACAATGGTGTGTATTAACTATTCCCGTTAGTTGATTATTTTTCCAAGAACTAAAACGGTCAAATGTACTTTCTGTGTCGTCAACACTTCCCAATCCTTGATTGGACGTTTGACCTCTCCACGACCTTCAAAATGAACCACTTAAAGGACATTAGTGTCCACTTTTTTGGTAAGAAACAAAAGAGAAGGCGGAATCTAGGATAGACAAACAAATAAGGACACTAAGAGTTCTCACTTCGCAGGCCCAAGATCGTCGACGTCACACAAGGCAGCAAGCAGGCGAACAAATTTGCATTGCGTGAGGTGTCAGATGGCAGGTGGTGCGAAGTCCACTCGCCGACAGCTCTCCTCTTCGTTCACACACCGCGTGAGACACTGAGTGACGGTCCTTTTCGGCTTCCAAATTTATGCTTACCCCTTGAAGTGCTTTGCAGTGTTTACGGACAGTTAATCACACCGCCACTTTTTCAGGTATGATTTAAATAAAAGTTTTTTCCTCTTTTCACTTTTTTTGGAAGAAACGTATGCTGTGGCGATTAAGGTACTCACTGACCTGGGAGGCACAGGAATTTGGGCTTTTAATCTAATGGAGGTATCTCATCGATCCATAGCCATGGAGAAGAAAAATTGGGTGGTGAACTTGCTGGTGGAAGTTATCCATCGCTAGACAAGAGAAGATGGAATCATACCCCTTACCGTCTCCACAATTTAAGGGTGAATGCGTGGATACGAGATTGATAGGTGGAGGGAATAAGCTCCCTCCATCAGTCCCCTGTCGGCTTCCCTTTAATGAAACAATTTATGCGGCTCCAATTGAAGGACCGTTCAGAGGACATCGTGGAAGTCCAAATCGCAGACGTGTGCCATGACAAGACCATTGAAATTGAACTTGTCGATGGAGAGAATGTGATTCACGAACAGAAATCCCCTCTTCAAAATACTTTTGTTGGTGCAGTGCCCCATAAGTCGCGGCAGAATAATGACCTTATCAAAGCCAAGTCATTGTCTAGACACATGTGCCATAAAGTGTGGCTAGGCTTCAGCCTCTCGAAAAACGCATCTTTGTCCGGTCATCGCTGTTCTCCTCCGCCTTGCAGGCCATTCACCCTCCCATACCATGGAGTTTCGATTACACTAACCTGTCTGTTTCGGAAAGTCAGTGCGTCCATTTTGCTGGTTCATGTCTGAAGAAAAAACCGCCTCCTCATCAAATGTGTTGATAGGAGGAAGTTTGGGAGGAACACAGGGTGCAGCGGCAAAGCGTGCCTTCGGGAGATGGCTTAAGCCAGTAGTGTCGGCCTAGCTATTGTTCACCATGACGAGGACGTCCGTATAACTCTCCACACCTATCCTATCGGCTACTCCAGCAAGTGCCTTGTTATGATACCCACTCAGTGATACTTGTCGCATTTTGTCACTGGAATATAAAGCCGCTTCCCTGCTTGAGCAAGTATTTGCACCTAAAACCCCCTTGAAATTTGATATCCACACATGCTGCACTTTCGCATCACATGATTTTGTGCAAGAATAACAATTCAATTGACAAAACGAAGCAACAATGCCGATGAGCAGGACCTTTTTTCTCCAACACAACTGGCTTCCAGTGTGGCCACTGGTCTGGAAAAGATTTGTAACAGAGTAAAGGTAGCATTCGTGTCTGTGGTCCTTCGAACGACAGCGCTACACCTTTTAGCGTCTCCGATGGTCTGAGTACCCCATCCTTAAGTCATAATGAGTAACGATGGTAGGGCGAAGCATACTACTTACCTACTCATGAGTAGCGAAGTGGGGAGCTGCAAAAATGGCTCGAAAGCTAACCTGCAGAGACTGAAGTTGCCGCATAGGTAAGCATTCAATCAAACAAAGGAGTAAATCTTGAAATGGGAGACGCGGGCACGTGTAGATTCCTACAAGGAAAAGCAAAAAGTGTTTGTTTTAAATCCATTTACGATGATCCAATTTCGAATGTTTTAAAGCCACGGCCTGCCGGTTAGAGTCCCTCAAAACCTTTTTTTTCTTGTACCGTGAAAAGTGGCTTGCTGGTTTTGCCAACACTGAAGGAGAACCTGCAGGAAATGGCAATGCAAATGTGCCTTTCTAATGACGTCAGTCGATGCCGAGAGGTGTCAGGTTACCGAGACGAGGGTAGGCTATTAGTATAAGCTTTGGAATTCTAACTAAAATTGCTGACGACCTGAAGTAAAATGAAGTGGAGTAGCGGCAATTAACAGCTCTGCCTTTGGATTAAATAATCATCTGAGTGGAGGCAGTTACACCTGACATGTGCATTTTACGGCAGGAGGTCAGGGCACTTCTCTTCTTTTAGTAGAGTTGTCGAGGTGCAACCAGCAACCAAGCAAAAATACTCAGTGAATGGCTCTCCTGGTTTGTGTAAATTGTTTTCAAAGCATCCAAGTGGCATGTCGACCAAGGCGAGCGCCTGAAACGACGTAATTATATCATCAGATGCTTTTTTTAGCCCTGAAAGCACCTCAATCCCTGCGAGTTGTAATTTCACATGATCTGCAACATATCATCCCGACCACTATGAATAGTGTGAGGAGAAGAAGACTAATCTAAGGGTTACCAGCCAAAGTGTGGTTCTACACAGACTGACTACGACTCAGTTTATGAGGACAAAAAAATTATTATGTACAGGGCACTGTTTACTTATGGCAGTCCTGGTAAGAGTCTAGCCATCTCATCACAGATCTTTACTAAAGCTTTTAATAACAAATTGTTACCATAGCAATATTCGATATCTCCCACCCTTTTTGAAGTTTATTGGCACAAAGGAAGTGGAGGTAATTTTGAATGTTTTTTACTTTTGATTTAACGTTGATAAAAATGCTTCATTTGGTCGTAATGATAGGGCCTACTGCCATAGGTATGCCAAACTTCCAGTTAGAATAATATAAGGTAATAAAGCATCCTTTTGACGCACAATTCGTGCGCTGGAGGGGTGTTACGCCTAGCCCTTCTTAAGAAAGATAGCTTAAAGACTTAAATACCTTCGCAAGCAGTAGGATGAACAGCATAAGCATGACCATAGGGAACTGGGAACATATCCTAAGGTTACCAGTCGGGAATATAAGGTACCATAGATGGTCTAGAAAAGCAATAGTTATTATAACTCCTCTGACAGAACAGTTTTCCGCTTACTGTTTAGGCTAAAGTCTAAACTTTCGAGAGCTATGGGTCTATGTTGTGCAAAAAAAGTTCAAAGCATTTTATGTTTCATTTCCAAGATCCAGCAGTTCAATGATCATTCACGACATGTTCTTCTAGGTTATTTGGATAATTTTTTTGGGAGCAAAATAGCTACAGGCGGAAGTATTTAACAGAAAACTTAATATTCTTTCAGTTTGTTCTTTTTTAGTGATGCACGGTAAATCTTCTAGGTTATTTGGATAATATTTGGGGAATAAAATAGCTACAGGCGGAAGTTTTTAACAGAAAACTTAATATTCTTTCAGTTTGTTCTTTTTTAGTGATGCACGGTAAATCTTCTAGGTTATTTGGATAATATTTGGGGAATAAAATAGCTACAGGCGGAAGTTTTTAACAGAAAACTTAATATTCTTTCAGTTTGTTCTTTTTTAGTGATGC
Source organism: Taenia multiceps (assembly GCA_001923025.3). Lineage (NCBI taxonomy): Eukaryota > Metazoa > Platyhelminthes > Cestoda > Cyclophyllidea > Taeniidae > Taenia > Taenia multiceps. The sequence continues at coordinate 2,106,346 of CM010315.2, read as the reverse complement.
ACAGTAAATGCACAAAGAAAGGCATAAGACAATCGGCATGAAGGGCCTCTTAACAATGAATGAATTATTCGAATGTGTTGTCAAGGTTGATATCGATACTAACAAACAAAGTTCCAGAAAACTGTTTGTTCTGGTGCGTCTTAGCTGGCCCTTAGTTTCTTTTTGCCTAGCTTAATAAGGCGACCTAATCTCTGGCGCTGGCAATGTATGACACGCTAAATGGTGACAGATGGCAGTGGGGAGAAAAGGCAAAAATATCAGCCGAATATATTAATCCCTTATTACTATTTTTGATAACTTCCAATCCTTTGCACTAAGCCTTTCTGTGGTTTGTAGCATAATCAGTACTTTTTAGCTATCCTTTTCTACTTTTAAAATGTTTTGTCACTGGAAGTCAATAAAATAAACGAACTCAGGTTTATCTCTGATCTGTTCCGTTTTTTTTCCATTTATGAATGTCTGACTACTTTGCCCAACTAGATGACAAAAATTACTTGGGAAAATGCGGTACTAACATCTTTCCATCAGCGATTTCTCCCGTCACTTTATCATAGCCATGTTGACTGATAATGTCACTCTTACTGGCATTCCTTGAGCCTTCTGCTTGCCATTGGAAGGAAACCCTCTGGACTGATGTGTTCCTTGATGACGTTGGGGTGTCTTACCACTGAACAGCGAAGCAGTCAAACATCATGCTGCATTGGAGGTTAAAATCACCTGCGGATGACGCCGCCCAGGATGCATCATACACCTACATGACACCGTTTTTGTCTATTCATTCGAGTAACAACACCTGGAATTGGAGTGCCATCGTAGACCATTGTCTTATAGCCAGAATATTAGACTCTTTTTGCTTACCACGACTTTTAGAAGGATTCAGGTCGCCCTGAAATCTGCGTCAGAAGCTGGGCCAACTTGGAATAGACTTGGGTCAGGCCCTTGTAATTTATCCTCCCACGCATCCTAGGCGTGCACCTACCGACATCTGTTTACAGTGGGGACTAATTCTGCTCCCATAGCTTGTCCGTGCAATATGGAAAATTGCCTAATGCCATTTTGAATTGCATTGGTTGAATTGAATTTCAACGCCATCTAATATAAACCACCCATTTTTGCCGGAAAAAACCAAAGCTCCCTATTGTCTGCGCAATAAATTCAATGGCGCACTGAAAATTTTACACTGATAAATTACAAGTGTAGCGTTTTGGTGCTTTGTTGTGCTGAGCGCGTGACTGTTTATTCACCTGGGTCTCCTCAGCATCTCTCAGCTAATTGTACACGTTCTTTCATTTTACATATTATGACTCAAGCAAAGATCTAAATCGCCACATTGGGCGATCATAATGAACCCATTTATGAGGAGGGACCATGCTACTTAATAAGATTATTAGTAGGGAAAGGTTGCGCCATAGTTGAGTCTGAGGTGTAAGTACGACTGGGAGAAACTGAAGAGCCTGCATAATTAAATGCCTAGTGAGACAAATCACCGAAGATATACACAAGTGAAAAGTCAAAGTAATATTCTGAACACTTAGATTTCTTCTTTGAACTTGATGGGCGAGGCTGTACCGGTGTCACCAGTGAGTGCCACTCTTTTCCTATCCGATTTTGACAGCCGACCACACAACACTGCGCCACGAACGGACTGGTGACAGACAGGAAGAGGCCGCTTGCAAGTTTTGTTGATATATTCACCATTTCTTTCCTTCACCTCTTTGTGCCCTATGTAAGCCGCTTCGCCTCTGATACCGATTGCTCGCGTCGCTTGGTGCTGTAAACTGACAGAGGACGGCAACAAAGGAGGTCGAGGTTCGATGCTTTTATAGGAAAAAGGATGCTCTCATTCAAACGAGTTACTGTTTTCCGGATTCCCCCCTCTTTACGTCCTCTTAATCCCCGTCTGTAATTGTTACACAGCGTTGGAAGAAGAAAAGCAGAATGGCAAGTAGCAAACGGGACTGAACGGAGTGTCACATGACATCATGTCATGTGGTCATGTGGGACCAGTTCCTTAAGGCCCACCAAAATGTCATCTCGCCACTTTGATGGGTGTGTCCCATCGAATTGAGCAGCCAAATCATTTCCAGACAATTGGACTGGAATAACTCGAGAGTAATAATGTGAATATATAAATTTTGATCCTGAATAAGCATTTAAAATAGAGAAAATATGTCTATTTAAAACTGTGCATTCGACCAGCCAAATCTTTTTCATCTCCATGGCTCCGGATTCTGCTATCCTTATGGCTGTTGGATGACAGAGCATCTCAGTTAAATGAGTGCCAATTCTCCTTTGGGGCTTTTTCGGGATGCCTTCGAAGGGAACCTCGAGCCCTCTACAACGTGGTTGGTTAAATGAACCAATAAATCTCTCTTGCAGAAGTGACTGCACAGAAACCACCCTTTTTGTTTTCTTTTTGTCCTAATTTTTCATCCCACGGTCAAATGAAGACAGATTATAAAGAATGGCTATTTATTCTTTTTAAATTTTTAGCTGATTTTATTTGGATGGTATGCTGCGAGGGTGGAGCTTTTTTCTTTAGCGTCATCTCTTGCACATCTTTGCGCGTTTTGCCCATTTGACATGCGCATATTTACTTTTTGTTATCTATATGATGATGCAAATGCGTTCAACATAGGCAAGAATATTGCGTCACATATATGTGACGCAATATTCTTGCCTGTTTATGGCAAATGCTTCGTTGTGTAGTGCACTGTACACATATCAACCGATTCAAAAGTCATAAAAGCCATTTCTTACTCGGAATTAATCATGTTGACTTTCCGTAGCTTGCCACCAAATAAATTAAGCGGTTTGGTCCACAACAGTGAAGCAAAGGGTCACCCGCTGCAATTGAAAGTAAACTTGTCACCGTTTGTGTAAGTTGGGAAGATTTCGCCTATTAACATGCTGCTTGCTCGAATGAGTCATTTGTTTGGTCGCCTTTCTTCCCGAGGGCCATGAAGGATAATTTTACGCGACCGCTCCAGTCCTTTACCTCGGGTGAGCTTGTAGTCGCCCATTACGGTGAGGTGAAAATGTATCTTTGGCATAGGTAGAAGGCCTGGAAAAGTCTTTTTAAGTTGCGTTCAGGATGCTTGGAGTATTTCTTACTAAGACTGTCTTCTGCGCATTCAAGATACGTGCAATCGAAGGTTTGAGCGGTGGAGTGATCGTGATACCAAGAAAGGCACAGCAGTTGCAATAGCTTCCCCAGGGGACCCTAGTGGCTAAGACAGGACAAGATTGAACCCACTTGTCATACCGGTGCGGCTAATACGGAGATACCTTCCTTATCTCCCTCTTCAAATGCCCCGCCTTATCTACAAGACATTGCTTCTGTGCGCCTTCTTCCCCCAGATCAATCGGTTTAGGTCCTCAAGAGAGTGGATTATTTGACTATATGAATAGCATTACGGGCACTTCAATATCTGGAGGTTGGACCTCCAGTCCACGGCAATGCCCCTGAACTACACCAACTTCCTTCCGTTACCATGGCCGTCGGTAAGTAGCATTCTCTTCCTTTTCCACCTTGGGCGAATGAATTATATCGGGAAAAGAGTTGTTTAATTTTTTTGTGCGTCTCAGGGTTTTATACAAAAAAATTCTATGGTCCCCTCATTTAATGGCGCCAAAGATTTTCCTCTTGGTAAATAATCCACTCGTTTCGATCAAAGCTTCTCGGCGCCTTCACAAGCTACCTACACAGCTTGTCTAGGTCAAAGACTCCGAAGCCGATGCTTTCACCCTCAATCCGTGTGATTAAACTGAAGAGCTGAAAACACAAGGTTGATCCCACTCACACGTATTTGCAGGTTTTTGGATTGGTTGTGATATTGCTCTGTCCAACCGCCCAATAAGTGCTTTCTTACATGGCGTCTGACCGATCAGGTTCGCGAGTTGCGATTCTTCCAGAACGATTGGGTAAGAGAACGTCGAATCGGGTGTCCTACCCCCAACCAGCTGCCCTTTTAATGGGTGCCGGAGGTAAAAGCAACGACAATTAATGATTACAACTGCTAAAATATCAAGCTTGATACGCTTTTTCTACTTAAATAAAAAAGTAGATGTTTTGTATCAAAATTGATGTCCCTCTTTGCCTTTTGTGTTCAATGCTTGTTTTTTCCCATTTAACAAAGAATGGTTAATAATTAGCCTGTCTCTAGGAGATCTCCTTCCTTCCTTACAAATTAGTTAAAACTTTAATCATGGGAGGGGATTTAGTTTGAAATATCTTAAAAGACTCCATCAATTGATGTTTCAGAAGAATTGTGTGACGCTAGACGGCACTTCATGCTTCCCATAATTACGGTTAGGTCAAAGTCATGTAAAACGCTACAAGTACGCGAGAGTGGAGCCACGCTGTGTGTACACCATCCATTTAGCAGCCCCCGCCAGCATTCCCACCTAGCTGGTCGGTAGAAATAGCTGCATCGACCTGAATTTCCCTCGATGTAAACTGACGGGATCCAAGGTGGTGACTGATTCCCAAGATCTGTTTCCCTACAAAATGGCACCTCTAGCCTTCTCGCTCTAATCCATAATTGCCCCCCTTATCATTACACTTTCCTATTGTTTCGGAATGATGCTAGGCCAACAGTGGTGGCGGCTTTTGTGACTTGATGCCTGGTATTTTACACGGCACGAGAGCCTAAGGTGCGGGCTTCCCAGCCTATAAGTATCAAAAATTGCGGGTTGTCTTGATCTATGCCTGCCAACAGCCATGCACATACCACCTGTATATCGTCGCCGCAGAGGGTGGAGGAATGGAGATATAAATAGGTTTCGAATACAAGAGTTGCAGGAAGAGTCGTGACAGAGTAGTGATATCAAAGCACGCTGACACTGGGACAGGGATTGAAAATTTCGTAAGTAGGAGGAGCTATACTTGGGTTAGTTTTCAGGCGAAATGCGTGATAGGCGAAGCCTGCGTGTCACAATTCAACTTATGCTTTGACAACGTCACATGCTGTCAGCGCCAAAGGCGGCGCTCTGACCATGCAAACTTTTGCGTTGGGACTTAAGACAATCAGTTAGTCTCAGTCTTTAGCGCTATTTTTGACAAGGTTGACGACTAAAGCTGCATTTTACCAATTACTGGCAATTTGTCCTTCCCTTTCCCACCTATGCATCTGTCTGATTCTACGATCTGGGGTATTTACCAGAGTTATAGGATCCTAAAATCCGGCGATACTCTTCCTCTCACCTTTGAAGACAGATGTCAAGCTCCAATTCCACTGATAGTTGCTGATATAATGTTCATCCAGCCTCTTCTCCTCTTCTGCATTCTCTGAAGTCGAGAGCCTTCGCGATGATTCACCCTGTCAGCTCTTTAAGTACTCGTGTTTGAAGGGAAGATAATGAAGAGCTTCCCAATCAGGCCCATTCAATTTGCTGCTATCCGTTTCAACAGCCTTGGCGCGCAAATCCTTGCCCTTACCATAGCAAAAACTGGATCGCACTTCCACTTGACAATGTTGCAATTAGCAAAATGTTGGATTTAAATTTAGTTATTGACAAGACCAACGAGGTCATGTGCTTTAAATTGCAGTTGCACTCTAATTGACACATAGCACTCAAGTGTACCCTAGCATCGATTTTGCGACACCTCCTGGCTGGATGATGACAGCTGCACTCGTCTGTCCCCTTTCCATTGGTCACTCCTTCTTCCTCGGTGAGCTTATGTTTCATTGTGCAGGATTGGAAGAAGGGCAATGGAAAGCCCAGGAAGTGCACTCAAGGTTAAGTGATCCTTACCTCGGCATCACCATCTCTTCGAGAGGGGAAGAGTTGACGTGTTTTGACATCCACCATAAAGTAAATAGTTCAAATTTAAAGACAAAAAAGACAAAATTAGGAGCACAATGTCCCTCGATAAGGAGGTGTTCACGTTGACAGGGCAGACGCAAAGTGTCAATTTTTTTTCGCCAGAACATACACAGGATGCCACAGCAGTAGTTGAGGCATGGACACCAGATACGTTGACGGGGTGATTAGGTTGGAAAAAAAAATTATGTGTGCGTGTGTAATTTCATCAACCATAGATGATCGATGGGAGATACACAAACGGTCTTCTACTAATTATTATTAAGTAGAATACCAGCAGTCACTATGATCTTTTAAAGTTAGCCTTTTTCTCTCGTTTTTTTGTCAGCAGTTATAATATTGTGCATAAAAGGAAAACAATTTTATTTTCAAATGGCGTCTTTATGCCTTAAATCATTTTCTCTCTGCGACACATGTGACGGTGATGTGGAGTGTAATAAAAGAACACTCAGGAAAAATAGTAATTGTCTCTAGTTAAAACGAAACCAAAGTGGTTACTAAGAGCCAGTTAAGTCAAACAATTCCATGTCAAGGCAAAAAGACGCTCCGATGTGATAATTTGTCAACAGTATGGAGTCTTGACGTGAGGCGCCTTGGAGGAGTAACTCCAGTGCCACAGTAAGTATATGCTTTCAAAAAAAAGGACAAGAGCTAGCTAATTAGGTCTTGCACTTGAAAACTCGCTAACACTTGTGATGGCCTATTCTGCTTAGGTGGAGCACCTACTTTGGATAAGTTCAACTCGTACAATCTTAGTTGGCTCTACTTATCCACAAATTTCTGTTTTAGATTACGCGGCCCTCTTCCCTTTTCGCTAATAAAAAACCTTCTACAGTTCTGCCATTCTGTAGAATAGACCGGAGCGGACTCGTCTCGACTCGACTCCGACGTCCACGCAGGCGGCTATTGATTAGCGTCAAGGTCACACCTGAGCACACGACATGCACACATGAAGCCCGTGGTTAAGTGGGTGTGTTTTTTAGAATAATCGTCAAATATATTTTATTCGTCTTTACTTCTATGCAAGTGGAGAGGGGGTTGTCCTGTCAACCAATCAAAAGGCCTGCTCGCTGCAGCACACACACACACCCCCACACCGAGAGAGAGAGAGCGAGAGATTGCACAAATCACAATTTCCGTTGGCATATGTTTAGATCAGTGGGACCGCCGTGAGTTCTATGCCTTTGTCTTTTCCACCACCTGGTTTTGTGTGATCTCGACCCCACCATTGTGGGTATAACAATCTTATCAACTTGGCCGCTGATTTTAAATAAGTAGCACTCGAAATAATAAATTTTAAATGTCATTTTATTAAATTAGTAGCATAGCAGAAGGTGTTTTTATTCTAGCTTGAACATTTTCTCCTTCTACTTCCATTTTGGCTCCTTTTGTTTCCCAATATAACTCATGATGGGGCTGTTGTGGACTTAGAGTAGCTCGCCTCCTTGCTTGTTGGAAGCGTTGAAGGCCACCAACATCACAGCAACCGCTGATGCCCCATTCAGAGCGATTCAATTATGCGAAATGCGTACTTAGGAGAGTAAGTATGTGTGGGAATCTAACTTTTTTTCCTCCTCTCGCTTAAGCAATAATTGTTGCAAAGGGAACCATAAAATTGATGAATTCGCTTGACTCGATGTAATAAAGGATCTCGCAGAATCGGCACGAATCAGTGTATGATAAGTGCGTCTGAACCTTCTTCCTGCCTACCTTTTCACTGAAGAAGAGAATGAAGCGGAAGATGTCTAGGCACGCCATGTTGTCCCACTCAGCTTTGGCACATCGGTCGGTGTGAGCTGTCACCGTCCTCACCACGGGTGAAGGGAACTGCTCAATCGGGAACGTGGGTGATTAGCACCGTTAAGGAGGGAATACTAACATCTAAACCTGTGTCAGAAAGGACAATCAAGTGTGTGTGTGTGTCTTGGTTGTACAGATCCCTTTCCCTCAGGGCAGAGTTCTCCCCCTGTCTCCTCGTCAGAGGCAACAAATGGGGGCCCCTTAAACACTACGTCGTTTTAAAAGGTATTATAAACCGATTTTAACAGATGGGTCGAGTCCGAAGCCCAAGTTTAGCTACCGACAGAGAGAAATGTCCTGCCTTGTTTCAATTTTTTTTTACTTTTTAGCAAATGGCACAAAAACGGACCATCGAGGAATCCACCGAGGAACTTCCAAAAGTTCCACGCTTGGAAGCGCCCAGCACGGAGTACCTTCTCCCTATTGAATTTGTTAGAAATGGCACTTCTCCCTGCATCTCCCAAATTGCCGCTGCTTTGTTCAGCCTTGAAGCGAGAAAGGTTTGGCGTGTTATTTTGCGTCCCCTAGCCCTTAGTTTAAAAACACCTAATTTGTGAAACAACGGAACTAATGATTTTAAGAATTTTTTACAAAATTGAGAACCATATAATGCATTCGTGGATAAAAATAATAGATAAAATTCACCTATTTGAAGGGTGGAAACGAGCTCACTGACCTCGTCCGGTTCCCTTGAGCTTAACTACTGGTGCCTTAACAAATCGGAGGACTCTGGCTTGAGGATAGGTGTATGTAGGCAGTAGTGGTCTACAGTTTCATGGCTACCCACTGGTATCCCTTGGAGGTGGAACGGGCCAGGTTTACTTCTTCCTGCTCCCCTCTACGCATTCCCTTCCAAGTCTGTCCCACAAACATCATCAAGCCTCAATTACGACAGCTTCAGGACCATTTTCGTAGTCTTCTGCTATTGCAGCATTCTTAAAAAAGTTTCCAACTTGTCAGGCTGCGCTTTTTTCAAATCTTAGAGTAGTATCACGTAAACTTGTCACCCTGACATAGCAGGTGCTGGGTGTCACCCCTGACGGTGATTGATTGGTTTACGCATATCTCAAAAAGATGATTTTAATTCTCACACCTTCTTAATCCTACAAAAAATTGCCTCGGTTAGTTGAAAGGTGCTCCAAAACCGCTAATTTGTCGACTATCCAATCACCTGCCTCGTCAGCTTAATCGCCCCAATTTCTCTGGTAGCTGTTCCAAAGCAGCGTCTCTTTTTATATGCAAAATCACCCATCTGAAAGATAATTACCTTTTTCAACTCTCCAAGAGATGCTAGATATCTGACAAAATCAAGTCCCTTAAATAAAATAGCCAAGAATTTTTTGGCAAAGGCACCTTGTTTGTCTCGGTTTTGATAAAGCTGTGAATCTCGCTTCTGATTGGCCAAGAAGTGGCCAATCACGAAAGCATCTGCGCCTGAAAAGGCAGAAGACCTAAGAGACCAAATTGTACCACCAAGATGATGTCAAACTGAAGGGTCTACCCGTCCGAAGAACATTTATCCCTTGGATTTCTTCTTACCTACTACTACTCTTCTTCCTCCTCCTGCCCAGGTTAACTTACGAGCCTCTGTTGGTTTAAACCGTCAGATAAGGGGAATGATGATGGTAACGATGGTAATGCTAGAAAGAATGTTATATCTGCACCGATTGTTTGGAGCTCAAGAAAATGGTCTCCTTTTCAAGACAAACAACCATCCCATGGGGGGCGGTGGTAGCACTTCTAACTAGACGGGTGATTTCTTCACCACTATTTTCCCGTAAATCGCGCCCACAGACCACAAAATAGAATAAGCAGACACTCCCTACTTGGCTAGTATTCCTTTCATCTACCAATTTGCACTTATGAAACGCACTGGAGCAGAAGGCATGCCTCTGTGACGTCTTAAATGTGGTAGGCATTTATCAAACAGCTCCATATTGGCACCAAATTGGTGCGCTACCGCTGGATCACCACTTAAACCGTAATTAGACACTAATTATTGTAAGTGAAGAAGATGAAGAGGATTTGCCCCTCACTGGTGATTAGAAATCGCTGAAAGAATGCTCTAGGCAGGGTGAAATTTGTGACGACTCAAGCATCCTTGCACCCAAATCCACACAATTCTTTCTTTAACCTCGTCGCATGTAATGCCATTAAGTCGCTTTTATTAGCTATTTCATTGCTGGAAAAAATTGCGCTTTATAGTCGCTTTAACCAGCCCCCTTTTGCGCTCTTGCAGTGAATGCAGACACCCACCCGTAAACCCCCCTCCCCATGGTTTTTAGGTCCGTCTGCTTTGTTTGCGAAACCTAGAGGCCAAGAGGGCGATTCACCAGGGTAGACTTAATGAGTCACTATATCGTCTGAAGGCAGGTGTTGAAACCAAAGCTATCGACGGATGTGGACTTTATCATCTCTTTACTCGTGTGTGGAGACGGATGGAGGGTTGGGGGGTGAGGTCACGTTTATGCTCCCTCTCCATGTTGAGCTTACCGACGAAGCACTCAAAACCAATAGTATAGCATTTAAATGGTGAAAAATTCAAAGCTTGACAAAATGGTGGAAGCGGAGGCCAAGTGGAGAGGAGGTTGGCCGCAATGGAAGCAAAGCCCACCCAGACCAGACAGGCACATTGGCTAGCCTTGCATACCAGGTATTCATTGGTCAGGTCTGTCAATAATAGCTTCTAATGGCGGCAGACATCAAAAAGAGTCGGACACGACAGTGGCGTCGGACTTGTTGCTAAGCCTCTTAATGATGCTCAACCGTGCAGCCTCAGGGAAGGTGAAGGGGTTGGCTAAAATTGTGCAAACAAAACTGTGTCCCATGTTTTCCCTCAACTTTGTTTTTTATGTTTCTCACTTTATTTGTAATGTCGAGTAAATGCCTGAAATTTGCACTTTGAGATGCTTTTATGCCACCCATAAACCAGCCAATGAGAAACCGGCACCAGACGTCTCACCAACCAATCAAAAGTCGGATGCGAAAAATTTTCATTGATTAAGAAATTAATAATCTTTTTTGTGATTTTAGTGCCTTTTTCAAAGCCATCTTGTCGTCGGGGAGTCAAAATCGCAACAGCTGAGTGGATCTTACTTTACCGTGCGAGGATTTGAGGAGGCCCTCATTAAGGTGGGATAACCAACGCCACATATGTGTTTACAATTCATTCGTTTCAGCTAACACGATCCATAGAGCTTCATTGTCCACTTTCTGCCGTAATCATGGTAACTAAGGACCATAAATCCTTCCGAAATGGCCTTCATCACGAGATGGTTCATGCCGGTGTGGAAAAGTCCATCACTGCGCAACCGTTTTGGTGGAAGTACCTCGAGATTGGTGATTTTTCAAAATGCAATGGTAAGAAGCTTCCTTTTGGTTCAATAATACTGCCTGTACAGGAGTTGTCAAGGCAGCAACCCCAGTGGCAATGGTGGAATCGATATGCGAGGTCATTCGAAGGCATGTGATGGAAGGTAGGGTCAAGTTTAAATGCCTTCTTGCCCGTGTTCAAGCAAAAATGGTCTTAGTTGCCCAAATTTACCGCAGGATATCCCCTCGCAACGCCAAGGCGTATCAACTCCTCCTACTCACACGCCAATATGTAAGTATGACTTAAAGAAGTTTCTCCACTTAAGCTATCACTATGGTATGCCGGTTAACCCTTCAAATGACCAAGTTAGCCCACCACTAATTAATCCATCCCTCAAAGTCCTCTCTTCCTTCTTGATAGAGTAGAAGGCACGAAGTTGGCATCGGGCACTGTGGTGGAAATCCACCAGATACCCTGGACAGCCACGCCCTTCTCTATTGCAGTTTTCTTTCGTGGACTTAATATTCGACCCGGTGGAATTGCTGTCAAGATTGCCGATGGTCGTCGTAGCAATACCGTCTATGTGGCGTTTGAAAGCGACCTTGACGCCCAACTAGCCTGTGACAGAACCACACCGGAGGACTTTGAGGTGTTGGCCAGTCTTGAGAACACACCAACCACCCCAAGTAGTCGATTACCCAATATGCAGATTGCTATGGCCTCGGAAGTACTCTTCCTTCAATGTGCTGTCTGTAAGGAACATACTACTCATTATTTGCGAGTAGGAGCCACTTTTGACCAATTAGGAATTATTGACAAATGATTAGGTGAAAATCATTTCAGGTCGAATACCTGAGGTCGCACATTTCCTTCAACAACTGACTGACGAACGCCAGATTGTTGTCCGTGTACGTGGGTTGCCCTATGCCACAAAAAAGCCGGATATCGTGAGTTCAGATTGATGACTTACTAGGCTACTTAAGGTCATCTTATTGGGTTTCAAAACAGTCTGATTGATCTCTTTGAAAAGAACTTTTTGGCAAAGCCTGTCCTTGCATCTTGCAATAGGAATTTCGTTAAAATTTCATGATCAGACCATTGGCTTTATTGGAAATTGTCCGTGGTGATGTGAAGCCTAAATTATGTCTCTGTGGTTTAGACCTGCAGGTAAGTGTCGACTTACATTGTTGTGGTGCAATTATGGTGCTGATTGTGCTAGAGGTGATAGTTTCGCAGTAAAATTGCTTCTCATGGTGGTGTTTTTTACAAACGGCAAAAGCGTGGTGAATTTTTTAAAAACAAAACATACTGATGTGGCCTCCAACAGTGGGATAAAAGGCATTGCTGCGTGGCTTTATCAACATAATATTAATTAACGACAAAATGCATTTACTCTCTCATGGCTAAATCGCTCTTTATCTAGTAAAAACTTATTGGCGTCTTACGAATTAGCTTCTTCTAACTTTGGAGTTGCAAAATGTATAGAGATCCCAAGCTTAAGCAACAAGCTTTTTTCATGCTGGCTCTCGCAAGCAGAATCGTTGTCTGATCGTGTACCACGCCTTCACGTCACCAGAAAGTGAAATAAATCTGGAGAATTTGAGTTATTTACGGCAGGCATTTTATGGCTTGTGTCTTAATCCTGCTAGAGCAGGTTCCTCCCTTACGCACTAGCTGCACCTGTAAATAATATCACAAATCGTAAAGTAATTTACCTCAGTCTCTACGTTTTAATTGTTTCCTAGAATATTGACCTGTTGTTTGATACACTTGCTACAACATTGATTTTAACATCTTACTCTCCTAAGCCTGTCTTAAAGCTCAATTTTTGAGTGGACTTCCTTGTTGTTCAAAATCTAAATTAATTAAACAATAGTAAATATTTTTGTGATCTTGCTTAAAATGGTGAAAATTAACCTTCACCTATCGGTTGTTTGCATAACTGTAGCCAATCTCCCTGATTGGCCCTCATTACCTGACCAATGGTAAACCGAGCATGCCAAAAATCCTGCTTTTGATTGGCTAGCAAATGCATGACTGCTTGTGTCTTCTTTTTAGATAAAATTTTTTAAGGAAGTTGACGCAGAAGTTCTTAATGGAGAGAATGGCATCTTCTTCGCCACTTATGCGGATTGCCGACCAACCGGAGATGCTTTTGTCCTCTTTGTGGACAACACAGACGCTGACCGGGCGTTGACGCGCCATCGCAACTACCTCGGCCAGCGCTACGTGGAGCTGTTCAAGGCCTCACCTTCAGAGGCTGTTCAGGTACGTCGAGATGACGAGCTCAACTATACATAAATTTACAGTAGCATAGGGGCTGATGAAATGCTAAAGTATAATGGGAGTTCTTCCTCCGAGACTAAATCTTTACCTTTTTTGGAGTTTGGGTTCAATTCCGCGCAGCTTGAACACTGAGGTCCTGCTTTTTCCATATTTTCTTACTTTTAGGTATGCCAAAGCGCCCATCAGAGCGGCACCTGCAGCGCTAATAAGTCTGTAGGTTTAGGTGGCAAACTCCTAAAGCCACCGGTCTCAGCAACAACGATCAAGAATACCGTCTCCTCCCTTTCCTTACCTGCTGTCCACCCTCCACCTCTTCCTCCCCTTTCTACTTCCATTCCGACCCTTAATCTGCCCGCAGCTTTGGCACTGCCAGAGATCCCCTCTAGTCTGCTCAATCCCCTTTTCTTCCCACCTTCGTTACTCTCATCTCCTCTGACAGCAGCCTTTCCACTAACAACGGAATTCATTGATCCGACTGATCCGAAATGTCCATTTCCAAGACCTCTACCTCCGGGTGGGGCCAGATTCGTCCTTCAGATCATGGACCTGCCATCCACTTTTAGCCGACAGGAAATGCGGCTGTTTTTGGGAGTAGAGATCTACACAAAGGTCCTTAGGATGTGCAAAATCGTAAGTTTCAACAGAGGACTTAAAAAGGTTTGTGTTTTCCTTCAAATTTCAGCACTTTTAGCGAAAGGCTCAAAGTGACCCACGACAGATAGGCTGATGTATGGACAAGCAGACATAAATGAGTAAGCGATTGAGTGGATAGACGTGTGGATGCAAGGTACATAGCCGGTTAGAGATGTGTGTGAACGGGTGTCTAGAAAAAAAGCTAAATATGGAGAGGCGTAAAGATGCTGACTGACAGAGAGAGTGATAGCCATATTATTAGACCGACTGACAGGCCGCCCTGACAACCTTTAGACGACCTGCTTGATAGATGGATCATGGCTCCTTCTTATGGCCAACTTGGTGGACACATTGTGGACGGTTGAGGAGTTGCTTCGAAGGTCTGCCCCATACCCGCGATTCCTCATTTTTGAGGTGGACACTCGGGACCTCCAGCTGAATGTGCTACCCTTTAGCCGACTGCCTCCGCATTTGCCACCGACCCGGGTGCTAAATCTGCAGGTGGCAGTAGAGGCGCCAGCAAGGGGTACTGGTAGGTGTGCCAGTTAGTCAGGGATCGATTCAGCTTAACTCCTTATGGCTGCACTAGGTAATGTTCTAACAAAAAATCGCTTAAGGCATTGTTGAACGCGAGTTCCAAAAGAAGAAAATGAAGGTTGACTGTCTCTTCGTTACTACAATAATGGCGTCACCACCTAAAAAGGTATTCAGCAAAAGGGACAATAGTCAATGGCTACATTTAGCTTATTTTTAGCATCAAAATAAAACAAAGAGTAGCATATGAAACCATAAATCAGTTGTTGACCTTTGGGATTTCGGGTAGATTATTCATTGAAACCCATATAAGGCTCAATGTGTTATGGCTTTGAAGAGTTCAAGTGCCACTTTATTGATATGTTATCATTTCCGGAAACAAGAGCTTCTTGGACGACCAAAGGAACTTGGGGAGAAATCTATTTGCTTTTTGACAAAAGTTGAGCATCTGTATCTCCAAGGCATGCCATATATTAACGTTTTTATAGAGCCTTATTTCTTTAAAAAGAAATGTTACAAAAGTATGCAGCATTTCTGTGGGGATTTTTGTGTTTGAATAAATGAATGCCTTAAATAACTCAAATCAGCGTCACGTTACCATAACAAAATTATTCTTTTCAAGATGATGCAGTGAAGGTCACTTGTGGCGCTGGCAGGCAAAAAAACTGCAATTTTTCCATCTAAAGTCCAAATGTAACAAATGTTCCCCACTACTTCCTCTTGAAAGTGATTTATAAGTATTTGTAAATGCAATTATTTGAAACATAAGCGATTTTATTTGTCGGAGAAAAAAACAGATTTTTGCGATAGTTTCTCATACATGAATTACTTAAGGTGGTTCCATAGTGTAGGTGGGTGTGAAACATCGAAGTGAGCTAACTGGCTCATGCTGGATGCTAAGCTACGCAGTCTTGATTTTGGTGATGATCCACGGATGCTGTAGATCAACTGCTGCTACAAAGATGCCAAAAAAGTGAATTCGGAGCTTCTATCCAAACTATGAGCTAATAGTAGGCTTTTTTTTTCAAAACACCAACTTTGCATTAAATGCCAGCAAATAGGATGGGACATTTTCTTCTAGCTTCTCAGGTAGCTGGACCCGTTGGAACGGCACCACAGGTGGCGCTCTCGTCCATTTCCCCACAGCAACCCCTTGGCCACCTGTCGATGGGTCTGCCCTTAAATGGCACCTCCTCATTTGCTGGTTTCACCAATCCATGTGTTTTGCAAATCACCGGTTTGCCAAGAAATGTCACCCAACAAGAACTCGCTTCACTCTACGCCCCTGTCATCCACCTTCTCTCAGTAAGCTGGCCAAATGCTCGAAGGCGTGTGTATGGTGCTAAATTCATGCAGTGTGTATTAATTACGAGTAGCGCTCTATTTTTCAGGACTCGACACCCATCTCTTAAGTCAAGAGTACAACCTGGGGAAGAGATTTCATAGAATTTTAAACGATAGCCTAGAGAAGATCACTAAATAAAAAGTGGTTGCATGACTTTGATTGTTGATTGCCAAAATTTCAGGTAGTTATCTGTGCGACGCTTCTTCAGGTTGGCTTCGTTATCAACGGTCAGAAGTGGTGCCCAGCCGTTAATATGGCTTACACCAACCTTTTAGAGCGCAAAATTTTCGCACAACCATCTGACTTGCAAAGTGCATAATTAGACTCTTTTTCTTCGATTCAAAGAGCCCTCCACACTTCCTGCCCCTTACAACTACCGGACAGGAGGCGACCACCACTTACATTGCCATCTTTGCCACTCACAATGACGCCGCGCTCATGCTGACACACTGCCGCCTCTGCAGTCTGCGTGATAACACGTTTGTCGTCATGAGTGCTCCTGCCGGACAGCTCCTTGCACCAGCCGCCCTTCCTTCTAACTTCGCAAACTTTTAGCGAAGTTGCGAACCCATCTGAAAAAAAAACGATTTTAATTTTGAAGCCATTTTTGCTAAATAATTTTTTCCATGTTTTGAGTTTTTTTTGCATAACATTATCCGATTTGTTAAACTGGAGGCTTTTTTAGAAGTCCCTCTGGGGAATAGTGTGGAGGTAGGACCAGCCAGTGGTTGGGCAAAGAATTTGCAACGCGGCTGTCACACCAATACTGTCACAGTTGACTGAACAATTGCAAAATGCATTAACTCGCGGCATAAAATAGTGGAATGAGTTGTTACTGAAACTACTTCAGTAGCATGTGACGCCTCAGTGTGGATGGGCCTTGTCTATTAAGTACGTAAACAAGGAAAGCAGAACACTGGACAATTTTCAAGAATAATTCTTTGTGACTTCCCTCGGATTGGGTTATCCACTCCCAATTCGTGTAAAATGAGGCCAACAGTAAGGCCGAATTAAGGGTTCCAGAAGATAAAATCCAAAGTGGGTGCTTCCTCGAGAAGATCTGCTGGCGATTGAGTTTTGCTGAAGTTCTCTTCAAAAAAAAACAGAAAGGGAAGCACAAATATCTAAGACACTAGGAAAAATGTTCAGTGCAAAAGGAATGTTGAGTCCCAATCTGAGACATATTCATCTGATAAAAAGAGATTGTGTTTCATCTGAACATGCAAGTAAAAATGTACAACAAGTAGGCTGTAATACATAGACTCAAAGGAGCCATTCTGTTAATCTCAATTACGGTTTTTAAGACTAAAAAATAAGTGTAGACTAAGTGACTTCTTCTATCTTAAAACCATCAAAACTTTATAACAAAGGTTTTATTTACTTTTCATTTGGTGCCTTGCAGATGAAGGTATTGCATCTTATCAAGTTGAAATGCGAATTGACAACTAGCAAATCAGTAAGTAGAGTTAATTACTTGTAATACTTTGTTCGTTCAAACTACCGGTTTAGGTCACTTGGGTGGCCATCTTGTTCTAGCCGGTTGGTCGGCCTCCGGACCGTGCCAACAGCCTCCAAGTCCTCTGTTCCCGGAATACATATATTCTGCCCTAGGACTGCGCCTTCTTTTACCTTAAGGGGAGCCTCGGGACGCTACATTGGTGGCAGCGGAAAGCGGACCCGACTTTGATGGATTTTATCCTGCTCCATGCCGTTTCTGGCAAACGTCGGCGTTGTGAAAGAAGTACATGTGCTACGGAGCGGAGAACCTTTGGTATCTCGTAACAGAAGGGTCGAGATCGACGTTCATCTTCGACATCTCCCTCGCCCTCGCGTTCGACAGGAAAGCTATTAACAACTGAAGCGACACTAGCCATGGACTCCAAGCCCAGAGGAGGGCCAAGAGGCGCGCATTTGCTGCACTGAGTGCTACGCGGAATTGATGGCAATGCAGGAACACATGCGTTCGAACCTCGACGATTGGGACGGTTAGCTCGTGGGTGCTTCTCGCAGCACTGATTACGTTGTGATGGCTGACACGGGAGGCGGACGAAGGGGAGCGTCGGGGACGACGCTCGAAAGAAGAGAGGGGCTGTGTAATACTTTGGTTGTTCGAACTGCCGATTTAGGTCACTTGGGTGGCCATCTTGTTCTAGCCGGTTGGTCGGCCTCCGGGCCGTGCCAACAGCCTCCAAGTCCTCTGTTCGCGGAATATATATATTCTGCCCTAGTACTGCGACTTCTTTTACCTTAAGGGAGCCTCGGGACGCTACATACTCGTTTAGCTGCGTGCTGTTTATACTTTCTCCGTAGGTGGCCATATTGGACCTCGGAAATTTTCATGGCTGATACCGATATTAGGAATTGTTAAAATGGTACATTTCCACTGCACCTGCTATCTTATTCATAAATTTGCAACATGTTACAAAACGGCACGTGGATAAAATGCAAAGCTCAAAAATACTAAAGCAAAAGTGTTATGGTTTGTGTTTTTATATAACTCTGAATTTAGCTAAATTTCCTTTAAACGCTTGCAAGCGGTTTGATTTGAATTGGGCGCTTGCGATTTTCCGTAAGGCTGTCACAAAGCGCGCAGTTTGGGACGGTCATTGTTCTAAGGGGATGGATCCTGTGAATTGTAAGATTTTGCTACTTTCTGCCAATTTGGACTCATGCTTCACCAACAAACTTTGTATGCTTTGTCAAATAGCGCAGAGGTGCTGCACTTTTTTCCTTCTTGCACAGCAAACACATGTGTCTATTGGTTTCAATTGACGTAATGATTTTGAAATCGTTAATAATCCTTTTTCTCCCCATGCGATTTCGATCTTGTACTTGTTTTTGTGTGGAAATTTTCACATCCCGGAGCTTTTTAGTTTTCGGTACCTATGCTAGCTTTCTATCTTCTTGTCAACGTCATTATGCTTGTTTACCCGTTTTCGCTCTGAGTTGATAGTGCTTAAAATATCTCGTTGAAATAGAGGAAAATTTTTTGCGTGACCTGTCTATAGTGGCTCTCTTGCCAAAGACTTTTAACATCCGTGTGTAATATTTTTCTAATTTTCTGTTCTTCTTTCCTAGATCCGTCTTATTCGTCCCTAGAACTCGTTCAGCTATGTATAAGCATAGTGTAGCTTTTGTTGGAACCATCTTTAGTGTCGCATAGCCGAGGATTTGGAAAGCAAACACAACTGTATGTTTATACAAATAGTACCCCTCATTTCCGTTCATTTTCGAGCAGGAGGATGAGCTCGAATAATAGTAATCGGATTTCAATGTTTGTCATTTGCATTCACTACCGGGTGGATATAGGTCATTTTTAGGTTACGATCGTTTCGTATGATCCCTGTTAGGTGAAGAATATATTGGGCAGCTTCGTGCCTATCCCATAGTCACTTTCGATAAATTTTATAGCATGAGCAGACGCTACATGTATTCCCCCTATTGATCCCTCATTCAGCATCTAGATGTTGCTTACTGAATTATCCAAGTCTATCTTTGTGGGTTGTTTGGAGGTGTCTTGATTTAAGGCTCTGTCCCCTTTTCCACCAGCCTGGGCGAGCTTCGGTGCTAAGCTGTCTCTCGGTTACTTAAAATGTCAGTTATTTTTTACTGTGTTCCCTGGCACTCGGCTGCGCACTCGAGGCATTCCCTTCTAATGCAATGTTATGAGGTCCCATTGTCTTACGTTGCCGCTTCGTGTCTTCTGTCCCCTAAGTGCTTTTTCGCCTGTGAGTAGAACCGATTTAAACGATTCCGGTTTCACTCAGCTTTGGGTTATAAAGAACTCAACATATTTAGGCCTTGAAGAGCGTGTGGTCATTTGGATGCAAGTGTTGGCTGGTCAAAAGGCTCTTGGATGAGTTTGAATTTGCCAAAGACATGTCATTCGCCGATTGAAAACCCTGTTTTAAGCAATTTCCTCCTTAAGATTTTCTTATAATTTTGCTTTTGGCCATTGGCGCTATAAATATATGCCGTCTTTGAACACCGGGTTGAACGTTTTTCACCTCCTCGAGCGAAATCCACTAAGTGGTGCTCAAGATCCCTGGCCGATTTAAAGTGAGATGGAAAAGAGTTTGCGATTTACGGGGAACTTGGACCTCCTTATGTTGCCATTCATTTACTTTTGGGAACCTTTTTCATTTGCATTCATTGTGGAAATCTTGTACTACTTAGCTATTATTTTCGAACCTTGGATTCCTTGGGCCTGCTCCATTCTCCTATTTCTCTGGGGGTGTTATAAAGCATGCGCTTGGAGAGTTGCTTTGTTTTAGGAGGTAGAGAGGGGTAGGGAACTAATTAGTCCTGGCCGAGCTCCACATCCTCGTTACTGGAACCTAACATACAATTAGGACACAACATCTTACTGCTTTGCATTTACTGAGAGACGTTGAGGCTCTCACTTGCATTTGAGGGTTTTATGGATCTTTCGATCTTGGTTTGATGTTCCGACTGCAGTACGAAATTGTGTATTTTACCTGGCAATCTACGCCTGAAATTAATGGATTTCTTAATCCTTTATACGTGCCCCTAATCTTGAAAACCCTGGGTCTGCATGGTATCAGACTAATTTGTTTCCTACATCCATCTCTTTAGAAAGGGGGATACGAAGATGTTTATATTTTCTGAAAAGACAAAAGTAGGCTAACTAGGAAGAGTATCAATGCCAGAGGTTCCACATACAATGGCTGCATACAGGAAAGTTTGTCAACCAAATAGGTGATCGTCTTTATTTACTTCTTAACAGCAGTACTAAGTGCCGTTCGCTCCTTTCTGGCTGAGGATCTCTCCTGCCACTTTCTTCCTCCTCAGGTGGAGGAGAGGCGCCAGGTCCTGCTAGAAAATTTGGATTTGCTAACCTTTGGTCCCTGTCCGACACCACCGCCTTTACCCCTTTTCGGGACGTCGTCACTGTCGGCTTCGGCGTCCCCGCAGATCATGCAACCCCTCTTTCACCGACGGTTGAAGAGACATTCGATGCCTCCAGCGGTTACACTTTCACATTCTCTGTGAGTCTGCTATTTGATTTAATAACTTATAATGACTCATTTTTATCAGACGGTTCAACGACTGGCTTTAGTGTCCTGAAGCCTGACGCAATGAAATGTCCAGTTTCCATATCGTTTCTTTCGGAAGAAACTAGCGAAATGCTGAAGTTCATGAAGCAGTGATTTATTTTTCGCCTGCGGTTGGTAGACTCTTGCCACCTTTACTACCAGCGTCGCATATATGTGACGCCCTCATTTACCCTGACCTCATTCAAGAACTATTCATTACCGTTACTACGGTTTCACAGAAGAATGGCAATGCATCAAGAGGTGATTTTTATGCTAGCGTTGATGCATCTACCCTATGAACATCAGACATTTCAGGCTCGCTCGTCTCTATATCCTTTGTTGGTACTTCTTCCTTGTTCTCCCTAATTACGGGCCACTGTTTGACCCTCTAAACCACTTATTTTCTAGCGGTAGACTACGACAGTTGGATTAGTCACCTCCACAGCCCGTCAACGATATATTGTTTATTCCTCAACCTGACCTATGCTGGTCGGTTTGACCTCGATGGTGTCGCGCCATGCACTACATGGCTTTAATTTTGATGGGGCTGTACTGTTGCTATGGCTCTTCGAGGTCTTAAATCGTGGACCCTCTTTTGCTTTGAAGCTCAATCCTCCTCTGGGGATGCCCTTACCTTGCTTAGCTCGATCTAGACGTAGGGGTGAAAAAGGCAATTGAATCCTATCTAATGGGTGGCAGGTTACTGCTGATTTGCCTTTGAAGGGTATCTCAGTGGCCTGTAGCTGGCTGATTGCGTTTGGTAGGGCCTCGTCGTTAGCATCCCTCTTCAACACTGTAACTTGATTGTAACACGGCATCGAATGTGGGGCTATTGTATTTCACAGCAAAGGTAAAGCAGCGAATCACGACTGTTTAGTTCCACAATTACTGGATAGGATGCCTGTCTGTTACCTCTTTCTTTCGGTGCTTTCTCTTTGGATTGTTTTGATTAGACGATGAAAAGGCTGTCTCGCAATGTCAAAGAAGTCCTTTATCAACGGAAGAATGCTTATTTTTCACTCCGATGATGTTGGCATTTGAATGACATTATAAACGGATCTGCTTACCTTCAATTCTCGAATCGGGGTGGTTTCAAAGTCAATTTCAGTACTTACTTCATGTTACTTTGCCTTCTGGTTCTTAACAGACGGAAAAGCAGTTCTTTCAACGCGTTCACAACTGGCGTCACATATGTGCGACATATGTTGCTTATGCATTTGTAGTAAATGTAGTTTTGCCAAATCGTGTTAGCTAAAGTACCAGAATAGGCGCAAGATGCCCTTGGTTTGTGAATAGGTACATTTTGTGATTCTCAAATAGTGGTTGAATTGGCCGGTGATAAACATGGGATGGCCGTGGTGGTTGATTCTTCTTTGGCAACCTAGTAGCTGACGTTTCAGTCATTTACGTTACCCTATGGACCTCTTTCGTGTTCGCCATTCATTCTGTCTCTACCCTGATAGTATCGGGCTCTGCACATGCCACGCCTATGTTACCGGCCTCCCGGTACGTCGCAGAAAAGAGTAGAGGCCGATCACGTCTTGGCAAGTAACCCGAGTGCAGCATGATGAGGTGGTGCACCAAGGTTACTTAACAATGGCTTAGTGTAATCATCTGCTCTCCCCCTGTCACATTGAAGACACCCTTGTTATCGATGTATCGATTTATTCCTGACAGGTTTAGGGGCTCAGCCCTCCTCGGAACGTGGGAAGTTCTGTGTAACGTTTATAGGCCCCTGCAGTGTCCTTTTTTTGTATCGATGTTGGGCTATGAAACGTGTTTCAAGGGAGGACGGGAACAAGGCCCTTTTCTCAGCAGTGTAGTCACGATAGGGATGCCTTTCTTCTGTGATATTCTGACGTGCACGCGGTCACTGCCGCCTCCAGAGTTCTGGGCCTTCTAGTGAGGTGTAACCACTCGTGAGGTAAGAATAAATCTGCAGGGAAATCGTACCATGAAGGGAATGCTACTTACTTCACTACCGGTTTTGTGGACCATCGAGTTATCTGGGCCCTTTAGAGTACAGCTTGGATGAGGATTAGGGTAATTAATAATGAATGGCATAATTAGCCGCCCGTGGCGCGGTCGTTAGCAATTTGGTCTCACTTAAACCAAGTGATGGCTACCAGGATCGACGCAGCTTTGATAAGCTTCAGAAATCACCGGCAGTTCTTCTCCCTCGTCCATCGTTCCTCTGTTAGAGGTGATTCGGTCACTCCGCACAACGTAATACTGTATGAGAAACGGTGGGCAGCAGGAACTGAATAGCGTGTGTTATAGCATGTGGTAGAAATGTCGTTTTGCTACTATTGCAGTAAGATACATTGTTTATCACCGCGAAGGCAAAAGGTCAAATGTCTATTTGATAATTTTACTAAGGCCGCTGAATGTTGTTCCCATTGAAAAATCGAGTAAATAAGGCATTTTTGTCGCCATAGCGTTGGCGTCCTTCTCGAAGGTGTCGCACCGATGCTTAACTCGGGATGACGGTGCTGAAGGCTCGGTGTGCCGCTGCCAGAAACGCTATGAATGAGACGTTTTGGCACCAAGATGTTAATATTGCCTCAGTGTTTCCGTGTAGCATTGACACTAACAGCTGCGATGGCTTCTCCTACTGCTGGTTCGATCTTAACCTATTGGCTTGTGGCACAATTCGGTGGGCCCAGTTACGGTAACCTCCCAAAGGGCGTACGATCGATGTTAGTGACGTGTTGGACGGCACATATATGTAGCGCCGGTGCTGAACTTACATCGAGGGCTAGACTTAACCTGATTTTTCTTAATCTCAGTTTGAAATAGCTCCCTTTTCTTTCGTCTCTCCTCCTCTGCAGTATGACAACCGAAATATGCAATTATCCAATCACGCAACCCTAGTTTGACGTGAGGTAAACTCCTTGGCTTTTTAGACAGCAAAAAAAAACTTTCCTTGGGTCTATTGCTGTGAAGCAAATCCCGCTTCAAATTGTACCTCTGCTATCTCCATGTGTTGGCATTTTGCCTTTGTTTGCTATCCCACATCTTTGAGATGTCAACCTCACTTGTTGCGTTACTATGGCAAGACGCTGGTGTCATAGATGCCACAACCAGGGCAATGGGTGGATGACTGAGTGGTCCACCCTACAAGGGGTGATTTGTGGCTCCTCGGCTCTTCGGTCGATTCCATTGGTTTTCCGGAAGAGATTGTGCTTGTTTCGGTACCTCACAATCCCTCGATCTCCTTCCAGTTGTTTCCCGAGTTCTTTGTCAATCTGGGTTAACGAATTGCACCAACTTGTGTATTGCCAGTAGGCTGGATGGTGATTTGAGAGCAATTAAGTGGTTTTGTGATGCTCCCCTTTTGGCTCTCTGAGTTTAGCCGGTCACTTCAATGATGCAGGCATTGCGGTGGTGGCACGTCAGAGCATCAAAACAAACCTCTAAATCTAGGATTCATTGGTTTTTATGCCTGTGTTTACGATTCTCATTAACATAATCTCTTATTTTTAATTTGCAGAGATGTGCGATGATATTCCTCTGCATTTTCTATCCGAGCTGTGTCGATTAGTCATTGGCATCGTTGAGGCTTACAGTGAACTCCCTCGGTGGGTCTGCGATTTTACGTGTTTCATATCAATTAAGAAGATGTGCCACAGACGTTCGGTTGTTAATTAGACATGACTAATAGTCGCATCCGTCGATTCGGTCTGGGTGTAGGTAGGAATACCAAAGCGTCACATATATGTGACGCTGATGGCGGACGCGTTTAGATTAATTTTTTACGCTTGCTTAACACCTAGACCACGAATATATTTTTGGCATCCTTATTCGCCAATGCCCTAGTGCTACTGAAACCCGTAATTAGATTGCTTAGATCTCTAGAGGTGGACTTGCTTATCTTCCAGGTTTACCCCAGTGCCCTTTTAGTGTCCATTCTCTTAGTTAAAGGTGCGTTCAGGCGTGTCTGCGCGCCTTTTTAATTTACCCTGATAATAATAAGGTCTTCTGCAAAAAAAGAGTGCCAGTTTTGTCCAAAAAAGGGAGTAAATGATTCACACTTATTTGGCCGAAACTTCAGACACAGTCTTGAATTCACCTCTTGCCTGTTGTTTATTCGAAGCACGTCTTTAGGGGGAGGAATACAATAATCCCGATTGCTTGGGTTTGCGTGGAGCCTGCAGGTGTACCGAGTTGTCCAGACTAGCTCCTGTTGTTTCTTTTCGTCACATCACTTCGACAATGCCCTACTGGATAGATTTTCGTCTAGGGGTGTGCTATTCATCATCCTGCTTTTTTGCCTCCAGGACTAGGGAGTTAGGATTTTCACTTACCAACCAAAAGTTTAAGTGGTTAATCTTTTTATTTCTTTCCACTTTGGGTTCGGTTATCACTCGCTTCAGTTCTGATGCTATAAAATGGTCTTGACCCCATTCGTTGCCAAGGTGTCTTGACCACTACTGCCCAGATACTTTTATTTATTGGTTTCTTTTTTACGGTCTCGTTTTACTCCCCTTCTCTTGTTTAATTGCGTCGCACATGTGGATAAAGTGGAGACCTCAGGAGGTAAAATTGGAACCGAGTGTTACGTCAACATGAAGATGTTGGTAGCGGGCGTGATGCGTCCCCACTTTCTGCTGCTGAATTCGGTCGACCTCATATAAAACTGCCAAATGAGGTGTTGAAATTTTATCGCTTGGTCGCGTTTCTGCCTTTTTTGGATTAGCATGTAAATGCCGAGATGCAATTGCTCTGTTTTGCTTCCTCTCGAGCTCACTTCGTCCTAATCTCCTTTGGCAGAACTTTTATCACCCTTCACCTTGGAGCCACCTCGCCGACACGCATGATTGGTTCTCTCGGTCGACTTCCCCTTTTCCCTTCCTTAAACGAGGGGGTACAGTTTTTTGGCGTCCACGTGACCTCCTCCTCCTCCTTCACCCTCATTGCATTCATTTTGGCAAACGAATTCTAAGCAATTGTATTGTGACTGCGTTTTTCTTTTCTGAGCAATTTACCTCCAAAATGGCTTAAAGGAAACTTTCCTTTTCTACCATGGAGGTTGATATTTTGCTTGCACGATGATGACAAGCACAAGTCGTGACTGTCTTTTTGACTTTGCGCAGCAGTAATTAATCATTCTTTCACTTTTTTTTCGTTTTTTTTTACCCTTGGATCGACCAACTTTTTTTACCTCCAAATCAAATCATATTTGACCTCTGATTGTTTCTTAATCGGCGTTAAGCAAATTCATGCCCCCTGCTACAGTCATCGCTCAAATGGCATGTCAACATTTACCCTCAGTAGGCACGTGGTAGAATCAAGGCCTCTCGGTCTGACTACCATAATCTCCAAGTAGGTTCCTCTCCTTTCAACAAATAAGACCTGCCTCCTGGTGCTTTTCGCGAGAAGGAATCTAGCGAAATGGAGTGCCTACTGACTGCACTTTTTTCCCAATTCTTTGCCGAGCTGGTCTGACATTTCTATAACTCCTTCACTCTTCTCGTAGGTCACTTTCTTACCTCTTACTTGTAACAGAGGGACATGGTAAGAGGTTGTCCACATGAATCCAAAATCGAGGATTGTTTATTGCGCTCCAACATGCAGGTGTGCAGTAAAAATGTGGTTCGTAAATGTCCTCGTGGTGCCTCCATAAGCTTCGATCCTATTCCTGCACCTCCCATTGGAGTCCTCTTTTTCTATCATCTCCCCACAGGCGCCTCCAAAAGTCTCCAGCCCGCGAGGTCCACCTCTCCTCATCCTCTACCACTTCCGTTTATGCCACGCCTTATGGACCCTCTCAACGCGCCTCCTTGGAGACAGCGACTGAGGCTGAAAGCGCGACCGCCACCTCGCCGCTGTACGAAGAGCCGGTCAACTTTATCCAGCGCCTTTCGTTGCAGCAACAGGAGCCGCCACCGATTGTGTCTGGTTGGAGTCCGGAACACTATCCTCCCAACCACAATCGAAACCAAAGTTGCCAGCAGCGACACTCGCTCTCCTCGCATTTGGGTGAGTCCACTAGCGTATACCTTCAACCGTTGAAGAGCGAATTTTCCACTTTTGTCCACTGAATTCCTCTTCTAACTACTTCCTAGTTACTTCGTTATTCTACTACTGACGCGATTCCGCTTAGCTTTGTATCCACTACCGTGGGACGCTAAGATCCCCTATTTTCTTTATGGCGTTGTTTTTTTTCATCCCTTTCTTGTGTACGATAATTGTCTGGTCTTTCAATCCCCAACTATTTCCTCCACAATTGTTACTGCACTGCCAAGGCGTAAATCGTTTGATGCTTGATTGGCCATGCAATTAAGTTTTACAGTCCTTCCATCGGTGGGTTCGTGAGGTCGAGAAAGGGCTTCATTTGGCGATTCACCCTCGGAGGAAGCTCCGAAGGAACACCTCCACCATCCATAGTTTTTTGGACAACAGTTTTTACAAACTGCCTTGGCCTATTCGTGAAGTTTTATCAGCCTTCCGACCCTTCAACATCTAGCCATAAGCGAGTTGTTGACCATGAAAATAGGCTTGGTTGTTTTCGGCGATAATAATCCTTTTTGCGATTTGTAGATTTGTACCTAGGCCACTTGACCTGTGATTTAAACGGCCATCATGGTATCTAGGTTACACACATTTTGCTGTGTTGCGTGTTCCGATCCCGTCCAAATCCTCACTCTTGTACGATCTTTATGTATTCTACGATCTCAGTTGAACTGCCGTTTGCCGCATTATTAGTATTTCATCAAATCTACAGAATCCCTCTGTTTCCAGTGGTCACTGGACATCCTGCGGGGAAGCAGCCACGCTTCTCTTTCCTTGAAGTGCGGGAAGGTAGTAACTTGGAGATAGCCGTTAAGGAGGACCTGATTTAACCTTGGTCATTTGATTGGCCAGTTTTTTAATCAGAACTCCTATCACACGGTAACTCACTTGTCGCCCGGTCATTCCAATTTCTAGTTAAGTTCCCAATTCACATTCGCCTCGTCTCGTCGTCTCCCCCCCCCCCCCCCGGATGGGTATGGGTGTCGGAGGGTCATGCAACCAGTTGACGGCTTGAATGTTCTTGCCTTGATAAACTCAAGGTCCTTGAAATCTATAGTTCCCTCCGTATTGGTGTATTTAGCTTAAAATATCTAGATTTCCTGTTCAAATAGTGTTTTCGTCGCTCTTCGCCACTTCTAGCCTTGTATATTTATCATTCCATTCCCGAGACACTATTTTTTTCTTGAAGTCCAAGGATCATTTTTGTTATCTTCTGCTCTTTTAGTAGTATCGAGCTTGTTTGAAGCGTATAAAGGGGCAAAAAAAGTATATGCGGCTTTTGGTAGGACTTGTCCCAGTGTCCTCCGTGTCCTGATCCCCCTATTTGGAGGTCTCATGCCGTAACACGTCTGTTGAACCAACCTGTTGAGTGTGATTCAGGCTCGTCTAGCTCACCAAATCCGGGTTATAGCTTGGTTGCAAAATTGAGGCTGCAAAATCTGGCCTCTCGTAACTTAATTCTTGGGAACGAACAATGACGCTGGGGCTTAGCAACTACCAGTACCTATAAGATCTACTCAGCCTTGTTCCCAGAGGGCAGCGTTTGATACGAGCCAAGCCATGATGGTTGAGGTCTGCCTACCCTCATTTTTTGTGCTTTTCTGGTGAAATAGAATAGCCGAGCAGGAGGTGAAATGTGATGAAAAACCATTGAGGTTTAGTCGTCGCCTTCTGGGTGGTTAGATATTTGATACCATCGACGTTTTCAGCAGGTTATTTCACCTGGTAAGTAGCTTTTCGTGTGATTATTTACTGCATGTTTAAACCAAACGAAATCATCCGACGGTTAGACGGTTCCCTTCACGTGTTCTTTGTTTACCCTTATACACGGTGTTCTACACCCACCTTATATCTTCCATCTTTTGGGCTTATATTTAGTGACTCGTCACCATCTCTGACGATTCTTTTGGTACTTTATGGCTCCACAGAATTCCTTTCTTTCAGATTAGAGTATCACAAAAGTTGTTGTTTAATCAGCCCTGGTGTGATGTACTCGATTCCCATCTGAAGTCTGGTTGGATTCATTGGATCAACGTGTCTCATCTTCAAGATTGTACCCCCTTCCTGAATCTTAGTGCTCGTGGGCTTTGCCGAATTCATCTGGGATCTCGACGACAGAATTTACCTATCTCTCTAGTCAACTTTTCTAGCTATCTCGTCGGTTTTTGATACCAGTTGATTTAGGGTTAGGGCTACGGTACGAAGCCTTCCACTGTTAGTGCACAGTTTAGCCATTCTGTTCTATATTTAGACTTGTTTGCTCACGCCGAGTCATTGATGTCACTGAAAGGGGAGGCGGGGGTGGTGATGCCTACATGCTTTTGGCTGCTATTTTCGTCCGTCTACCTTCATCAATCCCGCACAGTACACCACACGGCGATGTGGTGCCGTACGGTGCGTTGCGGCCCGAGGCGACGCGACGCGACGCGATGTGAATGGTCACGATTGCAAGCTGGTCGAGAGAGAGAGAGAGGGGTATGGGATGACTCATGCTGACGCAGGTTGCTTACTAATTGGCCTTTAGAGGACTGTCGGGGCCTATGCTAGTGACTCATGCCCTCTGTCAACGTCTATCTACGCCCCCATGGTGGCAATTCACGTTGAGTCTGGAGGAAATCTCGGGCATTAGGAAAGACGTCATTTTTAAGGGCGGAGACGTGACGCAAATTGATGTGCTTCGCGGCCTTGTTCTCACCCTTCGCCCTGTGGCTTTGACACCACGAAACCACGCCGTTGTTACTTGCTGGCGCGAACGTGTTGTTGATACAGCTGTTTCTAGAGCCCAGTAGTCATGCTGCGTCTCACACTTCGAGTTGATTAACTTGGAGCGTCTTCTGCCGGTTGCATTGAGCTACGAATTTGTCTCATTCTGGCAATCGCGTATCTCCTCGATTTCGCTTGGGCTGAATGGTGGTATTCCGCGGTGATCGCATATTTGAATCCGTTGAGAGTGTTGAAACAGCCTATGGTGCATCTTGGTAACTTTCTCATCTTTCTACGTAAATTACCTTGGCGGCTCCGGGTGACCCACGAAGATTTAGTAGGTCACACTAATCTGGAATAGGCCATTTCAAATTTTTAGGAGGTATGATTAGACCCTGGGGCTCCAATTGCAGGAAGTACACTTCTGGTTCTCCACTGTAAGATTGCACCATTGATAAGAGGAAATCATAGGAATACACAGCTTCTCCTAGGTCAGAATAGAAATGGAGGTTTCACTGCTTGAATGCCAATTCATCATTAAAAGACTTCAACGAAATACCAACCTCTTGCTTGGCATTTGAGCCGACAATTGCACGTTCAAAGGAGATTACGAACAGTTTGACTTATTGATGCTTTCTGAATTGCATAACTTTGTTGTTTTCCAGAGTCCTCGACGTCTTCCACATCACTGTCTCATCAAGCTCCTCCTCCTTGTGGTGAATGTTCGCCTTCACCTTCCCTCCCCATCTGTTCGACCCCGGCTGAGGCATCTATCTACGCAACGGATCTGGGGACACTAATGTGAGCTATGCCTTCTTTTCACTTTTTTGCTCTTTCAAATGTGGATGAGAATGATCCGATTGGGAGGAGTCTCCATGGGTTGGATGCGATTCTAATCGTTTCTTTTCTAACTTCTTGAGTGGCTTCGAGCTGGGTGTTTCATGACCTTCTCCATCTTGATGGGCGCATAGAATGAGATTCTGAAAGCCTCAGCAGACGACCCAAAATGATAGCGGAGTCTCTTTGTTGCAGGAAGTGATTGATATCTTCGTTCGCGTTAAAACTTGCTAAGTTTTGAGAAGGAGAGTCATTAAGTGCAGTTGCTCAGACGTTTCTCCTGCAATGTCCGTTTCGCTCAACTTCGGGCCGTCGCCGATCAGAGGGATCGTAGGCAGATCTGGCATTTGTGTGCGCCTTTGCTTCGCCCTCTTCGATTGCCACTCCTGGCGTTTTCCACCCATTCACCGTGGTCATATCTGAGCGGTAGCCAATCTACTTTCAAATCTTGCCATCTTTCAAAAACCACCTTTAAATAACCCAGTGGAAGTTGCTTTCGCCTTCACATGACGCCAGTTGTGGCGTAGAGAGAACTTCAGCTAAAGTGAAGGCGGGCTGCAAAAAAACGCCGTCGTATCCAGCATAAGAAGGAATAGCATTATTCCACATGTGATTTCACATCACAGTACATGTACAAACACGTAGTAAAATAAAGTGACAGCTTCCTGGTTCTCTAAAATTAGCTTTTATAAATATGTTCCTTCATTGAAAAGGTCACGCTCCTCCTTCTGTATGGTAATGTTTGGCTTCTTAAAGGTTCACACCATCTTCTATTTGTTTGTTGAATCCCCCTTCCCCGTCAAACTGCCTCTTTTTTCTTCCTCCACTTCGAATCTTTCCACACCTCCGATATCGCCTTTGTGATTTTATGGTTGGTGCACATCACATTCCACTGAATCAATCCATTCCAGTGTCCCTCCACTGATCTTCATTTTCGTACAGGAGCTTGAGACATTCTGCCACGCGCTTTTTTACTGATTTACTCGCTAATTCATACGTGGGTCCTCATTCCACCACCTTACCAAATCTTGTGAATTCAGAGTCCAAAGGTCTTCACCTTACGAGCTGACGTCAGTGTTTACTGGTGGCTAGACAACTCAGATGGGTAAACAGGCGGTGGAGGACTCGGGTGTCCTTCCTCAATTTCTCACTCTCTTGGATCAATCCACCGAATCAACACTCTGGTCCGACCCCCAAAGTTTCGTCGTTTGTTTAGAATTTCTAAGGGACGTCACACATGTCCCTACACTTGGTCCTGCTCCATTTGAAGATTATATCTCATAGGGCGTCAAGGTTTCCTGGTTCATGAAGAGGAAGAGGAGGCAGGCGAGAGACCTATTCCGTAGATTGGGGAGTAGACGAATCCGAGCCTCGATGGATGGATTTCGTTTGTCTGCCTACTAGCCTTAGAGTCCTTAATTGGGTAGAAAGAATGTCACCTTGCCTCAATTTCAGAGGTAATCCGTTTTGTTTGCTCTTTGGTTCTTTGTTCATTGGTTCCTTCTCCCCGCCGCTGCTACTACAATCACAATTGCGGCTTTTATGCTCGGTCGACCAACTGTTGACATTTACGTGTGTTTTTGTGTGTAAACATCTGCCTTTTTGCTCTTAGCTATTCGCATGGCAGACGTCTATGTAGAGGAGGTACTGATTAAGCCTCGCCCACGTATCCTCCCACACTTCTGTTAATCAGAGGGAGCGAGTGGGTTGATCTGGTTTTCATTAAGGTTTTATAGATAGTAGTTGCTATCAAAGGAGACGTTCTCTTATGATTTCCCCCTTTTTACGACACCCTGGTGCTGTGAAGAAAGACGAATCAATTTGTTGTTGGGGGGGGGGGGGGGGGGAACCTTATGACTAGTTAATTTATTACCGTACGGTGGCGACGTCTTTCTCGGTCATCAGTCGATCCTAAAGTGAATTCCAATGCTTCGAACCACATGCCATTGTGGAACCACTCCTCCCTGATCCAGACTAGATTTCGGAGGATCTACCTCGAGTTTTAACGACCCCAATCCTCGCTTGTGTCTACATTCCTACCTTGACTACGGTTTATCAGATTCAGTGTCTGCCGTCTTGTTTTGAGCCTAACACTACTGCCCCATCGCATGCAACTTGAGCTGGTGCGGATGTGATCACGTTACTCACTCAACACATCCACGGTCTGCCTTGTTCGTTTGCCTCTTGCATTCGGATTCCGTGTAGGTCCGTGCTGTAGCCAAAACCCATTGTCTTTTTTGACGTGATTCCCGCTCTGTGTAGTCAAAATTGTAGTAAGGAACTGGATCTATAAGCACCACGGGGACTTTTTGCGTATAAACGGCGACGAATTTCGTGTCTATCAACAGCTTCCAACAATCTCAATCATTCCGCCCCACACGCACAGATTTTCACATCCTTTATCTTTTCTAACCGATTTGCACACCGCAAATCTCAAGGACCCATTGTGGATGGATCTGTTCCCTACCTCGAAAAGTATCTGGCCAAAATGCGGTTTGTTAATATTTATGTGCTTTGATCTCGAAGCTTTACACAGGGTCTCCTGTCGAAGTTGAAGATTAACTTTAGACCTGCCAGTGTTGTCTAGTGTCCAAGGCTGACTTTTGCATCACATTTTATCGGGCAAAATCACCTCAACCAGGGATAATGAAGCAAGGCTCTGTAGATTTACTCACCCTTAAACGCGGTTTGCTGAATACCCAACACTTCGGTGAATCTGGCTTTTATATCCCTTGACAGCCTTCATCGCCCAGAATCGATTGATTCTGATCCACCCACATTTGTGCAGGCCTTTCTGGAGGTACTTTTGAGCCAGCCTTTCACCTAAGGTGAAATTCCTCCCCTTCAACTGATTCCTCTCATGCAGGATGGCAAGGAAAGGTTTCCCACCATAAAATTTGCCAAATCAATTCCATACTACTTGGTCTGGAGTCCGTACACAAGTTTCTGCGGCTGTTAGCAGTTTTTAGTACCCAGAATCGACTTATTTGGCTGATTAATTTATCAGCTAGTTTCATGTTTGCGTTGAAGTGATTTGTACATGGTTGTCATCGACAGACCCTCTACCTCTATCCTCTTACCGATTTTGAAGCTTGCTTTATTGAATCCAAGCCAGTTGGACCATCTTATTAGCCAACTCCTGCTCCTCCCTTTCGAGGAATCGTGTTGGCACCATACTTACTTTCTTTGTTCGCTTTGTTTTGTTTATTAACTTGCATCGCGTTTAGCTGACTTTGTGCGCCGACGTCAGCAGAGGAGGTAACAGCGTTAAAAACTCGCGTTAGGCCTTTTTGGATTGTCACAGCCAAGGAGATACCGCGTATCTGCACTTTTATGACTGGCATCCATCACCACCATCATCCTAATCGCTTTCGCCTTCGCCATTGTCTCTGTCTAGTAGCGCAAATGATGGATGCTTTGGCATTATAAACCTAATGTGATGTCCTGGTGAAAAGAGAGGAAGCTCTCAGTGTAATTTAATACCTGGGCGTTAAATTGAAGTACATTGGCAGTGGAACCAGATGGATGGATGGTTGGAGCTTAAATGGAATATTTCAAGTTTGGATAAAGTGTGTTCTACAGTGGCAAAGGGAGAGAGAGAACGGCTATGAAGCTTCAAATTCAATGTGAAAAGGTGTCATTTTGAAGTGTGATTCAATGTCTTAAAGTGCTGACGTGCCTAAATATTTTCAAAGTCATCGCCAGTGATGTTGTTGAATAAAGTCGAGTTTTGTATGGTCTACTTTAGCGGTGGCGATGTCTTCATAGCGGCCTCTTCAGCTGTCTTTGATCTGGCGGTCAATTCATTACAATGGTAAGGAGGCGTTGGAAGCATAAAGAAGTGCACCAGGTGCAGACTGCAGGTTCGTCGTCTCGTCCTAGTCCTTTACTTTTGTTCCAAGAGGTGTTCAGTCGCACCACAGTATCTTCATCACTTTCTCCTCTGTCAAGTGATGCTGTGAGCATCCGAGAGGAATTGTCGTAACCGAAGACTCATTTCAACCCACTGCACGATTTGAAGAGAATGTCCGAAGTGTCCAAATTTTCCCCTTTCGAAGATATGGGCTATTCTCGGCTCCTGGCAACGTAGGGAATTGTATCGCGCCTTCGTGTTTTACTCCGTGAAACCGTGCTGCCGCATTCTCCTAGAAAAAGGGATTGAACAAAGAATAAATGCTCTAGTCACCGGAAGTCAGCATCAAAAACGGTCTTAGCAACGGGGAATGGATGAGATAAGCACATTCCATCTCCCCAGCGAGTTCTGTTTCAGCTAGCATCTGATTCGCATGAGAGATACTTTTGCAACGCTTTTCTCACCAGATCAGAATTCCAAAACTAGTCGGACGAATTTTCGGACTTCCTACCTGTGGTCACTTCAGTCACTTCCAATGAGTCTAAGTGACTGGTTTGGGGACGATTTTTTTTGTTTTAATAACACACTCCTCCTCTTTTCGCTGTCTAGTGAGTCACATACCTTCCTCCCATCACTTGAAGCATCGGGCTTACCAAATCAGCACTCCTCCTCCCCTTTCGATTCCCTAAATGACAAAAAATTTGCGCATCACCCGCTTCCAATTGGTTCATTGCATGTAGCAGGAGCAAAATTTTGTGGTATCATGGCAGTTGGATGTGACCGTGTATTGCAAGTGAAAACGAAGTTAATGGAGATTGGAAATTTGGGGAAACTCACCTTTCAGGTTCATTACTTCAAATGCTTCCTAGTGGTAATTCACTCATTCATTCTTGTCACTGGTTTATCCGACACTTCTAGCCAATGCCGATTGGCACTTTAGCTCACACCGAGACGGGTGATAATCGACCACTCCAACTATATTTCAACCATCACAGTTTAGTTGCAGTAGTAGCTGCGTCGAAAAATTCTTTGCAGCATGCCGTAGATCAATAAGGCTCGGATTAATCGTGCATTGGGCAATGCGGTGGAAGTTAGTAACAAAGCTGTCGGGGAACTTTGGTTTGGCATGTGACGCCCTTGGGGATAAGTCAGGCGCCAAGGGGGCAGCATGGCGGTAATGTGTCCTCGGCGTCGCCATCTCAACCCCGAGGGAGGCCTTTGTTGCTTGGCTGCTACACCAAAACTAGTCATCTGCCGCGGATAATTCTGGGAGGATTATTGTAATCGCAGCAACCTTTGATAACTGACGGGACGTCAAGTTCTGCGGAATCGGGCCTGAACGAGTTCAAAGTGTCCTTTGGACGAAATTCTAAAGCCTGGTGTCTCCACACAATGAGAGAGCCCGGAGGCAACGCGGACAGATGATCACGCAGCAGTAAAATGGAAGGAGAGCATAGAAACTGGGGCATTAATCTTGCTGAAGGGGCACCCCTTTTAGGCAGCAGTATGATCTCCCTGTGAAAATTAGCCCAACCAAATTCCTTCAATGGGATTTCAATCGGTCTCTACAATGTCGTGAAAGCTCCAATCGCAGAACGCTTTGGTCTCGACACTAATAAAGTTTTTTATTTCCCCTATCTGTCCACCAATCTGTAGATTGATTGATTTTTTGGTACTTTCTTTTGTCAATTTTCTAACAGGCTACCCAAAAGGTCCTCAGTTTCCTCTCGCCGCGCCGCTCCACCATGCACACTGAACGGTCCGCTATACCACCGCTACAAGCCACGCAAATGGTGTCGGCTTGGGCACTGCCTCCTGACGCCAGACGCACACCTTCTCGGTTTCCGCTCACCCCATGCTGCACTCACCTCACCGGTTGTAAGCCTATTTGTCGCCGCTGCCTCCACTGTCGCGGTGTACGCGGGTCACGAGTCGGGCATGCAGCACGTCTTCAAGGTCACGCATGCTGCAGGCATCGGTACCGTTACCATCGCCGGTACTGTCGCCGCTGCTGCAACAACTCATGGCGGCGGAGGTCGGGCTCTTGTATTCGCCGCAGACTGTGAAGCAGAGGCTCTGGCTTGGATCGCTGTTAGTCTCCTTTCTCTTTTTGCCCTTGCTACTGCTGATTTTCTGGAGAATCTGGGTCTATCGGTTGAGGGGTCAGTAACCCGGAAAGTCACGATTTGAATAAGAAGAAAGTTTGGAATCCACTTCTAATCAGCACTTGATCCTCCTTTCCGTCCCTTGCTGACCCAGAAGGGTCTCAGTTATGTGAATGAGGAATCGGCTAAGGGGATTTGGGATTTTGGCGAGGAAAAAAATGTGGCGAACCACGTTTTGATCGTTGCTTGGAGCCCGAGTCATGCTTTCTGATGGTGGCAGGTGTGGGTCTTGGTAGGATGAGCCTTACACTTCTTCATGGCGGTCTGATTTGGAATAGATAGGGGGGATTGGTACGAGCACTAAAACTTGGCGATTTTATCCGATTTCTTGGTGCATTCAACTGGTTGCAAGGGCTCCAGAGAGGAGATGCAGAGCGCCTTATTACATTGTCTGGTCAACTGAAAGTGTGCAATCCTGTCCAGAAAGGGGAGTAGTTATCTGCACACACACCCAAGCACACCACCGTCGATGATGAAACGGAGATGCCCTTTTGTGAAGTTATTTATGCATGGTTCTAGACTGGATTCTTGGACGGTTGGTTTTGGCTGGTAGACAACTTTTTTTTCTCTGCCTATTCGTAAGCGTTTGGAAGGAGGAGCTGTTGAACTGTTTTAACGAAAGATCAAGAAGTCTGACTCCAGTTATGTCAAGATGGAAATCTCCTTGGAGAATCATCAGCTTCCACATGCTTCCATGGTGAAGAACAACTGAAATCAAGGAGTCGCAAAACATCGTTCATCAGCTCTTGCCTTTTTCAGCAAATAAACCAGTACGCACAAGGCATCACACCAAATCGCATCGAGTCCTTCATTGACCATCACTGCCGTCAGGCTCACCGTCAGCACCGTCGCCGTTCCAGCGATGTGGTGGATGCACTTTCCCTCACCGACTTCGCACGAACCGCTTCCACAGTATCAGTGACGTCACGACGAAAAAGCGTGGTTGGCCGGGAGACTCGACCCCACAGTCTCTTCCTACCCCCTGTCCAGACTTCTCCAACTTCTCTTGGTGGGATGGAGATGACGCTGCCACAACGACAGCGACCACCGCCACCCCCACTGCCGCCACCCAACACTTTCGATGTCAATCAGGCAAGTTTTTTTTCAATTAAGAAAACCAGTTGGAGCTCTTTTAGCGGGTAATTATCTTTCCCTTCTTTTATCTCGACAGGAGGACAGTGGATTTTCGGGTTTGATCTCTTCGAGCAGTTCCGCGACCGACGGTACTAATGGGGAGGCTTCTGATCAAAGAAATTCTGCCCTAGCGGCTGCCAGTGTTGTAAATCCTCCTCCGCCTTACCATCGCCAAAGCATGGTCTCCACTACCCCCACATCTGTCTCCACCTACGATCTCCTTCAATCCCGAGCTTCGGGGCTGCTCTCCTCGGTTCGCAGGAAGGTAGTTGATTCGCTGAATCTCCCGAAACGACGGTCACTTGTTCTACCTTCTCGACCATCGGATGGCCTGGAAATGGCTCAGTCTTCATCGCCTCCGACGCTACCGACAAGAAGGTTTGGATGGACGCATCTTGAAGCCGTAATTGGAAATGATGCAGCTCTCGGTGGGGCTGGTTCCATGACTTCACCGAGGACGCGAGCCTGGCGCAGTGTTCGGGGATTGACGGGAAGGGTGGCGATGCAGCATCAGGCGATAAAGTCATCGGCATCAACGTCGTCTTCGTCAGCGAATACAAGTATGGATGAATCGATGCTAGCGGGTGAGTAAAGTTACTTTGACGAATTCATGATTTTTTGCCTGAACCTGCACGTTACACATATGTGACATATGTTCTCTTTCATTTTACGGTAGATGACTGCTCAAAATTCGTGTGTCACAAGCGCATTGGTTAAGTTAAGAACAATAGGGCAGCTTTTTTCGTAGTTTGAGGACAATGGCTCTCATTTCTTTTTCGCTTTCGGATAGAAGCAATAGAATTTACCAGTTGGGTAGCAGAAGTGCTAGTGTCGTCTGCGCTTTGGTACGCGCTTGTCTAGCAGCCGGGTCCTGATAGCGCTGTGTCTGTCCATTCCCCATCCAACCTATTCCTTAAAAAGCCAGGGCTCGGATCCTGTCACGGCAGCAACTAGATCGCTCCTTTTCTTCCTCGCGTTCGATAGAACGACATAGTCCCCGTGTTTGGGCTTTTTTTCCAAGCTATTAATCCATTTAAAGACAATAATGCAGTTAGAACGATAGGGACAGAGTATTTGTCAGTTCAAGGTCAGAAAACGCCCGCTCCATAATTCCTGTCTTAACACGTACACTCTCCTTAGGGTCTGTTTGGCAGAGGCAAGTCAACCACCACCAGCACCACTATAGCTAAGCAGGTTTTATTGGGCTTAAAATGCCTCTGACTGTCCTTTATCTTCATTTTTCTCATTGTTTTTTTTCCTCCACTCATTCAAATCTTATCCTTGCAATTAGATGTGTCACATGTGTAGGTGCGTGTGTATGAAGAGACGGGTGAATGGGAACGCCAACATATACATGTGACTGGTGGTGCATATTGTTAAGCTGTCACATTTAGCTCATCCACGTGTATTGTTCCCATGACATTTAGGGCAATTGAAAGGATAGAAGGCATGCTCCGATCCTCCATCACCCCAGTTCGACTCCCATGTTCGGTGAATGTCGTTGTGCACCGCATAAATTTCGATTCCTCCTTCCCATTCCAGCCACGTGCCCTTTTGGCGACCTTTATTATGCAAATCCGTTGGCAAAGTACCACTTAAGGCTGTCAATTTTTCTACAGTTCCACAAGTCTCCTGTTCCAGTATATATCTCGCGTCATAACCGGTGTTAAGGCAGAACGGGAGATTGGGTGGTCGCCAAGGTCCGATGCGATACGGTTTGCGACCCCAGAGTTTTGGCCATCCTCAGCTGATGCCTTTCTCTTCTGATGTTGGCTGATTTGTTTGGACGACAGTTTTCTCCATTGCTCCGTTGAAAGGGGAATTCGATTCTGACCCATATGAGCGTATAGAAGGGGACCAAAAGGGTAGTGGAACGAGAGACTTTGAGTTGACATCGCTTGGGGAAGCCAATTAGCATCATTGACCACAGAAAGGAGCACCTTGTGCTGATCGAGGGGTCTCAGTAATGGTTCCTCCATCAGGAGCAGGTGTCCACAAAGCATGCATCCCTCCACTATTTCAAAAAGGAGGCGCGATTTTCGGTTGCCGGGTTGCATCGAATGATGGAAGATAAACATATGGCTCACTGAACGACAGGCAGAGAGGGGGAGGGAGCAAAAGAAAAGCATTTTAAAAGAAAAACGATGCGGGCGGAATGCTGTGGTTCTGCATTATCCTTTCCTAGCTGGGGAAAAGATTTCTCGATGTTTATGTACTTTTGGAAAGCATGGCATGCTGGGAGAAATCTTGGGGAGGAAAAACTTTTTCTCTTTAAGGTAGCTTTATGGGCTATTGGCGGTGTTGATGACTCTTCTTTCCTCTTCCTCCATCGAATTCTTTAATGTCTCGTTCAATTCATAACGACATTTGGGGTTGAATTAAGTTTGTAAGAAGGCCAGATGCCTGCACAATAATGTTGCCTATGGAGTGAGCAAAATAGGGGGGTGTGGTGTCTCTCTCCAAGCTGCTACTTACCGTGGTACAGTGCGTGGAATAGTCCAAGTTGCCTTCGATACAATATTTACTGCAGTACTTGAGGGGTTTGTCAGGTCCTTCTCGCCTCATTAGGTTTATCCGGACAATAACCGTAAAAGTGGTAACTAGGTGGCCTTAGTTTATTTTCTGATTATAGTCCTGTGTGTCCCACTTAAAGTGGCTCTTAGAGCCCGTCTTTTTGGAGGAAAGGGTGGTCCTTTTTAATGCTCTCGTTAAAAATGGCGAAAGCCAGAGAAGAGTAGTTAATTGACTCCATCTGCGAGCACAACCGGACACTCTACGCCCCTCTAAGAGGGAATTGTTTGTTGATAGCTGTTGCCATTGTATTTAAAGGAAAACGGCGATTTATCTAGTGCTCTAGGTACTGTGGGTAATAGTTGTGCCTGTGCCTGGAGGGCAAAATTACCGTCGTGGACGGCGAGTAGTCTTATCGCGTAAATTCATCTCTGCGTATGTTTTGAAATAGTTTCGAAACAGACGTAAACTTGATGCCGCCATTGTCTACCAATGCTCTGCTTACATTCAGGTGTAGCCATGGCTGCATGAAGTTAGCAAAGGAGTGTGCAACCACTTAGCACAACTACAAAAACTGGATGAGGGTGTTGGAGCCTGCATATGCCGTTCTACAGTGTATGTGTGCTGAATGGGCGCCTGAGCAGGTGCATCTTGGGTGATTCCTCCTGAACGGTGGGTGTTAAACAAGACTACCAGCGTTTGGAAAAGCGCCAACTTTGTTCAGGCTGGCTCTCCGAGCGCGTACACGTTGCACTGAATGCGTATGCAAACAACGGAGCCGATTTCATGCACATGCACTAGCGGTCGGACGTTTGCACCCAGCATTGGGCGGTAGATGATCTGACAAACCTGAGAATGAAGTTACTATAGCCATGACTAGGCTATCCTGGGGTCCATTGGAAGGTTATGGAAAGGTTAGACCCCCTCCGGTCTTTGCAAGACACATTACTGTAAAGATAATGCAAAGGGACCAGTTTGCTGATCTAGAGGGAGAATTTCGCATTTTGCGCTTTGATTGACTGAGCCTTTGTCTCACCACTTTCAATTTCGTCACATTATCGGTACTGGTTGTGGAGGTAAAGATTTTGCAATTTCACCACAGGTCGTCATTTGGAAGCAGAGCGAGAAAATACATAGGCAACCACTTGTTTGGCAGTTTAACCAGCTTACGATCCCCCTTTTTTTAGCCATTTGGCTCACCTTTTCAACCCCCCACCTAGGGTGTACTCTTAGTTCTCGCTGCTACGGCTGTGTGTGTGTGTGTGTATGCATTTCGTAGTAAGCAAACATTGGCATAGGAGGGTACGCACATAGAGAGAGAAGCAGGCAGGCATCCACGTCGAATTACGCAATCCTTTTTGGTTGTCAACCCTTCCCGCCGATGCACACAGGTGCGCAAATCGTTTGTCCGTCCGATCGTCTGTTTCATCATCCATCAAGAGGCACAGTCTGGGTAGCTGTTGGCTAGGTGGATCGATCTTTGTGACGACGCTAGTACTTGTATCCATTAGTATGAAGTGAGGCGTGGGGAGAAGGGGGAAGGGCTGAAGAAGGGGTTGTACTTACTTGTGTTTGAGTTTGTCACATGACGACACTGGCTGTGCTTGTACTTTAGCGAATTCGTTGTTTCTTTCCATGATGAGGATGACTGCAGGAATTGCACCTACAGAGTAAAAAACAGCGCTTCAATATATTTCTGTGGTTTGAAAGCACAGCCAAACGTAAAATGGCTCTGATCTCCAGTCGACCCTGAAATCGGCCTGTGGGTGTTGCTGCAAAGCTGGGACACATAGGCGTCGGGTCTGTTTAGGGCAATAAAGAGGTGGGTAGGGTGAGCGATTGGGGAGCTGAGGGAGGGGAATGAATAAAGGCCCATAAATGTCCTCTTCTGGCACGTGACTGGTTATCATTAAAGGTGGGCATGTTTTACGACGGGTGGTGGTGGACATTAGTGATAAAATGGTGGCTTCGCCGCACGTGTATGCAATTAAAGCCTGCGCAGTATCTCCCTTGGTAAAGAACAATTCAAAACCCTACTTATTTCATGGGTCTCTTCTTCGCACCAGAACACATGGCAGGCTATTTGAGGGGTCAATCTATCCACGGTTTAAAGGAATTATTGCTTTAGCTTTTTTAAATGAACCAGAACTGCTTCACGACTTCGTGGAGATTTTATTATGCCCTCATGAAGGTGTCATCGGCTGATTGGTATCACTTGTGCATCAGAGCCTCTTGAGAGTTCTTTCCTCAAACCTACCAGGAATGTAGGCTAGCCGTCAGAAGTGCACACTTAAGGGAGAAGTGAAATCGCCAACCCACACCTTTTACAAGGAGACAATTTAGTGTGCGCACTGATATTCGCCTCAGTCCAACACCCAGTCAAACACGCAGCAGACATTTCCGGCACCCAGGCTTTCCTTTCAGTAAGCTTTTTAACGTCTCTTCTTCCTCTCCCCACTTTTTTTTTAGCAGGGCGGTCAGAAAATTGTGATAGACTACGACGCAGTCGTTTCCATTGACGCTGCTTTGACGGTTGGC
Source organism: Taenia multiceps (assembly GCA_001923025.3). Taxonomy (NCBI): domain Eukaryota; kingdom Metazoa; phylum Platyhelminthes; class Cestoda; order Cyclophyllidea; family Taeniidae; genus Taenia; species Taenia multiceps. The sequence goes on along the minus strand of CM010315.2, from coordinate 2,063,796 downwards.
GGGAGCAAATTAGCCTCGCAATTGGAAGAAAGGTGCATTTACTGCCCTCGTATTTGGGTTACACGAGTGGTTCCACATCTGTTATGGGTTTATGCCTTTCCCAGTGACCCTGAGGCCAAGAGGTCCATTAGCCCTCTATAAAGTTCATCCCCTTGTCTTATTACTTAGTCGAGGGTGCAAATCAGCCCACACCCAAACTGTGAATTTAATGGTTATCTCTGGAGCCTTTAAACAGATGCGTCTCCAGCAGATTTTTGAAAAAGTAGGGTTTCAAAGCCTAAACCACCTGATGTCATTTTCAAGTTATGGGTACTTCTTCTGAACCTTCTTGTTCTCTTCCTCCCGTTTGGCAAATCTAACAGCACCACAACACTTTGGATTGTTTTGCTTCAACCCGAAATCCTATCCTTGAACCTCTGACTTCTTAAATCCCTTGATCGTTTCAAGTATATTTCTCAGAGGCTGACAACTTGACCAATTCCACCTCAGCAAAGCCGAAATCGCATTTTCGTTCCCCTAGGCGACATCTTTATCTCCATCCCTGGTCGTCTCCCGTGGACACGTCGGTGGTGCGTGTTGCATGCTTCCGTGCTGGAGATTCACGCCTCCACATTGGGCGTGGAATGCAGCAACGGCAGTGCATCGCCTTGTCCTCACCTTCCTCCTCCCCCTCTCCTCCTCAGTCTGCCATTGCAACCTGGCGTGGTGGAAGTCTCCCCGGCCGAGGACAAACGCCACCCCTCGGCTGTCCGTCTGTCCGCATCATCGCTTACGCCTCTGCTACTGCTTCTCGATGCTGGCGACACTGTAGTGATGGGTCGGTGGATCCGAGCTATTATTGAGGCTCTGGGGCACATCACTCAGCCCAATCCCGTCTCGACTCCCTCTTGTGCGGCTGGCTCTACTACCTCACTGATGGGTGGCGGTGAGTTCGAGTTAATTAATAGTTGGATTGGTATAGTTATTCTTGCTTCCGTTTGGCGAATAAGTCGAGGTGTACTGATTTGCTGTCGAGTTGCAAAAAAATCATGACACTGAGTTCTACCCACTCTAACTTCGTCGGATTACCTCGGAGGTGTCAAATCATCCCACTAAGGCCTGTCACCTTTCACCTTCGAGCCACCAGAGGATATTGTGTGAACTTGGGGCACCGCGACAGCTCTCCTGCTGTCACCGCAAATCACACTAAGTAGTTAAAAAAACCACTCATGGTTTGCGCTAACGGGACGACGTAATTGGACGGAGACAGCGCCGATGATGGATCCAGTGATATACTGTATGCGATGGTTCATGAAAAAGCAAAGACAGGCGAGCTTCTTGCCTTGTATGAAAATTCAGCAGCATCTGGCGCTACGTTGAAGTTTTGAATGCGCCGCCATCTCCAAAATGAGATGAGGTGTAGTTTTACCATCCCACAAACTTGGAGTTGCAGTCTCCTTGTCTGCGCGTGAAGGAAAGACGAGTCAACTCGAATTAAAGGGTCGTTTAGTCCAGAGCCAAGTGAATGCACTTTGAAGCCCTCGTAAGGAAGAGAGGAGAAGGGGTAGTGGGGCCTGTGGAACCCACTGGTTAATGACTGTTCTGCCAACACGCGGCCAAGTGGTACCCACAAGAAGGCAGTTTTGTTAACAGGTATTGCAAGATGAATGAAGATGAATGAATGGACGTTGAAGATGCATTAACAGGTTAGATGGCTTTTATTCAACGAAATCTTCATCAAATGCGAATGAAGCCGCATTACGTAGAAAGCAGATCGGATTGCTTAAATACAGTATTCTAATGAGGTGGCGAGGGGTTCGCCAAATCCAATATCTCTGTCCTGCAGCTCTGTGGAATCCTCTGAGTCAGCGGTCTATCACTGAGATTGGACGATGTTTATGGGTCTATGGACCCATCTCTACGTTTAAAGGGGGAGCTGGAAGTGGGCAGGCATCACTGAGTTGAATAGTTTAGGACGGATTCCTCGAATTCTCTTTCAAACCCAGTCAGGACCAATCAAATTTGTAGAATTTTATATTTGTGGGGAGGGAAGTGTTGTCCAGACGTAGAATTCACTGTTGTTTCTTCAGTGGGCTGTGGGTCTCCATGCGACTGCTCGACGGCCGAATTATGTACTTCACTGATTTGTACAAAACGTGATTAAAAGGTAACTCCTTCACCAGTGAATAAATGCAGCACTTGAAGTTGTCCTGATCTGGATCATAGATGAGTGCTGATGCCCCAAAGTCGCCGGTATCTATTTTTTCCTAGCAAAATTAATGGATTCAAAGGAACGGGTAGGAGTGTATGTGGGAAACAAAAGCACCACACAGCCGGGTAATGAGGGAGAGCAGATGTCGAAGGCGGGAAAACAGAAACCGCCGACAGTTGGTTGAAGGCAGAATCGGTGGTAGTAGCCATAAAACGAGTTAGGTAGGCATGTAGTACAGGTACATCAAAGACTAGTTGTTTTTTTTCTCAGGCGATTCACACGGGTCGGAGCTGTAATCCTGACATAGTCATTGTTTTCATCTTTACGCCGTTCGAAATAGAAGGCATTTTGAGGCTTTGAAACTGGAAAAGCCACAGTCGAACTTACGAATAGAATGGAATGAACCCTCCGTTCCAATCAAGGGCGGATTCATCTACCAAAACCTGTTCCAAAAGTTTGTTACTGGAATGCGAGATATTTTTTCCCCATGCCTTGCGACTCCAATTGTTTTCCTCTGCATGTGAGGTTTCCGTTCTGCTTTCTGTTGCCGTCACAAGGAGCTTTTTAAGAGGGACCAGAATGGAACAGAGAAGGGGAAATCTCAAAGTTTTGAGGCTTTTGAGCCCCTTACCCCCAATGTGGTAGTACGGCCAAACATTTTCAAGTGGCAAAATCTCGGATCCCACTTGCAAGTAATTCCTCCATGTTTAAATTCTTGATTGACCCAGCCGACTCCTAGAAGAAGACATCCTCCTCCTCTCCCTCTGATGGTGGAATAGTGAATGCCTGTGATTGCTCGAGGCCGAAAGGGAACTCGGACAGGGAACGAGATCTCCTTTTCAATAACTACCAACTCACAGAAAACGTGAAATTTTCTATTATGAAAGTGAGGATGCGTAGGTGGGGCCTTATCAGCATCTTCCTTTGGCAGCTGCTTCATGAATAATAAATGTTTGCACACGCAACAAATGTCAACACATTTGGTTGGGCCAACATAAAAGTTGCAGTAGAAGTTGGTGTAGGGGACGGCGAGGGGAGGGGAGGAACACAACAGATTACCTCTACGTAACAGTCTAAAGGTGAAGTGGGTCATCCTCCTTTCTGCCCAGCTAAGGTTTCTGCATCTCCTTTCGAACCCTGGAATGCGAGTGGGTAGACGAAAGGGATCCTTTTTATCCACCCATCCATCTATCACATACTCGATTTTTTCCACCACTCCGCTTCTTTGTGAAATGGAAGTTTTTGATTCCAAGGTGTACCGTCCAACTGAGGTTGAAAGGAGGTGTGGATGCACGTGTGTTTGTGATGCTTAGTGAGCGCTCAAAACGAGCATATCGGGAAGGCAGATATGATTGCTTTCTAAGAGAGTGTATTAGAGTGCCACATCCGCTGTTTGCTCGTTTGGGTTGTCCACCAACCAGTATTCGCCGGCGTCAGCAAATTACACTCTCACTTTTGGACTCCGAATCCATACCTCTTTTTTGATCAGTGAACCGCGTGGTAGAAAGTTTCGTGTCACCGTGGGATGACGAAGGTCAGTGAAGGGACAATGAAGTGGATTGGGTCAGTGGAACATGCTCTGCACCCGCGTGCGGGGAGGGAGAAGAGGATGGAGAAGAGGAAAGATTCACACACAAGTTGACGATGGTGTCAACCTTAAAGAATCCACCCACCAACACTCATAAAAGAGGAAAAGGTGAAAGAGGTAAAGGAATGAAACCTTTGCACCGATTGACGATGCCAGCGAATGCTTCTCTTTGGGAGCCGGCTGCCTGCCCTTCCCTTTACGGCGTTTGTGTGTGTGTGTGTGTGTGTGTGTATATTCATGTGCGCGCGATCTGATCCCTGATTTAATGTCATTTTGGCCGAGTTCCTCTTCGTGCCAGGACCAATATCATCTGGGGGTGGTTCGGTGTGTATTCTACCCTCTCAGTGCTCATCACACTTCAGTGCTGGGTCGCCTCAGCGGGCTGGATTAGAGGGTTAACTGATATAATGGGTAGTGGGACCTCTAGACGCCTATCCAACAGAGGCTGCCATAGTGAAATCGCTAGCTCTGGCGCTGACGAATCTTGCAGGAGGGGTGAATGTGAGTTTCGAATCCGCCTAGGATGCTTGGGCTCTTGGCAACCTTAGGTACAGTAAAGCGTTGGTGTCCGGTGGACGGCTGAATCGTGGGAAACAAATTGTGCACTCGATGTTACTGCCTCCAAGATAAGTGGCTGAATTCTGCTGTGGGAAGCAGTTGTGGCCTCCTATGGCAGCAAAACACGCGATGCTAATCTTGACTAAAGAGTGCTTACATTGATTGCCTTGGAGGATAGTCTCTCTGGTCCTCAGTTTTAAAGTCTACGCTTCCTGAAACTCCTCAAACTTGTTAATTTTAAAAATTAGGCTTTGCACTCATTACCCTTCTCTCTGAGAGAATTTAAGGTTTTCCAAGTGTGAAAGCTATTCTTCAAGCTTCAGCTACTTTTGAACATGCTTAGCCCAGTGGGATTTTCATTGTCAGTGTCTAGATTTCCTTCTTTCTTGCACAGGTCGTCCCTCCGCATCGGCGATAGTGCCTTCACGTCGGCTCTCAGAGATCCTACGCCCACCTTCACCTGAGCCCATCTACGACGAAGTTGCTGCCATCACCACCGCGTCAAAACGGTGGACGTGGACGGCCCCACCGCCACAGGCTGCTTGGCGTTCTCTGGTCATGGAGGTCACACCGCTGCCCACCGTTCCCTCTGCCGGACCTAGCAGTCCAACTAGCAGCTCTCTTAATGGTGGTAACGGCGGTGGTGGTGGCACCTATTCCAGCGTCTACTACGATTCCGTAATAGCAGTCGAAGAAGAGGAGGAAGAAGATTCCAAAGACGGCGACGTCCTTCTCCGGACGCATTCTCTGCGTTCCAGGGTGCGTGATCAACATAGGCGATTGCGTACTCATTATCGCACTACAGACGTTTTTTTGACTCCCAAATTCTTTTCAGACTTCGCATGAGCAGCTCTCCCGCTCGCTTTCAAGCTTCTTGATGCACTCCACTTTCTCCACCTCTAACACTACAGACGACTCCTACTTCCTTCGTAGTCGATACGATGGCGGCGGTGGCGGCGTTAGACTGCGTCGTTATCGCAGTCTTGACTGGCACTTTCGTGCTAGATCGGAGGCGATTGGCCTCCCTTCTATTCCGTGTTCTGCCGGTGATAAGGTGGCTTCCTTCCTTGATCGCAGCTCTGGTGAGGCTTGTTCACTTCTACATTCCCTTCCAACAGTTCCATATTCGGCTATAAGGAACAATGTTTTTAACCCTTCAGTGACAACACCAACAGCTGAGGCGACAGCACTGTCGGCGACGGTGGTGGTGGCACGGAGTTATTCGTGCGCGGCCTCGACTCAAGCCAATCAGGAGAAGGCGGAAGGAGTTGTTGTAGTCAACCCACGGGGACTGACAGTGCCGCTGGCACGTGTCGCCTCGCCTCATGAGCCGCCGCCCGTCGAAGACAAGAACCATCAACCTTTCATCGCCTCAAAATTCGCCGGGGATGCTGATGATGGTGTGGAGGAGGCGCTCAATGCTCTTGTGAGTTTTCGGTTTTCTCTTTTGTGAGTGATGAGGGATCCTCTGAAAGCTTCTAGCTGTTGCATTGGGCTCTTTGGTATGAACGGCCCTATTCCGAGAAGGTCTCCCTAAACAGCAATGTTTCTTCACTTTATAGGAAATTTTATCCCTCAGGTAAGTTTAAGTTGGAATTTTTGCAATTCTGTTTCTCATTCCCATTTTCGCTTTTTGGCTTGTTTGTTGTTGTTGTTGTTTTCACTTCCTCCTAAACATCGAGTTCGATGAGTTGCGCTCCCTTGTGGCCACCTCGCTACTTCTTCCCTTCCCGTTTACGCGGCCTTTCAAGGAGTTGACTGATCCCCTTCTGCTCTGAGGTTGTGCGTTGTGCCCCATTTGCTTCATTCGCGTTCTTTTTTCACGGCTTGAAGTGGGATGCTCTAGCCTTCTTTGTTCCACCGTCTTGTGTTAGCCGGTGTTGACTCGCTTCGTCCACCGTCCGTTTCTTCATCTAACTATCCTGGCTTCTGTAGTAGTTTCCCCTTGATGTGTGGTACCAAGCCACGACTCGATATACATCTGGATTTGAGAGTTTATTTTGATAAGGTTTTTCTTCCACCTCGACCTCTTTGTTCTAGCGTCTTGCTTTAATTAGCACTGATTTGCTGCCACCGAGGCCAACTGTCCTTCCATTAAGATTGGTACCAGCTGTTCTGCAGCAGTCTGTTGAATAACTGGAAGCTCGTTTCCCTGACTGAAATCCCCAAACTGTTTCGTAGTGAGCCACAGCTCGCTTGCTGTCCGGTTCTTCATGAATTGGGGTTCCTGCATGACTTCGGGGTGGATCTCATTGAGTCCTCGCCAGATCGGATGGGTGGAGGCTTCAAGACGGGTGCTTTTCCTGACTAACGAGGGTACAACGAGCGCGTGTGAGCCTGGTGGCTGGATGGTGGAGACTGTCGGAGTCGCTGGGTCGTTTTGTCCACTCATACCTAACCGTAACTTACCGAAATGTTGGCGAGGGCTGAAGGAGAATCATTTTTTTTTCTGGGGCTTGTGGGTGCATGGCCGCATCTTTACTTTGAATCACCAAGTCTGCGCATCTGGGATTCTACCAGGCGATTATCCCAAAATTATTCCCTCATGGGTTCTTTTTTTCCCTTCCCCTCAATACCAACATAAACTTGTTTTCTCAAAAGTGGGTGCATCTTCCTTGAATCTAATTTTTCTCGATTAATTCTTTCGCTGTTGATGTCATGTATATGTGACACGTGTTCTTTGCTCGATTATGGCAAATAGTGGCTCTATTTCATACGGCAAACAGAGTGATTGATCCAGAGATCTCGTAGTGACTGCGTTATTTTGATTTTACTTTGTGATTTTGGCAGTCATCATGATATAACTTGACCCCTAGGAACGCGAGCTTTCGTCAACCCAACTTTGAATAACCCGTTCCCCTTCTCTCCTTGAAAAGCTGCGAGTTTTATGCTTTTTGCCTCCTCCAGGATGCAGTAACCAACGCAGGGTACTTTGCGGAGCCGGTGTCATCATCTGCCACATCAGCGGCTGCAGTGGAGGTGGACGCAGAACCGGAGGGGCCCCTTCAACGGGGTCAACTCAAGCGGCGACGCAACAGACGCCGAAATTAGCTCTCTGGCTGCTAACCCCGCCGCCATCGCTGCTACCGCCGCATTTCTTGTGTACATTTTTGGTCCCCTCTCTCCCCCACCTTCCCCCATATCGCTTTCTCAACACTTTCACCGGCCTCAAGGTCATCCCTCCCGTTACCACCGTAATTATTTAGGCCGATATGCTAAATGTTTGTGATTGTGGTCGTTGCCAGGTCGTTTGTGTGCGTGTAGAGAGAGCTCTACGCACCGTTTCAGAAATGTTGCTTTTTACTCACCGGAAAATTATAAAGTAAGTTAATAAATCAATCATTAAGCTCCATGATTGTTTGACGTGTAGAATTTTGCTTTTCAAAGGGCAAAAGTCGATTTGATCTCCGCGACACTTGTTAATGTGGCGCTCCGTGTTGATGCTGTTTATATGCGCCTGTGGATAAAGGCTACTCATGACATATAAGTAGGCACAATGTTTTGCTGGCGGAGAGCTGCACTACAGAGATTCGGGTGGGCATGATTTAAAAAATAAAGTGAGACGATATGAACAAAGGCTTTTATGGGGAAGAAGACTGCGTAATATAGTCATATTGTTGGTATCTTGTAAAATCAACTGCCTTAAAGGGTTGCTGTCAAAGTGGTTTCCTTCGGTGCAACAGTTTACAGGTGTGGTTCACACGTCACCACGCGCATTCTTTCCTTCCCTCAAGTGATCCATGCTTTTAAAAATGCGGATTTTTCCAGCTTTCTGTCGGTTGCCACCTTTTTCTTTCTGGCCTCCAAAATACACAAGCGTATTTGGGAAGATTATAGAGTTCACCGGCAGTATTTTAGTGCGGTTGATTGTACACGCTTGTGTGGAGTGACTGGATCTGCCGGCAAAGATGGCAAGTGCAGCGGTTTCATTGAGAAAGTGGGGCCGCTACCTCCGTGCTGTTTGTAAAGGATTTGTTTTAATCTCAGGGCGGGCGTGGGATGGTATCAGTTTGAAACTAAGTCTACCTAGCTTTCCAGCTGAGGAGCGAAGAATTAGAAAGTCGTGTATGTTTCTACGCCTGTTGAGCAAGATGGCTTTGGAGTTCAAAAAGGAGGAAGAGGAGAAGATGTCCAACCAATGAGGTGGGTGGAGGCTTGAGTGGGATGGGAGCAAGAAGTAGGACGCAACAGTGCGCAATAATGTCGACACCGATTGCAGGCAATCGCGAAGACGAAGGGAAAGAGGGGAATCGTTGGTGCTGCGTGTGGATGGTCGTTTTATTGGTCCACCTCAGAAGTGTGTCTCATGGGTTGGAGTTTGCATTGTTCAAGTCTGAGTGGAGTGCTGTCAGCCTCGGCACCAGTGCCTGCTAAAAATTTTAGTCCTGTAGTGCTGCTGCAAACACAGGAGAGGCGATTGGGATTGGGACAGTTGTCACCCCTAATTGTGGTTGGAATTAAGGGGTGTAAAACTCGCCTAGTGGAGTGACCTCCCACAGATGGATCTTCTTGTGTACCTACTCGTTTACCAAAGCCTCCAGGGTCATGGTCTGTGAAGGCAACCTAGGTGGAATCGACATCGCCGGACGTATTATATAGGTGAGGAAGTCTCCTCGCTAGCTGGTTTTTCTGGCTGACTACCAGGGTTCTGGAGCGCTGAGTCGGGGGGAGGGGGTGAAGGAGGAGTCCCATTTCTTTGGCCTTGGAGTACATCTAAGTAAAGCCTTTTGTTCTACTCGCCAGTTGCTTCATCGTGCTATTTCCTTCCCCTTGGGAACTTTGAAGCCTTCTCTTCACCTTGTCACTTGACTTCTTCCACCAACGAGGGTGGTAGGCGTCTCTCTCCCGTCAGTGAGATGGGAGTTTCAGAGCCCTCTCACCTTGTTTGACCACGGGGAGTTGCATGTGGTGCTCTGCTATCAATTTAGCGACCTGATTACCCTTTTTCACACCCTTGACCACATTCATGGAAGTCGGTTTGTTTCCATCCATCGGTTTGTGAATTGACAGGCACGTCTCTTTGCCCTCTCCCTACTCAACCAAAGAATCGATGTGATAGACCTCCACTGACACACGATGATTGGTCATGCAACGCAGGTCAGTGGGGTTGATTATTTAGCGATCAAGGAGGCCTCAACGGATCACGCGCCCCTTTAAGAGGGGAGTATCTGCGCGAGAAGTTGAAACAGTACACAATGGAGTCAAGTGGAATAAGTTCATCTGCGCATTATGTTTATCCTTTGTAGGCTGTGTTAAGGTCAATTTTTCTCGGACTTCACACGCACATACACACGGCCTTCTTGCTTTCCTTTTGCTGCCTTCGCGAACACACACACACACTGATAGGTAGTGCAACGATAAGCAGGCCATTCGGCTCTAGAGGAAGAAACACGTTTCTATCATCGAAGCTACGTGGAGGGTGAAAGCAGTTTTGCTTTCCAGTACTTATATAGTCTGCCTTTTAAAAGTGCCTCACAAGAACGTCACGTGACCGGTGTTTATCATTGCTCCCTGGGCTAGCGACCCTCCGATCTAGCCAGGTGGATCAAGGAAAGTTTCCTTCAGCACGTGATTTCTACCTGCTGCGGGATATCGATTCAACGACGGGAAGGTATCCTTTCATTACTTATTCCCATAATCTCAGGTTATTTTCTATCCCCTCCACCTAAGACCAAGAAGGAGGATAGTGAAGCACCCAGTGTGCAGAATGATGATAACCAGGTGGTATTTTTGGCCTAACCCTCCAAAATCCCAGCCTTGTAGTCTTTCTGCGCCACCACGCCTTCAGGTCAACACTTTTCCAGACAAGGCGCTCTTACTCCTCCTCCCCTTCTGCTATGAGGTCGCTAAGATTGTCATCAGTATGCTTACCTAAGTACTTACCTCGTTGTGCCTATTTTGACGAAATTCTACAAGCCATAGAACCATGTTAATTACCTGGCGCGGCAGTGTCGGCGGAAGATTGTGACAATCAAAAACCAGTCTTCCAGCACAAAAGTAATGTGGACAAAAGTTCATAGTCTCTGCGCAGGATAAATAGTAACTGAGGGCGGTAATATCGATGCAACGTCATAGATTATCTCAAGATGATGGCTATAAGGGCCTCACGACCCGGATATTTCCAGACGCTTCGGTATTACGCCAACTCGATGACATGCTTGAATCAAGAATCTTTCTATTTTCAAGCAGTATTTGAGTGAATTGATGAAAAATGGCGTTATGTTGGAATGACAAAGCACCAATGTTGATATAGTTCATTATTCTCTGGCGTCATATTAGTAGAGATACGAATTCGACCTTACCAGAAGTCTTCTCTCCTGCTGAATAAAGGGGCGCTGTTGATTGCGTGTCAATAACATTTGCCCAAGAATTCCACACAATATAGCCCTCTCACATCTCTCACTCTGCTCGAGCAGTAGGACGAGAAAATGGGGTAATTTGACGTGCAGTTTGGTAAAAATATGCCATTAAAAAAGGAGAAGTGCAAGACAGAGCTCATAAAGTAATTCACTCTTTACCATCTAGGCAAGGTCAAGGAACTAGCCAAGAATTTGCACAAGAGGTGAATAGAAATAAGGGCAAAATCAAGTTGATGTAAAAGTTGGCAGAAAAGCAAAAACTAATTGGGTCTGGAGTTCCTTTGGTTGAGAATCGCGGTACCAATGTTGAGGTATGAGGCAAACACCATGAAAAACACACAGGGCATCATCATATAGCCAGCAGCAGTACTTATTTCGCGAAACAGGATAGCACATTGTGCTGCACAACTTGTGGCGGCAATTATTACCCCCACTGACTAAAAATTAGTAAAGCAGGCAATTAGAAGTCTTAGTTGTAATTAAAAATGTAACCTGTTTTAGGGACTTACAGTTTTCAATTTGTGCAAACCGAAGAAAACATACGGCCAGGACCAGTTGAGTAATAAATGAATGAAATATACGGCAAGTGGAAGTGTAATGTTGGCGTCAGGCTTAGCTTCATGCAAAAGAAAGAAGGAGGCGAGGCCGACAGACCCATAGAGAATGCCCCAAATAGGACCGAAAACCCAAGCTGGAGGAGTGAATTTTGGTTTCTTCAGGGTCTTGTACCATTCTAAGTTCCTTGTGATCATAGAGGAGCCTACGATACTACCAACGTAGGGGAAACCTACACAGACACCCAGCTGAAGCAAATCCATAAGCGTCAAGTCAATCAAATTACACACCCCCGACTTCAAGGTGCTCTGAAAATACATATGCTCCATTGGACTATTTAAAGAACGTCAGTGTAAGTGGGTAATAATAAAAAACTTCAGTACGATGGTGTGCATGCCATTTGGGCAAGAAAATTTGGGGTAGGACTGTATTTGTTGGATTTGACTGTATCACTTAGCTTAGTTACGCTAAGAAATGATTATAAATATCTTGCTTAAAAAATTTGTCGTCTTTGGTAAATAAGTTACAGCAATTAATAATTATAAAGCCGCATCAGTCTTAAAGAGCTAGTTGGTTTTCGCGGAAACCAGGCCTTTTTAAATAGAAATATCGTCGGGTAAATCAAGATCAATTATGGAAAAAGACCAACATATTTTGACTTTAATAACAAGTAAACAAAGATGAGATTTATGTGTGATGTAGCGTCCCGAGGCTCCCCTTAAGGTAAAAGAAGGCGCAGTACTAGGACAGAATATATATATTCTGGGAACAGAGGACTTGGGGGCTATTGGCACGGTCCGGAGGCCGACCAACCGGCTAGAGCAAGATGGCCACCCAAGTGACCTAAATCGGTAGTTCGAACAACCAAAGTATTACACAGCCCCTCTCTTCTTTCGAGCGTCGTCCCCGACGCTCCCCTTCGTCCGCCTCCCGCGTCAGCCATCACAACGTAATCAGTGCTGCGAGAAGCACCCACGAGCTAACCGTCCCAATCGTCGAGGTTCAAATGCATGTGTTCCTGTAGTGCTATCTATTCCGCGTAGCACTCAGTGCAGCAAATGCGCGCCTCCTGGCCCTCCTCTGGGCTTGGAGTCCACGGCTAGTGTCGCTTCAGTTGTTAATAGCTTCCCTGTCGAACACGAGGGCGAGGGAGATGTCGAAGATGAACGTCGATCTCAGCCCTTGTTACGAGATACCAGAGGTTCTCTCATCCATAGCACATGTGCTTCTTTCACAACGCCGACGTTTGCCAGAAACGGCATGGAGCAGGATAAAATCCATCAAAGTCGGGTCCACTTTCCGCTGCCACCAATGTAGCGTCCCGAGGCCCCCTTTAAGGTAAAAGAAGGCGCAGTACTAGGGCAGAATATATATATTCCGGGAGCAGAGGACTTGGGGGCTGTTGGCACGGTCCGGAGGCCGACCAATCGGCTAGAACAAGATGGCCACCCAAGTGACCTAAACCGGTAGTTCGAACAAACAAAGTATTACATATGAAATTCCTATTGTTGATGTTATTTAGAATTTCTTATTGTAATGAAACTTGTTTGCCGCAAGCTTGTTAGAGGAGGACCGACCACCACAAATAAGTTGTTTTTTAGGGCCTTAAGGTATAGCGTCTCAAGACTTCCTTGAAGGCAAAAGAAAGCACAATACCAGGGCAGAAAATATATGTTTAACAAACAGGAATAACGAAGCTAAAAGCATGGGCCGGAGTCCAGCCAACCAGCCAAAAGCAATATGGTCAAACATGTGAACTTATCTAGAAAAAACTAAGCCTTACATAGAGCTTTCATGAGGGTAGCAAGATCATTGTAGCGTCTCAAGATTCTATAAGGTTAAAGCAGGTATAGTACTTGGAAATATTATCTATCCTGGAGAGAGAGGGATTGGAGGAAGCTGTTGGCACTGTCCGGAGGCCTACTAACTGACTAGTACAATGTATGGCCACCCAAGTGACCGAAACCGGCAGTTCGTACAAACAAAGTATTACACAGCCCCTCTCTCCTTTCGAGCGTCGCCCCCGACGCTCCCCTCAGTCAGCCTCCCGTGTCAGCCATCAAAACGTAATCAGTGCTGCGAGATGCACCCACGAACTAACCGTCTCAGTCACCGAAATTCGAGCGCATGTCTTCTTGTAGTGTTATCATTTCCGCGTAGCACGCGGTGCAGCAAATGCACATTTCTTAGTCCTCCTCTCCCACGAATACGTGGCCCAGTGAAAGGGGGGGAGGTGCGAAGCCATGTTTTTGGATGGGTCAAGACAGACACAACACATATTGTGGTTCCAGGCCGTGGGAGAAATATGAGGGTATCGTAGAAACCTGAGCAAACGGGGCGATCGGGCAATGCTATAGAATGGCTTCCTGCACATTCTACTTCTGCTGATACGCATTTTGGTGAGGGCGGGTGAGTTATCCAAGAACAGGAGAGACAGCTGACTGAGGGCACTTGATCACAACGTCGTTGATCCCTCTTGGCAGTTACACTGGACTTGGAGTCCACGACTCGTGTCGCTTCAGTTGTTAATAGCTTCCTTGAAGAACACGAGGGAGAGGGAGCAGCCGAAGCTGGACATTGACCTCAACTCTTCTGTTATTGGATGTCAGGGATTCTCCCATCCGTAGTACATGCGCTTCTATCACACCGACAAGGCTTTACACAAGTGGTATGGATCAGGATAGAAATCTATCAAAGTCGGGTCGGCTTTCTGCTGCAACCAATGTAGCCTCCCGAGACTTCCTTTGAGATAGAAGAAGGCATAGTACTAGGGCAGGGCATATATTCTCGAAACAGAAAGATTAGGAGGCTGTTGGCATGGCTCGAATGCAAGCCAACTGGCTAGTACAATAAGATCACCCAAGTGACCAAAATCGGCAGTTCGAACAAACAAATGTTAAGACTAAGGCCCTCGATATATGTATTTCGCAACGTGCTAAAATACCAAGAGGTTGAGAGTTCAAGATAGTTTGGAAGGTGAATTACCGAAAGCAGCCAAAATTTACTCAAAGAAATGCTTCAGAATTAGGGGTAATGGTCTTTGTAATACTTTGTTTGTTTGAACTGCCGATTTAGGTCACTTGGGTGGCCATCTTGTTCTAGCCGGTTGGTCGGCCTCCGGGCCGTGCCAACAGCCCCCAAGCCTTCTTTTACCTTAAAGGGAGCCTTAGGACGCTACAGTCTTCTCGACCATGCTTGTCTGCCCAAAAATTTTAATTAGGAAATTTGCTTGCTTTGCTTACAAACAAGTGCCTGTTGGATTGCATATATATATGCATCTATAATACAATCTTTAGACCACATTAGTTCACGTTTCTACGTACTCGAGGTTAAATAGGAATGCAATACCTTGTTTGTTCGAACTGCCGGTTTAGGTCACTAGGGCGGCCATATTGTACTAGTTGGTTGGCCGGCCCCCGGCCTGTGCCGACATTATCCAAGCCCTCTGGTTCCAGAATATATATTCTGGCCTCGGGACGCTACATTGGTGGCAGCGGAAAGCGGACCCTTCTTCGATGGATTTCTATCCTGTTCCATACCGCTTCTGGCAAGCTTGGGCTGTGTGAAAGAAGTGCATGTGCTACGCATGGGAGAATCCCTCCCATCCAACAACAGAAGGGTTGGGATCGATGTTCATCTTCGGCACCTCCCTTGCCCTCGTGTTCGACAGGGAAGCTATTAACAACTAAAGCGACACTAGCCGTGAGCTTTAAGTCCAGTGCAACTGCCAAGGAGGATCAGCGACGTTGTGGTCAGGCATCATCCTTAAGCTCTCCCTCCTGTTCTCAGATGTAGAATGTGCAGGACGCCATTTGACAGCATCGTTTTATGCTTCGCACACTTGGATCGCATGCATTTTGTTCCTATAAGGTCCGACCGCCACATTTGCTCAGGTTTCTTCGATGCCCTTGCGTTTCTTCTACGGTATCAATTAAGCCTGGAATCGCAATATGTGTTGTGGGTGTCTCAACCCATTTCGAAAACTTGGCTTCGTATCCCCATCTTACATTGCACCACATTATCGTAGGAGTAAGGGACTAAGAAATACGCCTTTGTTGCATCGAGTGCTACGCGAAATTGGTAACACTACAAGAACACATGCGCTCAAATCTCAATGACTGACACGGTTGGCTCGTGGGTGCATCTCGCGGCACTGATTACGTTGTAATGGCTGACACGGGAGGCTGACTGAAGGGGAGCATCGGGGACGACGCTCAAAAGGAGAGAGGGGCTGTGTAATATTTTGTTTGTACGAATTGCCTGTTCCGGTCACTAGGGCGGCCATATGGTACTGGTCAGTTGGCCGACACCCGGCCCGTGCCGACAGCCCCCAAGCCATCTGGTTTCAGAATATATATTCTGTGTTCTTTTCCCTTAAAGGAAGTCTCGAGACGCTACACATCCATTCAAAGGGGAAAGAATATGCCCGAAAAGTTGTTATTTTTGTGGCATAGACAAGTGTGCCTATAACCTTCTAGTGTTTCATTGCATTGAGAATAAAACCCCTTCTGCATAAGTACGTTTTCAGGTGCAGCTCATTACCCTGCTTCATCATTTAGGACCAACAATATAATTACCGTAGACCTATAATAAATTTGCAGGAGTTAAGCAATTTACGCAGCTACATAAGGGTCTCGCACAAAAGGATAGTACCAGAGGCTAGAAGCCTTGACGCTAGTGATTATGTCACCTTCTTCCTTGGCAGGCGCCGTAGAATTGAAGATAACGGCTGTCATTATAGTTTTGCAACTAATGTATTTTTTTACAATCTTTGGCTTTTTTAAATTTTAACTTGCCGTTGTTTAACTATCCTGATAAACGATGCGAGCGTCCCTGCCAATTGCAGCGTGATCTGGTTTGCCCGTACGTCGCTATTGGTTAGTCTGTGGTTTCCTCTTTCTATGTATTCTAAAGACTGACTCCTCCAAATACTAAGACTTTAGGCACCATTCTTACCTTGTTTAATATTCGAGCTCTTTTTAAACAATAATTTTATTTTGGTTCACGTGGATTCAGCACTGATATCAGCGCATCACTAGTAGTACCTCCCCCACACTTTTGATTTGGTGCGGGAACGCCATGGTTTTTTTCTATTATTAAATGTGTTATTGTACGGTATAGCAACTCTTTGCCAATGTAGTGTTGATGCTTTCCTGCTCGTTTGCGCGCACTACGATATAAACTTTTTTCCTGCGCTTTCCTCACTTTTGTATGAAATATTTGAGTATAGTGATGCATATCCCATTGATCCCATTTCACAGCTTTTTTGCGGAGCTTAGGTACGTTTAGTGATCAATATTTTACTTGCTGGTCCATTTTCTGCAGGATGGCCGTTACGTGGGATTCTGCATTGCGTTCACATATGGAGTGCTCTCTGGGCTAAATAAGCCCAACTTTTTAGTGGGAAACTTCTCTGATTGTGTGTAAATAGGAATCATTTTTCGCTTTGACACCGAGTAAATAAGTCATGAATACGTAAGGCGCTCTCGTTAACCACATCTCTAATGTGAATTGGTGGTACGATATCTTGTTTGGTCAGAAAACTTCTAGTCCCTCATACTTATGTTTTTATGAAATTATGACTAAAATGTAGAGGCGTTCTTGTCTAAAGCGTCAGAGAGAAAAGCAATACGTAACGTCCAGCTTGAATTAAGTTGTCATATTCTCACCATAACATAAAGTCACCAGAAGGCTACTCGGTGTGTTTTCCACTTTCTAAGAACGTTTTACTTCTTAGCTACATATAAGAAGGGTTTTTTATGGGATCTTGAAATACTTTCTTGTTAAATATTTGTAATCGTAGTCTTACTTTACCTTACAAGGTGAAGATTTCAGGTATTTGTTCTTCCATGGCAATATGTCCCAATTTTAATCCAATACCTTTGTAGATACTTTAAATGCTGTCGGTCCGGTCACATTGTCCCTATATCTCTTCACTCCACTTTTGCACGATTACAACTTACCTGTCTTTCCATTATTTTTCTCCTTGATCACACATTAACGCATTTATCCAGGAACCATCCATATCAGCTCCGCTTACCAATCCATGCATCTCGTATCCATTGATCTGCCCAGTCGAGACTCATTTACCCTGTATTCATTCCCTTATTTCGAATTAATTTTCCAGATAGGGAACTCCTCTCCGTTGACTTTGCAATTTCATTTCAGCAGGAATAATTCTTGCTTCCCACGCTACCATCGCTATTATGAGTGTGGAAAGAGCAAAGGACGTAATGGAGACACCACAAGAGGACGAAATTGATGAAGAGAGAGGCAGCTGCAGCGATCTGCGTCTCCTCGCGTCTGCAGACACAGCGGACCTGACAGCTCTGTCGGCAGAGGTTCAGGCCATAGCTCATCGTTTTAACGCCGAATTTGAGGCAGTACTGGCTGCAGGCGAGGCGGATTCGGGTGCTGGATCCGCAATTGTACAGCGTCTCCTACCCACTGTAGTTGCAGTGTTAGAGCAGCTGGACGAGTTTTACAAAGATCACGCCGCCTACAAGGCAGAGGTGATTCAACTTCGTGAGGAAACTACCTCCCTTCTCAGCCAACTAGCCAAGGAAAAGACTGCGCGCCGCGACACCGAAGACGTACGTACACTCTCCTTCCTATTTCTTCTTGTTCAAATCAATCATTCTCGGAGGAGGTTATTTTTTAGGGCAAACTCAGCACCTTCTGTGAAGACAGAAATCCTTTTTTTTTAAACCCAACCCCTTTATTTAATCGTGTTTTGTTTAACTACCGACTGCTTCGATGCTTTTTTGGGCCAGAGCTTGCCAGTATAGTTTTGATCCGTCCACACATCCGTCAACTCTCTGTTCATTTAACAATTTGTGCACCCTAGAGCCACCCAAGCATCAATCTTGAATTCATTCATTTATCTGTCTATCCACCTCTTCATTCAACCCGTCATTCTCTGAAAGCCTGAGAAAGTACGCTGATCTACTAATATCTTTGTAACCTATGCTTCCCAGTGTACTGAAGGCAGACGAAACAGATTGCGGATGTCATCACTACTCTGTAACACGCCGAAGCAGGTTGGAAGGAAAAGAACAAATGTCTTTCTTGAAGAAAACACCTTTTATCTGAATTGGCAACATCTGTTCTTCTAGCTCAAGATTTACTGCTTACCTGTTGGAGCAATTTTTACACTCCTATTGTGCCTTCCTCTTCTATAGCTGCTGATGCGAATGGAGGATCAATTCGAGAGTGAACGCAAAATCTTGAACGAGGCGCTGGCGCAAAACGAGACGCAGATTCGACGCCTTGAAATGAAGTCGAAGAATGTTGAGGAGCAGCGTAAGTTCTCGCGGTCATTGGCAGTAGAGGGTAGTGAGGGAGAAGGGGAAGATTAAATTCTGCTGCGCACTTCTCCCATTAAAAGGTTAGCATGTGGGCAGCGTTGCCAAAATCGCCTTTTGTAGTGCTTATACTCTGTGGACAGGCGGGTGACAGCTTGTTGCGTTGCCAAGCTTGTAGCCACTGTCGGTAAAACTTGCAGCTGGTTACAATCAAGACCAACTATCATTGGAGGGCGATCGCCTAGTATTTTACCTGTGATACCCTCGAATGTGGTTTTGCCATCTAATGGACTCAAAAGTGATAAACTTTTGATGTCAGAGGATCTACTATCAACGGATACTTGGTAAACGACTCTGAGGAGGTACTTTACTACTCACTTGCAAATTCTCCACAAAGTACTTTTCCGATCATGTGACAGAGAGTGGGTCAATGGGGGAAAGAGAATTTGATCACCTCGTTACCCCTTTTCTACTTCTCTCCCCTTCTCGCAGTCGCACGTATGGAACAGAAGGAGCAAGAATCTTTGAAGGAGAACTCCAAACTCCACGAGCGAATCAACGAGCTGTTACGATCGCACGCCGAGTTGAACGATTCCCTAAAGCAATCGGCTGCAATGCCAGTCTACTCACTGATGAAGGGACGAGACTCAAGTAAGTGAAAGAGTGGAGACCTTTTATTATGTGGCAGCTCGAGTGTTTCATTAGGCCGACCCGAACGGTTCCCATTGAAATACGTCTGAACGTGCTATAGTGCCAGACAGGCGATTGAAATTGAGTGATTTGGACCCTGGATAATTTTAAGGAACGAAAAACCACTTCGGCAGCAGTGATTCTTCCTCTTCTTTTCAATATTCGCCTAGCTACCTCACGAGTACCCGGAAATGCCTTCGATACAACAAGGTGAGTTCCCCCGCGTTTACACTTTCGATGCATGCCAAATCCGCCGTACCATCTACGTAGCGCCCCCTATTTTCGCCCTTTTTAGCGCTGGAGTCGGTTTCGACGAGCTCTCTGCAATGGAAAGTGATCTCAGCCCACCGGGTGATGAGGATCTAGGTGATTTTCTCTCCTTCCCTAATCCCCTAATGGCCTTGAGCTTTGTTCCTGTTGTACCACTACTTTGATTGGTCACTTGTTAAGCCAATTAAATTTCGAATTGTGCATATTTGTCACTGATTGGTAGACCAGTTAGTTGCATCCTTCAGTAGCATAGCCCCCCTCTCAGTGTTATGTGGTCTAGCCGAGGGCTCAACTTAGAACCAAAATCCTTCCAAATGAAGTGTAAATTTTTGCCTTGCTTTTTCAACTTGCTTTATTCTGCATCCAGAGCAGAATTAACATTAATTGCATCGAAAAATACCTTTCAAGGCCGCCGAGAAACTAGCCGTGGTTTACACTGTTAAAGCATGTGCAATTTTCCTCTTTGCATGCTCCACCCCACTGCCAATTGGTTCTCCCACCTATGCTGATGTTGATGATGCTGATTATGCTGCCTTGCTTCGATTCCACATGCATGCCACAACCGGCGCCATCAATCATTCGCATCATCAACTTCTTCCTCTTGAAATCGTATCCAGATGATCTGAGTCTTGTGGTTGGTAATAACTCTGAATCCGAAGCCATCCATGATATCGGTAGGTCTTTAAGAAGCAAAATCACTAAAACACTTATGCCAACCCTCAACTCCTTCCGCAAACAATTTTTAGACGGAATTATCTGTAAGGCACTTGACGCGCTTGACTAATCGTAGCCACTATAAGACCACTCTAAAGCGCACGTCTTTTGCATGCTTACACACGCACATCTAACACTTGTCTGATTTTTTCCCTTGTCCCTCTCGCTTCACACTTTTAGCTGGGATGCAGGGCGAGGTGAACAATTTGATCCGGGAGAACATGGAGCTGATGGAGACTAAGTGCGTTTTCTTTGCCATTTTGCCTTACACTTCATTTGCATCTAGGAACGCGTTGAATGTTGTTAAGGACGACCTCCTCCTACAGAGGGATAGCCTGAAGGCGTAAGTCAACAGAGCCTCATTAATATTATCCCGTATCAATCCATGGATGGTTGAATCTATGAATGGATGAAATGACTGTTGATCATTGGATGAATGGATGGCTTGGTAGATGAATGAATGGATCAGCGTATGGGTACTGGTGGCTAACCCTCTGTCTCTGTTTGCAGGGATAATAAACTACTAACAGAGGCGGTAGAACAGCTGACGGAGAAACAGACAATGCTACAACAGGAGCTCATCAACTCGGATCAGATGCTCACGGCTGCACGAACTGAGATGGAGATGTTGAAGGCCGCTGTGGAGAAGTTGAAGCGTGAGGTGAGGCGAATGGCTCCCTCGTTTCGGTGTTTCTTAGCCAACCAAGTTCGCCATTCTTGAATGAACAAGCGTACTTGATTGGCATAAGTGGTTTGAAGATCGAACTCCATGTCCAAGCATGCTGGTACTTGTCCTAAAGTGTTCAGGCTGTTTACTCACATTGGACCATTCTTTGTTTACGTAAGAAGCATTACTTTACCGTACAGTCGGCTTGCCAACTTGCTTCGTTCCTAAGATATGTGAGTTTCTAGAGGAAGACGGGAGGAAGATAAACTTTATTATATGCATTTTTGTCGTCATGATTACCAGTGTCTATCTCCTGGGTCAAACCTTTACATCCTTCACAAATGACATGGAGTACCTCCGCTCCGGAATTTAAAACCTCGAATTTATCAATGCTCAAGTCACCGTGGTCAGCTGAAACAATCACATTCAACTTCCTTTGAATCTCTTTTGATCCCGGGAATTAATTTCATCACGACTCCTTTGTACAGCTTACTTGACCTTTGTGGAATTTGGACCCACTCGTCGATGGTCTTACAGAAGGGGTAAAGTTTTTGCCTCACACTGAACGCATGTGTCATGCGGGGCGGAGTTCCCTCTCCACAGAATCTAGCCTATGGCAGCCTGATGCTCCACTTCCTTTGGTGTAGTTCACATTGAATGCACTTCATTTGCTTTATCAGACACGATTTCTCACGTGACACCCATCGGCACGCGTTATTACTCTTCTTTCCGCCGACTTCTTCCAAATTCACAATTTACAGCAAAGATATCAAAGTTTCTCTGTTGTTATCTCTTACGAATCCCTTCAATCCAACTCCAAGTAGTCGTCGCATTTAACGTCAAAGCCACCATCGCATTTGATCGGATGGAGGAAAGTGTTTGGAGTTCCTGAGACTGATATGCTTTACACCATTACTTTTAAGAGTGGCTTGGTCTCATTTAAATAGTCTTTACACGGAATTTTTCGAAAATATTAACTGGAAATTACTTCAGACTCCTTCATTTCCTTCTGAGAACCTGGAATATCAACGGAAGGAAATTTTTAGTTTTGATTGGTTGGAATTACTGGGAATGAACCAATGACAAATTTTTACTTTTTCTCCTTCCTTCTGCTTTATCCTGAATTGACAAAAGCCCACTAAGGGCTTCACCAAGGCGGAGATGATGCGCCTCATCACTGATCGCAACCACTACAAAGAGCGCTTCTTGGAGCTACGCGATGCAATCAAACTCATGGAGGTGATTAGAGCCAGTCAGCGTGGTCATCCGGAGTTGCTGCACGACTTGCCACCCACTGTCACCGACGTGCAGGTGCATCAGAACGCCTCACCACACCATCAATTGAAAAGTGTCTTTGCCAAAATGTGAGTTGATTCGGTTCTTGATTCGCGACAGGACAATCAATCCTTGAGTTATGTTTACATTCCACTTCAGCATGAATCTCATATCTCTTCCTCGTTTGGACTTCGGGTTGGATGCCATGACTCTCTCCGACGTGTAGGTCTTTTCGTTGCTCGAGGCAAACGCCTTCTATTTGTAGAGACGATGTAGAAAGACGACACGAGGACGGCGTCGAAGCGAAGCCAGTGGAAACAACATCAGGCGGGGTTGTCGCTGGACCCACCTTTCAATCACAGCGGTGGATCAAGATCTACCAGTCCTCGACCACTGCGCCCACCTTTGGTTGGGTTCGTGGGTTTGGACGTGTACGACAAGGCAAGGCTGAGTTGTCCTTGGCCAAGAATCCCACCTCTCTCTTCAGTCCTGTTGCTCATCCCGTGCCTAAGAAGTGCCGCAGCATTGGACGCTCCACACTACGGATTGAAGTGCGTTTTTCCATTTTGGTTCGACTATTTTAAAGAAATTTAAATCTCAATACCTTATGACTTTCTGTTTTAGTTAACTGCTGCGCTGTCAGTAGCGGCCCCACTGGAAGGAAAATGTGCGGTAAGTTTTCACAAAGAAATTCAAAAAATTTTTTTGCGAAAATTTTCCTCCAAATACCCAAATGGATTATGAGATGCGCTTTTCGTATTGGCCAACCACTGTCCAATGTGAAATCGATCTGCCGGTGTGATAACCAATAGCATTCGTGTGAGGTTTTTGGCATGAAATCTTCATCACGGGGAGATAAAATTGCAAGTTTAACTGCTGAAAAATTTGTTTATTTCAACTTTGTTACTAACTATAGGATAAAATTGTATTCAACTTAAATTTCACTTGATATTAAGGCTTCAACAGTTAGCAGTTTTTGTGCCTTAGTTTACTTTGGTTTGATTTTGTTAAGAAATGTTTGAAACAATCAATAAGTTCCGATTTTTATTTTTTGAAAAGTTTCTGTCTTATTTGCTTACATCCAAACATTCTAAATTGTCGCACTTATCCTCCTCTCCCACTTGATTGGGCGGCTTCAAACCCACTACTACTCGCTGTAAAACCAAGGGAAATAGGATACTCTAGCTACGCGAGACCCGAATCAGCATTCCCCCAATGGCCACCAGTTATCGGCCTGTCTTGTGCCCATGCGCTACGTCCTCTTGCTTACTCATACCGTTCGGCAAATTAAGCCGTCTGGTTTGGGATCCTGACAGGATTTAACTTCTTACCCATAAAATCCAGTTCGCGGATGAAAAGGATTTTTCGTAATGAAAATGATTGATTTGTTGGTTTTGCTGTCAGCATTGGCACCCGCTTTGCCTTCCTCCTCCGTCCCCCCTTACTCTGTCTGAAGGTGTCAGTGTGTACTTATCTGGAAGAGTAGAAACGCGAACGACTTCTACAGCCACTGTTGTGACTCTGGTTCAACGACCAAAATTTATGCATCTGATTGCTTTGCTTCAATGAAAATAGACACTGAAAGGTTTTTCCTACTTCTGCTGGTCGTGTCTGTGGAATCCAGCCGCTGAATCTGTGGTACTGTTCCCGTCTCTCTGCTCTACAATTACACACTCTTCTGATCGTCCTCTTCAGGAGGCTTCAAAAAAACTGTCCGAAGATTTGAGAACAACCTAACCAGAACTAAGCTTTGGTTATCATTGGAGATAGACATTTTTGAAATCTTCACAAAAGGATCCAGCGTTGTGTCAGTAGGATATTACCCTTCCTCGTGAATTGCCCAACCCCTTTCGGTATTTTAAGAGGGTCATTATGCGTTTACTCTCACCTTTTTTGGTGGTCTACCGGTGGAACGACGTCTGTTGAAGTCGGGTATTTTGCGCCTTCTCAATTTCGCACTAGCAAATGGTCACTTCGCAGGACACTAGAGGCTTTAGGAACCTTTCAATGTACCTCGATGAGGTCAGAAGTCGGTGGAAGCGTCCTCCCATTGCCACCTTGGTGCAAACTAAGCGAAAAGCAGATCAAACGCACTATCTTGAGTTGCAAACAATAATTATGGATTCCATGGCTTGCATTTTAGCAACACCTCTGGCTCATTGGTCGAGGCGCGGCTGCGGAAGCAGTGCCAGGAAGGAAGAAGCCAAAGAATGTCGGCAAATTGTACATCTTTGATCCACTTCAACTGAACGATGCTCTGGTGAGCATGGACCTCGATGACAACTTTCTACCCATCTCTGCAGGTCTCTTCTCCGTGGCAGGTGAGTTGTAGAACGCTGCACTGACATCGTTGGCAACCTTCGAGCTTGTTTGTTGATCTGTAAAAGCGCTTCTTATTTTGGCAGAGCTTTTCATTACCATTGACAACTCGTTTTAGGTACTGAGTGTTCTCCACCTCTGGCCAAAAGTGGACGTTTCGTGGTACGGGATTTCCGGAGCCTTTCAAACTCCAGAACACCAGCCAGTGAGTTGTCTCTGCACCCCTTTGTTGAAGAACTAGGTTTTCTTTAATTGATTTGACACTCTAGGGTAGAGACATCTAGACAGAGTCGCTTTAACTTTTACTTTTATTCACTTAATGGGCCTCTTTTCGCTATTATATCCGAGGCCCACTAGCACTGCGGTCCATTCGAGTCCTGTAAATCTACCTGTCTTACTACGGGAGGCACCTTCTATTGCAGAGCCGCTGAATGACTACCGTGTTTTGATCGCTGCCTCGGATGGTCGTTTCCTCGTCTGTGCGACTACCAGCAATCCCGATGCCGTCTCCGAAGATGATGTCTGGAGAGTGACTCTCCTCTCCACCTTCAAATTGGCTAATCCGGGTGAAGCAGCCACCGCAATTGTGTAAGTTGTTGATGCTAGCGGCTCATAGTCCCCTGTTTAGCAAGCTCCATTCCTTGCGTGTTCTGTGAAGTTCACTCCTTGTGATGGCCACGGCCTTTTCACTTCTTAGCTCTCTCGATCACCGCATTTGCCTGGGAGTTCCTAACTCCACCGGGTCCAACCAATTAGTGACCTTGAAGTGGTATCTTGACTCAAGCACAGTGCCTGACAACGATATTGAATTGAATCGGGTGCTACGAGCAACAGCTCTTTCTTTGCCAAGCGATTCTGCAGCTCCCAGTGGACCCATCCTTCTCTCCTCTATCTTTGGACGAGCCTTTTGTTGCCTTGGCACCGCGGGTGGGGGTGCTCTGCATCGATTTGACATCAATGCTGATGCATTTGTTGCTCAGTAAGTGTCTGTCTTTTTTTTTCTAGTGAGAATGAGGTTCTGGGTGTAAGATTACCTCCCTTTTTTCTCCTAGTCTGGCACTACCTTCGCAAACGCCCTGTCTCCATGCCATCGCTGTTGGTAACGAAGGTGTGACGTCGTCTGCTGAGACCTCCCCTTCGACGTCTCGCCGTCTCATTTGGCTGGCGGTGTCAGGCCAGAGTCCGCCAACACCGACAACACAGCAGCGCAGTAGCGAGGAGAGTGGGGAAGGTGTTTACCTCGGACCTCTCTCGCGCCTTCTCTCGGTTTGTGCAGAGAATCACGTCTTCCTGCATAAAATCGACCTCACCAGTGTCCTCATCTCGATGATCGGTGGGTCCGCTTAACTGTCTTTCATTACTCTTCCTCCCTCCGTCTCTCTGCTCCGCCGAGTGACTGTTAGTATTGTTGATAAATCGGAAGATCTGCACTGTAATTGTACTCAAATGTGTTGCAGATGTCTAACTAAATGCATCTGCCATCCTCAAGTGGGACGATGATCACAGCAT
Source organism: Taenia multiceps (assembly GCA_001923025.3). Classification (NCBI taxonomy): domain Eukaryota; kingdom Metazoa; phylum Platyhelminthes; class Cestoda; order Cyclophyllidea; family Taeniidae; genus Taenia; species Taenia multiceps. The sequence goes on along the minus strand of CM010315.2, from coordinate 2,037,797 downwards.
CTACTCACTTGTTGTAGACACAACCGGTGTGCTGGATCCAGTGGACCTGACCGTCTCGCGTCTCCTTGTGCAAGGCACTGAGTGCATCTGGTTCGCTACACGGTGCGGTCTCATCGGCCGTTTCCTCATAGCCTTCCTCCTCAACGGTGAGCGTGTGCGCACATACCTTTGGATCAGGCCCTTCTGTCCCCTTCTTTCTTCTCCCATTATGGCCACGGTCTATCCTAGTCTATTCATCCACCCATTCATCCAGTGGCCTTCCTTGAAAAATCGACAAGAGCAGTCCCAAACAGCGTGATGTCAAAGTTATTCCTACATTTCATGTGTTGATAAAGGCCATGATATGTTAGATCGCCTCTTTTTTTAGATGCCGCAGATGGTTCACCAACAGAGGTGCTTAACCAGGATGCCATATCCCTCAGCTGTCATGCCTACAGGCGCCCTGTCTCCGCACTGATAGCAATCCGAAGTAGGGATCCTAGTGACTTTCTCACTTAGGCCTTTCTTGTTAGTTCAGCCGAACCTACATCCCACTCTTTGTGTTTTGTAGATCAGGAGGAGGGCAAAGAGAAGGGTGCTGCCACATCCAACAATCAGACGTCGTTTCTGGTGGTTGCCGTGGGTCACGATTATGCGTACCTACAGATCTCCTCACTCACTCCTCGGGTGTGCTCTACTAAATCTCCTCTCGTTTCTGGTGGGTCTACTTATTTCCAACGAGTAGCGGATCATTGTGCCCTAAAACTGCCATTTTTCTACTTAAATTAATTAAGCAGCAAGATGCGGAACTGAAGGTAATCTAGCAAGTGTAGCCACTGCTATCCATTTGGGTCAGCTGATAATAAATAAGTCAAATTTCGGGTTTTGTGCCTATATAAACGTGCTAAAGGGCATGTTCACTCAGTTTCTATTAGTAATATGGCAGTTGTAATCAATTTTAGCGGTGAATCAACGCTTCCAGAGCTCGCCTGGTGCGCATGCTATTGTTTGGAGTGTCTCTATGTAACTGTGATAAAGGTGTTGGCTTGCGAAGGAGAAGGAAACTGGGGTTAGTTTGCTCACCCCTCTGGCTTACTTTGCTTTCTCCCTTAGTATTAACCTACCCCTCCCCAACAACTTTCGATTCCGGTAATTCTTCGCGCGCCACCTTTTTATTTTTATTGTGTTTGTTAATTATTCATGATCATTCTTCTCTGAGTATGTTCATCCACCTAACCTACTCTTAACCATGACATTTGATCCCGTAACCCCGCGTCTTTTGTCGGATGGGGCTTTCGAACTGACTTACCGTTTCGAGAGAGCTAAATAAAGTGTTACGCATTTAAAAGGCTTTAAAGCGTCGGTTTAATAGAATTAATGTTCACTCCTATTTTGCCTTATCCTGGTAGAGGATCAGCTAGGTCTAGAAGAATCTGGTGATGGCATCCACAATTCCAAATAAGAATCGCTTTCTTTTCACGATTGCTTTTGTGCATAATACAAGGCAAAGCGCAATGGTGTGGCGTCTTGTTTAGCTCTGCTTTTGATCAGGCAAATTGTCTCGATACTCTGCAAGTCCTGCTTCCCCATGCAGCGCCTTTTCGGCCTTCCAGCCGTTTTGGCCGCGGATGAATGCGTCCAAACTGCTTGTAATGAAATTACCCAACTATAGAAGAACTTGGGGAATTGCTGAACAACATGGTGAGACTGCGAGGGCCTGAAAGGAACCAGTGTCTAGGAATTGTCCTATCAATAGCAAGGAGCGATGGGTCATATTTAACCAAAGAATGGTGGCTGAGCAATAAAAAGTAAAGCAGCTCAGGTTTTTTTAACAAGTTAGCACAAAAAGCTTTAAAATTATAAAGATAAATGCCGTATCATTTTTTACCTTTTACTTGAACTAACAAGCCAAAATTAAAATACAACAATTGTTTTAATTTATACCTCGCAAGTGGCGTCATTTGGATTTTGTCGTTTTTTCACTTCGTATAGTCGTTGCGTGTGTAGGACTGATCACTTCATTTAGTTGTGCGTTTTGATGAAATAATATCGTTTTCTAAAGAGTTCTAGTTGCATTTCTGTCTTGACAATTATTTTATTAATCTGAATAGCTTCTGAATGTTTCCAAGTTTGCTCTTGAAATGCACCGAACGTTTTTTCCCACACTTTGATTTGTGTTGGAATGATGCTATCCTTTTGTTCAGTTATTTTTTCAGGATCTTTACTTTAGGTGAAGAAATCGGCAATGTCGGGGGCTGCTACTTTGCCCGATGGCCGTTTGGTTGACTCGTTGAAAGTTGTGGAGCTTAAGAAGGAACTGGAAGTACTTGGTTTGGATAAAAATGGACTTAAAAAGGATCTAGTGCGGCGCCTTTCAGCGGTAACATGGTGTTGTGGTGTCATTTTCTTTTTGTGACTGCTGTCTGTTTATCAACGTCCTTTATTTGCTTGTTTTACATAGGCGCTTTCAGATCCTGTAAATATCCAGCCTTCGTCAGAAGTGGAATTTAGCGAAAAGTAATTTGATAGCTTTTTGCCATCTGACATTATTTTGTCCGTTAAATTGTGCATTCCCATTTGTCTGTGTTTTAGAGTTCCAAATGAAATGGTACGCCATTCCTTATGTCCAACTGGCTATTTATAGACACTCATCATTTTCATACTGCTTTAATGCTAATTTTTTTGACCTCAGATTTCCAGTGAAGTAGAGTTTGAAAGGAATTCCCCTTCTAAACTTGATACAAAGTCGGGTAAGCCAGGCATTTTCATTCGCCTCTGAAATACCTATATATTGTTTTGATTTTCCCTTTTTTTGCTTCCAGACCGACAATCGGAGTCTGATACGGATCAAGGTAAGCTTACCACCCCTTCAATATACGTAGATGATTTATCTTATGTTGGATCAACTTTTATTTTTGTATAGACCCACCTTTAGAACCTGATCCAAGCTCAAGTAAGCTGCTCCCTACTCTAAGTATGCTTAAAAACTCTTCCCAACTTCGGTGACAACGCGCTTTTCTCGCAAAAGCAGAGAAATCGGTGGAAGATATTGGGAGTGTCAGTGAACCGAAAGCTTCGGTAGGCGGCGTAGTTCATTCTCCAGCAACGGCCGATCAGGTTGAACAGGCAACAGAGGTACTTGAAACAGTTTTTTTTCTTTGACTAATTTAACTATTCTGAGTCCTAAAAGTGCTTTGAAGCCGAATTTTCGGCGCGGATGTTATTTACGTTCCCATTCTTTTATTTCCTTTGGGAGCCAGTTCCTGCAGAACGATAATGTATATTGATTTCTCTGCAGCCAATTTCGTTCACATTTCGTTAATTCGGTGTAAATCGCATTTGATCGGAAACCGAATCGATCTCTGTAGCTTTCTCACAATCATTTATTCTCATGAATTCATTGATAATTTCTTATTTGAATCGCTTTCTAGTCCCTTCTTTTCCAATTCCCTTTGTCAGAGATCAAGCTCAGAGAAGGTGGGACCTCAAACTTTAACAGAAGCTGCGGCCTTACAATCTGAGACCACGAACTCTCAGATTGCTCAGGAACACACTCGTGGAAGTTCGCCACCGGTTGTTGAAGTCAGTGTTGAAATGCACGAGGAAGAGGAGGACTATGGAGATGAGGAAGAGGAGGAGGAGGAAGAAGTGGAGAATGCTCGGAAGAAGGAAGAAGCTGAAAAGCCCGTAACTTTGGTGGATGCGGCTCCAAAGACCTCACCTCCAAAAAGTGGTGGCATTGAATCTTCCACCTTCAGAAAACCGGCTTCCCCTCCACCACCTTCCAACACTTCTGTCCCAACACCAGTGAGGAAGGGTGAGTTTCTTTAAGTATCTTGTACTTACGACTTCCATTGTATTCCTTCATACATCTTTCATACAGCTACGTACTATAAACCTCGAGATGTCAAACTTTTCTTTGTAATTAGATTCTAGCAGTTCGGAGTTTATGTGTAACACGATAGTTGGTCCGACACGTTCGTCGAAGAATTTTAACCTTCTGTCCTAACAGCAACGCAATCTGCCGCTCTGTTTGGAGGCGTTCTAGCTTATCCATGCGGCTTTCAGGGCAAAGTGATCGAGCTATTGCTATCTTTTTTCCGTTCTACAGAGACTCGCGCAGTTGGTTTCACCGTGGAGGCTCCAGAACGCGTGAACCCTGCAGCGGAGGCGAAGTGCTCTCCCTCGAGCCTCGTTTACATCCGGTGTCTCGTACGTCCCTTCACCGCCGCCCAACTGGCCACCATGCTGGAGACGCACTTCGGTCGAGCCTCGGAACTCTGGCTCGATCGTATTAAGTCAACCGCTGTTGCTCGTTTCTCCAACGAGGAAGTAGCTGCTAAGTGAGCAAGATTCCGCCGTAAAAATAGCCTCTATAGCCCTAAGATCTGTTCACGTGGATTTATCTTCTCCTCCACCAGGTGCCGTGAGGGGCTAGATGGCTGCCGATGGCCCTCTATCAACCCGCGCATCCTCCAGTGTGAATTTGCTTCAGAAGCCCTCTTCGCCTGGCTTAAAGAACACGGCGAAGCGGGTGATAAGCCTCCGCCCAGACACCTCCTTGGCGGTGGCGGTGCTATCAACGCTGCTTCTGCAAGTAAACTTCCGTGATCAGCGTAGTGGAATGAACTGTTTTCCCAACTTCTCTTTGTCGTGCTCTTATAGATGAGAACAACGGCAGCAGTGTGGAGCAAAAACGCCCGGAAAAGTTGATGGATGATGCGGAGGCCACGAGTGGCGCAAAGAGACGTAGGATAGTTGGTGGCGAGGGTGTAACGAAGCCGGCGGAGAAGGAAGAAGGACGGAGCAAACGCGATACTAGAGGTAGGCCTCTATCCTCCCTGTCTGCTTTAGGGCCTCGTGATAATGTGATTGAGGTATCAACCTACTTTTTTATTGCAGGCGAGGAGTCCTCAAAGACGTTAGACGATCTTTTCAAGAAGACTGCGGCAACGCCGAGTGTCTATTGGCTGCCCCTCACAGATGAAGCGGTAGGTTGAGCCTGTTTTAATTCTCACCGGATTGAATCTCTGGTTCCTCATTAGTAGTTATTCTGTGGAACCAATCATCTAGTCGGAGGTTCATCGAACTCCAGTTGACTGTTCCTCCAAAATTTTGGGCCTGACAAGTAATGCACTTTGCTTCCTCTCTAGGCGGCAGCGCAATTGAAGGCACGCAAACAGACGTACCTGGCGGAGAGTACGCGTCGTCCGGTACCCAAACGCAATGTGGAAGAGCGGAGGCGCGAAAATCGGAGTCCCTTTACTGGAGAATTCGGGAATGGACTCACCGCCTCAGCATCGAACCCTTTACTCCCTCCTGACGCCTCGGTGAGGGAGAAGAGACAACGCGAGAGGGTGAGTGAATGACATCTTGAAGCTCCGGTGAGGATTTGAGGGTATTCCAGCAGAAGGCTTGAGTGACTTCCATTCTTTGTGATTTGAGAAAAGTCTTTCACCCTACCTTCCTGTTTGAATAGAGCCCATCGCCGGGGAACAAGCGCGCACTCCGCGAGAGGCGTCGTTCTCCCTCACCCAGACGACCACGTTATGCCAATAGAACGCCCTCACCCCGATTCGGAGGGTCTTCTTTTGCTGCCTCCAACACTGCCACCGCCGCCTCCACTGCGGCTGACTCGCGACATCCACCTCCACCGTCGCCCCCGCCGAACTATCGCCGGCGCACTCCACTGCGTCGATGAATGGGGACGGAGTGGGGACAGCAGTTCTCAACTGTCTCCACTTTGATCTCCAAACTTACCACCTATCATCTTTGTGTGTAATCAATTTAAAAGGAAGTGTTTTTATCCGCTTTCGCCGGAACTTCTACATTTCAAGGCTCGGGTACTGGGAAGTGCTCCGCGAGGACTCGACAACCAGTATGGTGAAGCGAAATACAAAATAGTCTTTGGGTACGTTCTGCACTCTCCGTCAATTGAGCCTCAATTTCTGGTTTTACTCATCTTGTTCTGTTGATATGGACCAAGGAGTTCATCGCCTCCCTTGGTGGGCTTGTCGAGTTACGATTTCCTGGGAGAGGAGGATGGGTGAGACTTGAGGTGCAATGTTGGACAGAGTTCAGTGGGCCGATCTGTTACGCTTCATTAGAGTATTTTTATAGATCGCATTTCTTCTGGCAGTTGCGGAATTTGAGATCCACCTGTCGTTATCCATTCGGTGTGGCAGGTTATCCAGCTACCACTGCTTGAAAAGCGCTTTGTAAGTTGTTGTCGTGGTGGTTTCCTGTCCAACTATCACTGCGCAAGAAATAATCATCCTAAAGGGGAAGAAGGGGAAGAGTACGCAGCCTAGTGGGTGGAGGTAGTTGAATGGTGTCACCTGGAAGACGTCATAATTTATCCCTCTCTTGTGATAGCGAGGATTTTTCTTGTCACAGGCGATCTTCCGCGTCACTTGGTCGTCTTTCATTGTTAGAGCGGTGTCAAGCCGTGAAAAACTTGTCGAATATCTACCAGCATTATCATCATCATTGTTCGAAGAAACGCTTAAATTCCTTTCCAAGGTGCAACTGTGAGGGCGACTGGACACCACGAGATGATGGAGTCAGAAGCGGATTTGTAGCGAATCATTCAGCACTCTGATTGGATGGAAGGCAAATATCGGTTTGTGGCTATCCTCATTCCCAGCTAGGCGTCTATGTTTCATGAAATCAAGTTATTTTTGAACCGGTTAGCACTATCGACGAGGTAGCAAGGAGTCAAAACCTAACAAGAGAGCGGAAGCAAGTGGTGACTGTCTATCAGAAGCACCATTATCGTTTTATGATCACAAAGAGACTAAGTTTTCCAGTTCCTGGAGCATTGTCAAGCTGAGCTCATACCGTCATGGGTACACCTCAGGGTTCTGACCAACGATTCCCGAGTCTCCAGGCATTTGGAGGGAGATTGGACGACCTCATGGATAGACCAAAGGTCTCCAAGGTTGGATGGGTAGCAAATTGATTTCTTGGAGGAGCGAAAGTTTGACAGAGGTGGTCAATGAGAGTGTGTCCCAAGGTTTCAGGCTTAACTATGTGACTGGTAAGACCTGAGTCTGACCTGTCAAGAAGAACAAATACCAAGCGTCCCCAACTTTCGGCGGTCCTGCCTCCGCAGCAGTGGCAGGAACCCTTTCGCATGTTGTCTTCCGCAACTAAGGTTCGCCACCGGACCACGGGAGTTAACCTAATGGAGTACCTTCCCAACGGCGAGATCCAACTGCTACTCAAGGCGTGCAATGACACGAACTACTGCCTCACTTTTGGCAGCATTGCAAGTGGAAAAGGGGAGAAAAAAAGCACTTTTAAAGTTCAGCCTCCCCCCACCGCAATGGAGAAAGTGGGAAGTAGTAATAGCTGGGATCACAGATCACTGTCGGTCGTAATCAGTACACTCTTCTTGAACAGTAAATAATGAATGTGGTCTCAGGCGCGTGAAAGACTAAAAGAAGGGGGGAAAATGAAAGCAGATGAAGAGAGCAGGCAGGAGCAAATTTACAAGCAAGCGACAATGTCGGAGACACAATTCAATGCCAGGAAAGGTGATTGCGGTCTAGCAGCACGAAGACGGAGGTGGTCTGTTATCAGCCAGCGTCAGCCGCGTTCTGCTCGCTTGGGCGGGCATGTCGTAGCCCTCTTTGATGCCGTCCCATCCACTCACGGTTCCCAGCTACAAAGAGAGAGCAAGTTACAGGGTACACGCCCTTCGTCTTCACATTGGCGAGAGCGAAAGTCAACACCTCCTGCTTTACCCACTTTTATTATGTTACTGATTGACAACAAAAGATAATCTATTCAACTAGGAACGGTTGGAGCGTACCGACGACCCAGGGCGGTGAGCATGATCCCAGCTACAAGATAAATCGGTTTGTATGACCCAGAGCAGGATAAAACAACATTCCTAGTGGAGTGTTAGATGACATCACCCGGGCAGAGAATGATAAAGAAAACAAAAAAAACAATATTCTTGAGACGGTGGTCGAAGAAATACCCTGTCTCAGCATCAATCAGCCGCCAAAGAGGAGTAGGAACTCAAACCCTTCAAACCGCATGCTGCAGACAAAAAAAAATGAGGCGGTGTAAATAAGTATGACAATAGTGAAAGCCAGCTACTTAAAGTGGCAGGATAATAAATGATAAGGAAACACTGCAGAGATGTGAAGACGGGTTAATTCAAGAGAGAAGTGCAAGGCCAGAATGATGCGCTCTCAGCGTTAGAACCGCATAAAGCGAAACAAGAATTCGACATAAAACGATGCAAATTCAACAGTAAGGCTACATTTCGGAAGTCAAGCCTAGCGACTAAGTGAACCAGCAGATTAAGTAAAGGGGGAAGAGGGCTCGACGGTTACAAAAGGCCTAGAATTTCGCAACCGCCATGAGATTTCAAATGCAGTAGAAAGAGGCGTTTTTGAGAAATAGGGGGAGGAAGGGCAAATGATGGAGGCATTGGCAATGGTGAGGTAACAATTGGCTAAACAAAACTTTACTAAGTGGCAAAGGTGAACCAGAACGGTGCTAGACAAATAGTAGGGCCTCGGAATGGAACAATGAGCAGCCACCCCTCGCAGGGAACATGAGGGATCAAAATAGTCTGAAATAACTGAAAGAGTAAGGAAGATAGTAGAGCTACTCTGACTTCTAGATTGACGATACAATGAATCAGAAAATGAAAAGGACTTTACAGGATGGAAAATCTACAGTACTGTAGCGCATTTCTTAACGGAGGCGAATAGGCACTACTCGGTTGCGTTCAGGAGGAAGCAACTATACCAATAAATTAATAAAAATCCAAAAAGTAGCACTACCACTTATAAAAAATATCGCACTTTTGTGAAAAGTGAAAATCCCCAAATCGATTTAACTATGATATAGATACACAAACTAACATTCCTAAAAGCCCCGGCCTGCATCTGCTGGTAGACGGTTTCTGCGAGGAAGTTGAACGCTGCTTCAACGTTATGGCCCTGCAGGGCTGAAGTTTCGATATAGGAAATTCCAAGACTCTGTGCCAGAGCTTCTGCTTCCGTCTTCGCCACCTAGAGAAATGATCGAGGTAAAATAAACTCAACCCACCTCCCGCTGGCCGTCCAGATCCGACTTTTGTCCACAAAGGAGAAACGCGGGAGATTGACATTTCATGTTGGCTGCGGCATCCTCGTACCAACCGATAATGTGCTCGAATGAAGCATGATTGGTAATGTCAAAAATCAGAAGAGCGCCCACAGCATTGCGGTAGTAAGACCGAGCAATTGATCTGCAAGTAGTAAGAAGTTAGGTTCAAAGATCTGGCTTACTTAAACTTTTCCTGACCAGCCGTATCCCAGAGGCGAAGCTTAATCACGGTGCCATTGGAAAGCACTACGTTACGAGTAGAGAAATCAACGCCCACAGTGGGCTCAGCTAAGGAGGATAGTTTACCCTCACAAAAGTACTGAAGTAGAGATGACTTTCCGACGGTACTGTCACCGATTAAAATAAAACGAAACTGATAACTGAATGAAGGATTCGCCATTCTATAGGGGTAAGAAACAGGACGGCCGAGACCTTCAAACCGAGCAATAAGGGCAGAAGAGGTACCGCTGCATACTTGAAGCATTAAAACTCTAAAAAAAAACAAAAAGATATTATTTACAGTGTTTATTGGCATATGAAAATCAATTGACAGACAAATAATTGTCTATAATTCAGAAAAAGGTTACGGAGTTGTGTAAACTAATTAGTAAAATTTGCGATAGTAGTCCAGACCCCTAAATTGTGATTAAAGGTTTTGATCAACCTAAAAGAGGAAGAATGTATTTCAAGCCTAAAGCATAGCTTTAAGTCAATGCAATTTTTTCAGCTAACCACTTTTGAGATAGATGGCGAACATGCGCAAGCGAAATATTATTTAAAGATTTCTGGCTTAAAAAGGAACCCGATTCACTAATAATTTTGTTAGAGTCGGGATGCTATCACGAAAGTGACAACGCCTATCTTTTTCAAGCTTAGGCAATCCATAATATAGCAATTTGTGATAATTCAGATTGTAGCGTCCCGAGGCTCCCCTTAAGGTAAAAGAAGGCGCAGTACTAGGGCAGAATACATGTATTCCGGAAACAGAGGACTTGGGGGCTACTGGCACGGCACGGAGGCCGACCAGCCCGCTAGAACAAGATGGCCACCCAAGTGACCTATACCGGTAGTTCAAACAAAGTATTACACAGCCCCTCTCTTCTTTCGAGCGTCGTCCCCGACGCTCCCCTTCGTCCGCCTCCCGTGTCAGCCATCACAACGTAATCAGTGCTGCGAGAAGCACCCACGAGCTAACCGTCCCAGTCGTCGAGGTTCGAACGCAAGTGTTTCTGTAGTGCCATCAATTCCGCGTAGCACTCAGTGCAGCAAATGCGCGCCTCTTGGCCCTCCTCTGGGCTTTGAGTCCACGGCTAGTGTCGCTTCAGTTGTTAATAGCTTTCCTGTCGAACACGAGGGCGAGGGAGATGTCGAAGATGAACGTCGATCTCGACCCTTCTGTTACGAGATACCAAAGGTTCTCCCCTCCGTAGCGCATGCACTTCTTTCACAACGCCGACGTTTGCCAGAAACGGCATGGAGCAGGATAAAATCCATCAAAGTCGGGTCCGCTTTCCGCTGCCACCAATGTAGCGTCCCGAGGCTCCCCTTAAGGTAAAAGAAGGCGCAGTACTAGGGCAGAATACATGTATTCCGGAAACAGAGGACTTGGGGGCTACTGGCACGGCACGGAGGCCGACCAGCCCGCTAGAACAAGATGGCCACCCAAGTGACCTATACCGGTAGTTCAAACAAAGTATTACACAGATAGTTTTGGAATACGGTGGCAAACTTATTTAAAGGATATGCGGGTCTTACTAAGGTTATACTAACGCATTTGCTCCAAGTATTTTTGATTCGATTCGACCACTGTTTTGATGATTGTTGTCTTTAAAATGGTAGAGAACATATTAAGACGGAACACATGTACACAGGACTTACCCAAAATTTGAGGGCATTGTCGCATACTCTGGCTTTAACCAAAACCCTAACTTAGCAGTCGAAATGTGGTCGGCCCTTTTTGGAAACTATACAATTTAACTGAATTTTGAAGGCACCTGACAGCCGTGTCAGAGACCACTTTTGGTTCCCAACAACGATTAGACCATATCCGTTAAATCTGCATAAAGGTTGCTTAAACTACCCATTTTTTCTCCAAAAGAATTATGCCGCTAAAAAGCATAACAACTTGTTCTTCTTTTAACTGTTTAATAATAGGTCGTGCCGAAGTCCTCCTCATTCAACTAAAATATACGTCAAGCAGAAGTGCGTGTTTTCTGCCGTATCACCAACTTCATTATTTGTGTTTCAATCCATCCATTATTTGCTCTGTCTTCAACAACCCTCTTTTCCTTAGTGGGCCCTTTATTAAGTCCTCAGATGTACTTTTTGATGCAGTATGTAGTTGTGCATTCTTCAACGTCATCGCCACATTAATAGGTCTCTCTATGGTTTATTTATTATATAACAAATAGGAAAACACATATCAATGTAAGTGTTTCGTGTTGGATGAGTTTTTAGTATTTGTGCTGCATATTTTCCTAATTTTAAGGTAATTGTTATTTTTGTTGCATTGACAAAGGTTATTTGGTCGGTGTTTCGACAGCTTATCTTTGACACTATCGGTCCCCCAAGTTTTAACCCAAATGCTTGGAATATCTGATGTTCAATGTTACTAAATACTGCCGTCCCCTTCGTTTCCTAGATGCTTCCCCCAATGCCACCCATGCAGCAGCAACCACAGCTGCAATCAAACAATCAAAGCAGCTATCCTGGTTACCTATACACTCAGCCTGCTTCTGGACTCACGCCTGCTCCAAAGAGTCATTCCACAAATGGGTAAGGTTTTTCCTTCCTAATTTCTTTCCTGTTCCAGTCCGCCTGTTCTCCCAGTACTATACGAAAACAGAGATGACGCCGCCCTAGCGAAACAAGTCGGAGCCTTAAACTTGAGCCATTCAGACAGTACCTACGCTGGTAGCTATGGGGCACCACCCCAGCAAAATCCAATGAACAACTACCCTACACCAATGACATACAACAATAACTTCCAATCAGTGTCGCCGGCTGTTGCTGGTTCCCCTCCGATGCCGCCAAGGGCTTCTCTACAGCCGCATTACGTGGCATCACAGCATGGTCAGCAGGTGCAGCCTACACCCATGCAACCACAGCCGTTGTATCGGGGCGGATACCCACCTGTGGGAATGATGCCACCAACACCACCAGCTCAACAATCTGCTATGCCTCAGAAAACTCAATCGGCTCGAGCGATGGCAGATAGTATGCCAAATGCTGTTGAGGTAAATGCAGAATTCTGCACTTTAAATTGCTAGTTCAATCATGCATGTGCTTGCGGAAAGTCAAATCGCTGGCGAGTCCTTTTTTTCTGGGTGAAGTAGTCCACCTGGATGGTTTCTAAACGGTTTAAGTGACCATAGTTTCGTTACTCATGCGCTAATTGTAATACACTTGCCTTCATAAATGTTTGGCAGGTGTTCTTTGCTATCTTATGGTTGCGTCAATCTGTGTCGTCGACAGGTTGGTCGAGGTTAACACAATGAAATGGCCTGAGGATACTTGCACATTTTCTAGGTCTAAGTCGATGTTTACTGTCTTGTGTAGAAAAGAAATCGTATGGACCACTATGATTGCCTTTCACTACTCGGGAAGTTTAAAATCTGCTCTAATGACAGTTTAAAAATCTTTAGAGAGATTTCCTTATATCCTAACAATTTGCACGGCCCCAAAACGTTCCTAGGCGTAGTTAAGGCTTATGCTTGGCGTAATTGCTCCCATCTCTTCACCCTGCGGTAACTCAAACGTGTATTACAACTCCCAAGTTTTATTGGTGGGTATAACAAATTAAAATACTTTCTCAATCGTACTGCCTTCCTGAAATGGAGTCAGTTTTGCATCGTAAAGGTTCTTTTTCCTCCCCAACTTCCAAATTGAGGATTGAGAAAGACTCTTTTGCAAGTTTCTTTGACGGTTTGATCCCGGAAAAGAGGTGAGGGTGACGTGTCGAGGAGATGTTGCTGATTTCTGTCTCCTCCGTACCACCACAGGTGATTGAGAATGACCGAATTCAACGAGGTGCCGCCTCAGGGGTGGTCTTCCAGACTGGTGCAACGGGAGTAGCCCCACCGCTCTCCACCACCGACTTTGTGTGTCGCGACGAGGGTAATTGTAACCCGCGTTTTGTACGCTCCTCCCTCTACAACGTGCCAACAAGTGCGGACCTCCAAAAACAGGTCGGTTTGCCCTTTGTCCTTAGCATCCAGCCGTTCGCACGCCTTCATCCAGACGACCAACCCCTCGTGCTCACCGACATGGGCCCTCAGGTGAGATATTGACTACCTTTTCCGTCAACAAATTGAGTCGATGAGTTTTAGTCGCTGAGAAATTGGGTTAAGTTATGTTTTAGGAGCTTGGCTATCAGAATCAACTTATATGTAGGAAATTTCGAGTGAGAATTTGTATTACGCTGCTTCTGACTTTGGGTTTTGAAGAGTTGTCAGAAGCAGGGTTGAGCTGTCAACTAATCTTTTGCTGGCAGGTATTCTTCCCTATTCAGAAGGCACTTCAGATAATCCGAAGCTGAATTAAAAGGTATTTAATTTAGCTGAGAAGACTCTTTCTGCCCACTAGGGCCCTGTCCGCTGCTCCCGCTGCAAAGCATACATGTGCCCCTTCTTCGTGTTTATTGATGGAGGACGCCGTTTTCAATGCAGCCTCTGCGGAGCGTCCACAACTGTGGTGCAGGAATACTTTGCTCATCTGGATCACACAGGTCATCGAATTGACTCCTTTCAACGCCCTGAGCTCTGCCTCGGCTCCTACGAGGTGGTTGCCACGGCGGAGTACTGTCGTGACAGTACCCTGCCTTTACCGCCGGTCTACATCTTCCTGTTGGATGTGTCAGCTACCTCCGTGAGATCAGGATTGGTCAATCTATTCTGCTCCCGATTCATCACCGACATCCTACCGCACCTGCCTAGGTAGCTTTCTTGCCCTAAAATGCTGCTCATTCGGATTTAAGTAGGTGTCAGAAACTAACTCATTTGCTACTCTCCTTTCCTCATTTTGTTTTTGAGATGTTACGGTCAAAACCCATTTCGACGCTTAAAACGCCATTATATTAACCCCATTCGGGATCGGACTCGAAAGTATAGTCACTACAAAAGTGTCTTTGCAGCGTTTGGGGAAAGTTTTTACATTGCCTTCTGTCTGAGTTGATGAATGCTTGGGTCGTAACCGCCAATCCACTTCCTCTCCAGAGACAAGCAAGATATAGCCACTGGTGCTGCAACAGCAAACAGTCCGACACCAATCTCCATTGGTTTCATAACTTATGATAGTCAGTTACATTTCTACAACCTCGTTCGGGTCAATCCGACTGACACCAATTCCAACGCTCTACCCAAGGCGCACATGAGTGTGGTGGCAGACACCGCAGACGTTTTTGTCCCTTCTCTGGAGGGATTTTTGGTGGAACCCAATGCAGCTGCCCTGACCCATCTGCTTAGCACTATCCCGGGTCAGTTTGCGCAGCTGCAGAATGCTGCTGCCAGTGCCAATCTCCCAACGCCGGAACCGATCCTCGGACCTGCGGTGCAAGCTGGTCTGGAAGTTCTAAAGGCGGCAAATCGATGCGGGAAACTCTTCATCATGCACTCGTCGCTGCCTACTGCAGACGCACCGGGAAAGCTGAAATTCAGGGAGGATAGACATCTCATTGGCACAGATAAGGAGAAGACTCTACTTCAACCCGCCACCGACTACTACACCAAATTGGGGAAGAGCTGCGTGGAGGCGGGCGCTAGTGTTGATCTCTTCCTTTTCCCCAATTCCTTTATCGATGTCGCAACTATCAGTGAGGTGCCCAAGCTCACATCGGGTAACCTCTTCAAATACTCATACTTCCAAGCCGATCTCCAAGGCGATCAGTTTATTGCGGACCTGCGGAATGCTGTGGCATTGCCGGAGGCCTTCAATGCAGTTATGCGAGTCCGCACCAGCACAGGAACGCGACCCTTTGAGACGCTAGGGAATGTTAACCTGCCCAACACAACGGATGTAGAGTTTGCGACGTTGGATGCCAATCAGACGGTGGCATGCGAGATCAAGTATGATGATAAGTTGAGTGAGAATGACTTCGTCTTCATTCAGGTGAGCTCTTTGGAGTTCCGCTCCACTTCTCAACATATTGAAGCTAAAATTGCCAACTTTGCATTGCTTTAGGTGGCAGTGCTTTACACCTCAGTAGGCGGTCACCGTCGCTTGCGCATTCACAACCTCTCCCTGGCCACCTCGTCGACGCCAGCGGATATATTCCGTCTCGCCGATCTCGACACCCTCCTCACTTGGCACGCGCGGCTAGCAGTGCAACGCGCTCCTGTCAGTCGTACTCCTTCCACTGCTCTGACCGAGGTCACTACCGCGGTGGCCACAGCACTCGCCGGCTACCGCCATCTCTGCACTACTTCGGGTGGTGGTGGACCAGGTGGCGTTGGTGCCAGTCCCGGTGAATTGGTGCTACCCGAGACCATCAAACTGATGCCGCTCTACCTTCAGTGTCTGGTCAAGACGGATGCTATCAGATCAGGTGGATTATCAAATCTGTTGAACTTGTTTGACCGTCGAGTGAATCGATACTTTTATCGCGGTGAGTGAATGTTGTTTTTGTTGGGTTTTTCATGTAGCCAAGAACACCTCCATCGACGATCGTGCCTACCTCCTCTTCCTGCTGAATGCAATGAGTCCCAAGGCGACAAATAACTTCATTTATCCCCGAATTTACCCTCTTGTAAGTCGGCTTTCTTCGAATCCTTTTGCATTCATTTACGAGTGGCGATTTCTATTGACCCCTTCAACTCTGCCCCCAGCATGAGGTAGATCCAGAAACAGCCGGCAATGAATTGCCCACACCGATTCGCTGCTCCTATGAGCGCCTTGACCCAGAAGGTGTTTACTTTGTCGAGAACGGCGTTTACGCCTTCCTATGGTGCGGTCTCCAAGTCAATCCCGTGTGGATTCAACGGGTCTTCGGTGTTACCGATGTCCACGTACTTCAACCTGAGAAGGTGAGTCCTTTTTCCATTCCTCTCGATCAATTTCAGCACAGTAGAGACTGACAATCGGTTGTGATTTCACTGTGTTAGCCTGCCTGTTTACCAAATATCTCTTGAATTAACAGCCCTTGTTGAACTTTGACATCTTGAGTGATTCACCCCCATTCAATTTCCAGTGGAGGCGAGTGTGGAAACAGCGGCTTTTTCAGTGTCTATGTCTACACTTTTAACAAGAGTTCACTTTCTATCTCTCATTTTTTTCTGTAGGCTACTTTGACCGAGTTGGACAATCCCCTCTCAAAGTGCATTTGCCGCATGGTGCTTCCAGTGCTTTCTCGCTTCACCCACTTTCCTCGGGTAGGCTTGTTTCCCCCTCTTTCACCTCCCAATTGTCTTTCTGGTTTGAGATCTAGTACTAATTTTAAATATAATTAGCACTGATTGTGTCTCGTATTGCCAAACTGAGCATGCCGTTAGCTGGGCCATTGACGATAGGGCCTGAATCCCAATCCTGAGTATCGTATTTCATACACTACTCAATTTCGTCGATTTCAGTAGCAATAGTATCGTGATTTATGAATCCAGTTGCATGGGGAAGAGAAAATGTTTATACTACTTGTATTGAGTTAGTAGCGGACTGGTCTACTGACAAAAGCTTAAGTAGTGGGTTTTGCTCTTTTCAGTTACGCGTTATTCGTCAAAACGAACTATCGGAGTCCTGGATTCGACGCCTCATGTATGAGGATCGTGACGACTGTGGAAATGCCACATACGTAGAATACCTCTGCCATGTGCACAAGGAAGTTCGAGCCCTCCTCAAGTAGCATATTCTTTCTCCTCTCCCTCCCTCCCTTCCTCCCTTCCTATCCCCTGTTTTGACAATGGCTTTGACTGGCACCGATGGTAACATGTATTGACTTCTCTCCAAATGTCTGCCTGCCTGTTTGCCCCTCATTTTCCTTAATTACAGCTTACTTTGTCGTCAGGAAAACATTACAAATGATAAATTAGCCGATTTCAGCTAGCATCTGTTTGGTGTTGATGGAGACCTGAGCGATCATCCTTTTGAAGTTGAGCAAGCACCGCGTTCTCGTGTTTATCGATCTCCTCCATTTCTCTTACGATTTGGGAGATCTCCGACTGAATTTGAGCCTCATAGTCAGCAGCCTTGCCTAAGCTTCTCATTTCCTCAAGGAAGGCCTGACGGTCTTGTAGTTCGTCAAATACTATACAGTGATAATTTTAAGGGCTGTTAAAGGAGTGCTTACGCTCATCAAAGCGGCTAACCCGGACTGACTTTTCCTCTGAATTCTTGGTGGGTCTAGTCTTCTCAATCCCCAAGTCCTCTCCATAGGCAAAGATGGATGCAAGGCGGTCCTTTTCTTGGTCTCGACTTTTAAAGTCTAAACAATACTTAGAATAATTTTGAAAGTAAGGATTTGTGGGAGGTTAAGTGGTTTTCAAGAGAAAGTCAAGACAAACACAAACCTTTAGTTGGTCGGCATTTCGGAACCTCGTATGCACCACTTGCAATTATTTTATCGCGAGTTCGCAAGGCACCAAGGCTGGGTCTTCTATAATCCAACAAATAAAATATCACACATTTTGCTACTTATTTGGGTGTGCGCACTTTGAAATATTTGGATTCGGAGAGTCTTTGAAGTCGGACGGCAAAGGCTGCCCTTCTAGAGCACTATACCAAGAGGTCGAGTCACCTTACTTGATATATTTTCCCGAATCTCACAACGAAATTTATTGGCCAATTTAGAGTCATTTATCAGAGCTAGACACATTTTCACACATGGAGTCTTTCATACTTTTCAGAAAATCAGCTGTATCCTTACTATACTCAGCAATGTGGGAGTTCCATAGACAGGCTTGTTTCTCCGCGCTCATCGTCGTTATCTGAGAAGTTTACCGACCTTCTAGTTTGAAGAGCAACCGCGTACGCAATTCACATAAACAAAATTTGCCTTTTTAATAATACATCACTAAACCATTTCAAGCATGACGAATTTTAAATTCGTATATAGTGCTGTCTTAGGGGCTTTTATTTGCTTAGAAGTCACTATCTAGAGCTTTGCTATTTAACTCGAGTTTGGCCCCAACGTACGTCCTGATGTAAGGGCGATGACAAACCCTACCAGAACCGCTCTAATGTGACATCGACTTTGTACCTCTCCAAGAGCCACCCCAAGTCTAAGTGGGACGTCGCTAAACTCAGCTGACATCACGACTACACAACTCAATAAAGGCCTAACCCACTCTGGGGTCACGCTAAGGACCCAAGCCCGTCCCCGCGCGACCAACAAAGGACAGCCGAGACGCGACTAAACCGGAGAGGGATAATATCAGTACGAAAAAGTCAACACAGGTGTGTGCTTGTGTGGACGTTGCAATGCCAGTATTATGCACTGGAAGGTAGGCGAGATGAAACTGTTAGGAACAACACAGACGGAAATAAACGGTTCCGCTGCCAGTAGCAGAACCATGCATCACATGAAGACGAGCGGCATCATCCAGTTAGCCTACGCCGCCTTGTTACCCATTCGAATTCGAGACGTCTATAGGAGGAAGAAAGAGTCACGTCTTTAAAAGTAAAATCTGGTTTAAAAATTTAGTGCAATGAGTTCAGGTGATTAAATGAGCGGCCTCCACTCACATGAAAGATTTTACACTACAACCGACCGCAGCCCATGAGTATATTCAAGCCATCATACCATATTCGGAGCTTGCATCCCTAAGACTTTTCTTCCTCTTCATTCCTTAAAAAATCGAATTACCGATTATGTCGCTGCATTATGACACGTAGATGCTATACAGATGGGATGGGTAATCAGGAATGAATCTGAGGAAACGCTGGGACTAGGGCTAATAGAGGTTGGTGACAGCAAACAACGAGCATGGTATGTTGAATCAGGAATCAAGCATTGTCCTCGATAACAGACCCAGGAAGCTTAATACTTACCGAAAGTTTATGAAGTACTGCTGTGTGAGCAGTAGCATCGAAATGGGACTACTCAGTGGGCAGAAAACCCGTGTTTTCCCCAACCCGTGAAGAATAACTGCAGGATACATCGACAGTTCGCATGACTGCCATGTCAGGCGAGAAATCATGTAGCAGGCAACAATCAGGAAGGCAGATAAATCTTCCAAAGCACCAAAATTCAAAGAAGTCACTTCCCATTTATGCTAAGACGCTCTACACGCACAAGAAGGCAATTGACAGGATGACCAACCCCAAACATTCAAGACCCCCGAGTAGATAACTCAGAAGACCACTAGAATATGCAAAAGCTTGTCTATGTGGACAGTTATTTTAGAGGGCGACCCGTGGACAGTCACCAAGCCAATAGCAATCAAGGCGAATCGGACAGACTCTTGAAAGCAATCCGTAAAGGAAGAGGAAGAATAGGCAAGTCCCGCTAATCCTTCAAAGAAGACCCATGTCTAAATAGATATTCATCAGGAAATATAATGTAAGGAACACACCTGAAGGATGGAAACAATGACACCGAATAAGCCGATAGCGGAAGCGAAGATCTCGATGATGAGAATTTTGACGAAAAGCGAGGGATTGGCGGCGTCAGCTAACGCAGCACCCGAGCCCACTACGCCTACGCAGACGCCGCAGAAGAGATTGCACAGGCCCACCGTCAGACCTCCACCAAACATCGCGTAGCCGGCCAGGTAGTTCGCCCGCACCACCGCTTCACTCACCACTGCGGGGTCGAAGGGCTAAGCAGAGCAGTGGACAATAGAGGCTCACTAGACTAATAAACTCACCTATTTTAGCCGCTACATTGAAGGAAAATGCTACCCCCACTCTACATCTATGGCTCACTTCCCGACACCTCAATCAGCTTCCGTAGTCCCTTCCATCTGCTTAACCAAATGACCTCATCAGGTTCATTAGGGTTACTCGAGGTTCACGACGAAGTAGCTGCCGTGGTAGGGCAGAATTGACAACAACGAGAACATTCAACTCAAATGACGCGAAGGAATAACCTACTGTATAGCTCTGACCCATTGGCTTAAACTCATCCAGAAATACCTTGCCTCCTTTCACCCAGTATTCTAACTCCACTGATTTCCATCGCATAAATAATGGGTGACCAATCTTACATGTATCACAACTACATTTGTTGTCCCGAACAAGTTGATAAATTCGCTGTCTCACCATCAATTCCTGCAGCAGCACGGATCTATCTGGATGGTATGAGTAGATGGTATGAGTAATGACAGTAGTAGTATATACTGCTTTTTCTCTGCTTGTGATAGCAGCAAATGTGGTGACAGTACTAGGTACTGCAGTCCCTTTCTCAACGCCACTGAGGGTAATGTGATACATCAAGAACATGAACCCGGAAAAACAGAAAAAAATATTAGTCCATCCGGATTTTAACATGATACCCCGTCTATTCTATATAACTCCGCCTCTATTTCATGAATAAGGAAATTGCATCTGAGCTTGACTGAGAAACAACTGTCGATGGCATAGGTAAACTGCAACTGATTTAAAACAATGCAAACTAGACACTTTTCAGTAGAGCAATGCCTCAATGCTAAAGACAAAGCTACACTAGAGACATTCAGTGGATATATGGCACATTAGATTAGTCGAGGTAGTCCAAATTGAAGTATAAAAAAGTAAATAAAAGTTATATGGATGAAATACACGACTGCCTAGGTACGATTCCAAAAAAATGTCAACTATAAAAGAATGGATCAGACTTACTTCAATTTGGTTACCAATGACGATGGCCATGATGATTCCGTAAATGGCGACAGCTTCACAGAAAATGATGCTAATAAGGTTTTTGGTTCTGATTCGTGGAGCTTTCACACCAGCACCAATGATACTCGATCCAGTCACATAGATACCCCTATAATCAGTTTTAAGGATAATACGAACATTATTTAGGAATAGGTAACACATAAAGGAGAGGAGATTACCATAGTTCACTACTTTAAAATGAAAATGGCTGAGTAGAAGAAAAAGTACCACTCATACGACTTTAGAACGTTGTTAAAGAATATAACGAATCGACCATGCACAAGCATTCAAATTGTATGTGGATAGAGTGTTAAATTTACCAAGCAGCACCGACTACAGAAAGTGAGATTGCAAGGCCAACACCGACACAGGCCCAAAGGTAGGGAGAAACACCCTCAAGGACCCACCCGATATCGAAACGATAGCCGTCGCCACTTAGAAGGTAGTAAAAGGCTGTAGGAGTTAAAAATAATTAAATGGTCTACCGATATACAAAAGGAATATGACAGCAACGTATAAGGGACCAGTAACAGCAACCGAAGCAGTCATTTCCGTGGAAATAGGGCGAGCTACATTAACGACTTCACTGACCAATCAAAAAAGGTCAAAGATAATAATTTTGCACAACTCCAATAGACTATAGCGCCTTCAAGGGAAAGGGAATTAAACAAGTTTTTGGTGATTTCAGATTTAAGGCTTTAACAAATTAGCTATTCTGCCAACACTGATGACACTGTGAAATACACTTAAAAGATCCTTGTAGCACCCAAGGCTTCCTTAAAGCTAAGAGAGGGCATAGTACTATGGCAAAATAGGTTTTCTGGTAACAGAGGCACCGCGAACTACTAATACGGCCTGGAGGTCAGCCAACCGACCCGTAAAATATGACCAATCATATGTCCTAAATCGGCAGTCCAAACAAACAAAATACTACAATCCTTCAAATCGGGAATTTCTTAGGTATTTTATTGTCAGCAATGCATCCCGAAACTTTAGTTTCGAAACATTCGTAAGGCGCTTAACCCAGTGGATAAAAGCTCATATTTCTCACATTGACCTAAATTTGGGGAACAAGTAGTAAACTCTTCAATGCCGAAGTTCATGTGTAAAGATGCACCGTAAGAATTCCAACCCGCTGCCTTTATTGCGCCCCAGACTTCCGTTAGCGTCAGAGAAGTCATAGCACATGAACATAAATCGCGTTGCAGAAAGAGAGGGAAAGGGGGAGCTGTTGACAGTCCGTAGGTCGGCCAACCAACTAGTACAATGTTTGACCACCCAAGTGGCCGAAATCGGCAGTTTGTACAAACAAAGTATTGCACAGCCATCACAACGCAATCAGTGCTGCGATACGCACCCAAGAGCTAACCGTCTCAGTCATCGGGATTCGAGCGCACGCCTTCTAGTAGTGCCATCATCTCCGCGTAGCACTCGGTGCAGCAAATGCACACTTCTTAGTTTTCCTCTCCCAAGATAATGTGGTTTAATGAAAGGTGGGGGTACGAATCCAAGTTTTCGAATGGGTCCAGACACACAACTCGTATTGTGATTCCGGTCCCTCATAACCGCTTACAGGGTTGAGCCCCACAGTCTAAAAAGAAAGGAAACGATTGACTCGGGACCACACAGGTGGGGAATCAGTAGTCTTTTATCCGCACATGTCAGATAATGTAGGCAAGGGCATCATGTAACTCACCTACTTACATCATTTCCTCCTGACATTAGATCCCGCACACCTGCCTGAATGATGTAAAACTCCATTAGTGTAAAGCTAGAAACTCAGATATCGTTTTCTGCACGCGTAAGATAATGTAGGTAAGTCATCATAAGCAACTCACCATTGAGGCCATGGAGGGCATGGAGGCACGATATGCTAGTCACTCTCTCCTCTGGAAGACCTAGAAACGGAGAATGCGCTCCTCGAGGTATCAGTATAGAAAGTGACAGCAGCAGCAGCAGCAGCTCAGTCGAAAGATGGTAAGACATCACAATCACGCATGAAGCAAGGTGTGTACTCACCAAAGCAAGCGGTAGAGATCCCCAACCGATTCCCATCTAGGAAGAGAAAAGAAGTGTGAGAAGATGTCAGTGAACGAGATTACAGCAGTAACTCAGTTAACGGGAGGTGGGCCATCATCCAACGAGCAAAAAGCACGCCATACCTCACTCGCGCCACTCACAACAGGAATGCGACCGCAGAAGGTAATGGGAGAGCAGATGAACAAACAGGACTTAGTCGTGTAAAAATTAGGCTCTAAATTTTGCCAAATTTTAGCTTAGCACGCGCATCAATAGCCATCTTTTTTAAATATCACTAATGAATTTGCTTAGTTTTGCCATCAATGCTTAACATACCACCGCCTTTTAGTATTTGAAAATTAATACAAAACAAATTTTATAGTAAAGACATTTAAAATTCGGTTATGTTCTACAATTGGGTAACTCAAGTTTTGGTATGTATGCTATCCAAATCTTACCGAAAAGATTTTTCCATTTGAGATCACAAATATAATTCATCTTAACTTCGTAAACAATAAAATCATTTCAGTGTGCCTAGGCACCTAGTGTAGCGTCCCCAGACTTCCTTTAAAGTTATGGAAGACATAGTACATGGATAGAGTCTATACCCTAGAAACAGCGGAATTGGAGGGAGCTGTTGACACGGTCCGGAGTTTGGCCAACCAACTAGCGCATTGGCTGGCCACCCAAGTGGACGAAATCGGCAGTTCGTACAAGCAAAGTATTACACAGCTCCTCTCTCTTTTCGAGCGCCGTCCCCGACGCTCCTCTCAGCCAGCCTCCCGTGTCAGCCATCACAACGTAATCAGTGCTGCGAGATGCACCCACGAGCTAACCGTCCACTCATCGAAGTTCGAGCGCATGTCTTCCTGTAGTGCCATCATTTCCGCGTAGCACACGGTGCAGCAAATGCACATTTCCTAGTCCTCCTCTCTCACGATAATGTGGCCCAATGAAAGGGGGGGAGGTGCGAATCCAAGTTTTCGAATGGATCGAGACACATGCAACACATATTGTGGTTCCAGGCTTTTTTGATGCCGTGGGAAAAATACGAGGGTACGTAGAGCTCTGAGCAAATGGGGCAACCAGGCCTCATGGGAACGGGATGCACGCGATCCAAGTGCGCAAAGCATAAGACGATGCTATCGAATGGCGTCCTGCGCATTCCACTTCTGTTGACACGCGTCTTGGCGAAAGGAGGCGAGTTGCACGAGAACAGGCGAGAGAGCTGACGGAGACTGCTTGACCACAACGTCGCTGATCCTTCTTGGCAGCTCTACTGGACATGGAATTTACGGCTAGTGTCGCTTCAGTTGTCAATAGCTTCCTTGCAGAGCACGAGGGCGAGGGAGATGCCGAAGATGAACGTCGATCTCAGCCGTTCTGCTATGGGGTGTCACGGATTCTCCCATCCGTAGTACATGCACTTCTATCACACTGACAAGGCTTTACACAAGTGGTATGGATCAGGATAGAAATCCATCAAAGTCGGGTCGGCTTTCTGCTGCCGAGACTTCCTTTGAGATAGAAGAAGGCATAGTACTAGGGACAGAATATATATTCTGGAACCGGAGAGCTGTTGGCACGGCCCGGTGGTCGACCGACCCGCTAGTACAATATGGCTACCCAAGCAAACGAAACCGATAACTCGAACAATGTGTTACGCCACGCCTTAAAATAAAATCTGTTGTGCCTCGAGCCTTACTACCAATTTGTTATTTCTTCTGTGCTCCGAATTCTACATGCCTAAGCCCCATCTTATTAATAAAGGTATTGCAAGTTCTAATCCAAGTCTCCATGGAGGTGCTGCGTATGGAATCATAACGAAGCCGTCATTCCAATTGTTAATAAATCTGTTAGAAGTTTCTGCAGACCCTCACATCAGTAGTAAATGGCCTTTGTCGACTATGTCAGCTCTCACCATTCAGTAACGAAAATCACAATCGAAGTTCTTAAGCATCGTATTCGCTTCCCGCTACCATTAGTATGGCGACACAAGCCCATCCTGAAGCCGTAAGAAATCATAATAGATTGGCAAGCCCTTGGCATGGCTCAGGAACCACACCTCCGACCCAGACTGCAGTCTGTCAAATTCCAAGAGCTAGCGTATTCAAACACCGGAGCCAAGGAAAACTGTCCCATCCAGACGGTAAAGTACCAACTTTACCTCCCCTTGGATTTCATATCCACAAAGGGCGAGAAACTTCATCTGACTTGGCACCTCTACCCAGTGACACCGATGACTCGATCACTTACTATGCATCATCTGAATAAGCCAACACTTCTTGACCTCTACAGCCGGCTTGACAATAAGTTGACACGACTCACTCATCATTCACAAGTTTCACCATAACAAGATCAAACAAACAAGATCAGCTGGAAGACTTTTAGATCTATTAAAGAGGCCTTCAACCAGTCATAGTGACACCTTCCGAGAGTTAGACATCAAACCTTGTCTTTAAGAGTGAAGTCGAAGTCAGGAAAGAAAAATTTGATTTCCTCCTTCGCCGACTCATCACCATCTAAAGTATTGGCATCAGAAAGGCGGTAAATTACATCCCACCTGAACCATGAAAACCATTGCGTGTGTCAGTTAGACCAAAACGCCCTCGAAGGCTGGTTGGTTGAAAAATCACGGTTCTGGAGGGGAGGAAAGCAAAGAAGAAAACCTGGAATTCAAACCTACCTATAGGTTTTGGTTGGACCAATGAGTTCTCGCCACTTCGAAACAGCCGATTCGCCAGCCAGCACGTATACACCGATCGGACCGCTGAAGGGGAGTAGACAAAAGGAGGAATCAGAACATCAAGGCCAGTCAAGAATTGAAGACGGACACATCGAGGAGTTCAATGTTCAGAGGACAAGCAGCTGAGTTTTTTCAACTAAGCGAGTAGAGAGGGGTGAATGAGGAAAAAAGACTTAAATCTCACACTCTTACGCGATCATGTAGTTGACGAGACGTTGGTAGAAGAATTTGCCTGGGTTTGGGAAGGCAGAAAAGGAAAACACTAGATCACCTTAGGAAGAAGTGAGGAGAAGGAGACAGGAGGTGAGGATAGGTATAGAGAAGAAAAAGTAGGAAATCGCACCTCGGTGTGCAGCATAAAAGGCCTCCGCGCGTCCTCGAGACATACGGAACTCGCGGTGGATCAGTGGTTTCAAACCAATCCCTCGAATGGCCTCTTCCGCATACTTTACAAATCAACGAGAGAAATAATGTTAACGGGGAGTGATGGAAGCAATCAAGTAAACAATTGTACGTACAAGATAGATGACGATGCCAAAGTGCGAGAAGGGGGCGAGTGAAATGAGGACGAAAAATGAAGGGATGGATAGGTTTATCAAAAGGTGTTAAACATCCAGCGGCCAGAAGAAACTATTTTAACTGATGATCCAAGAAGGAGTGGACTAACAGACGGTGGAAGGACAAAAGACGTGAATGGATGGATGGGGAATTGGTGGGTGAATCGACTGACAGATATCAAAGAGTGTCCACGGAAGTGGATGAATAAATTAAGAGGATTGGAACATTTAAACCAACGGCGAATTGGCAGATAAACGAAATTCGATCAACGTACTGAAAATAACTCCAAGTACTGGAAGATGAGAGGCAAGTAAGAATGGACCGTCGAAGGAAAGGTGGGAAAAATAATCAGGAGTGGGAGGCGAGAGAAGTAGCGACTGAAGAGAGTTGGAGCAGTATCATATTAATGGATTGAAGAGGAATCTGCAGTCTGAACAGACTATCTTTCAAACGACTCTTACGAACGCATATGAGAGGGAGAGCTGTTAGACAAGTTAGTTCGAAAGCCAAGAGACAAGGTCTCGAGCCTCACATTAACTACAGAGAGGCGGTGGACTGACCTGACGGTAGACTCCAATTCGCTGCACGTCAGGTTTGAAAATGGCCAAAGTGAGACGTTGTCCTGCCGACATGCGGCTAAAAAAAGCGAAATCACATGCTACTTACTTCGAAAATAAGTAGAACACTGACAGCGACAAACGACTTGTCTGTGATGCTGGCATAGATGGATGGGCGACTGTGCCTACCCATCCAAGCTATTCTCTCCTTCAATTCCCAAGGGAGAGAGCTGATATCAGCCAAACCTAGCCGCTACTCATTAAGCTCCCAGTCCACTAGTTCTACTTCAAAGAACCAGCTGGAAGTGATGAAAAAGCAACAATCCGACAGGCTAATGTGAAGTGGAGCCTCCTCAATTTGAGATATCCCTCTCAGATAAACGGCATCACCAAACCACTTCTCCCAACAGTAGCTGCACCGCTCCATTGAAAAGTCACCCAAATAAACACACACAGTAAAAGCAAATCATGTTGGCGCAGGCAAGCTTGGCACAACTTGGAGGAGAAATAAGAGCGTAACAAATAAGCACGTATATTTCATCTTCGTCACTCTTCTGCCTGTTCCATTTATTTACAAATCGCTTCAATGTTTTCCGACACCTCCTGGAGCACCTTCAGGGGTCGCCCCGTCGCCTCGTCTGTCGACAAAGCCGCCAGCTTGTCCGAAACCTGAAACAGAAGTGAGATGGCAGTAACCCAGCAGCCATTGCTGACGTTCTTAGTTCATTATCACCACCTTCAAAGCAAGCAACCTGACGCACCTCTTGGATCTGGTCAGCAGCACGCGTTATTCGAGCCAATTGGGAGGCGAACTGGTGCAGACTCTCCACACCCCGTTGGAGGGTCGCAATCTGCGCGGCCAAATTCTGTGTGCACTCTGACAACGACGCAAACTCGACCTTTGAAGAGGGTGGTGGCTGGCGCAACAGTTGGTCACGCAGGGACGAGATCTCCCGAGTCAATTGTGTGTGCGCTTCTATCCACTAAAAGAGAAAGGAGGCAGGAAAAGGCCACTTCCTCACCTGACTTGTCCGAAATGCTCCGAGACGATAGAGCGTGTAGAAATAAAAAAAAAAAAATCCTAACCTCCTCCGAAACCTCTTGACCGTAGATGGGTGGGAGGTCGGAAGGGGCAGAAGATGAATGCATTGACGATGAGGGAGCAGAAGACTCAACTTCCATCGCTTCAGTCTGGAGAGAGAGAACATCAGTAGCCGGCAATTCGTAAAGGCAGTTAACAACCTTAGTCGCAAATTCTGCCGAATTCGAGGCCATTAATCTGGAGGAAGGAACGAAACAGTTGATAACTAATCAAAAAATCCTCATTAATCGCACAAACAGAAGCAGTCGCAGTATTAAAAATGCTCTTTATTAATAATGGTGACAAAAAAACCGTGATACAATTCACTCGGTACGACCATCAGGTGTCAGCATCAATCCAGCATAACCACTTCTTCATCTTTGTCCCCTTCGACAACGCCGTCATCCAGATTGACTTTGCGTACCTTGGAGGGTCGTGAAGACTCAACTTCGCCGTCGGAAGAACGAACCTCCTCGATGTCGGAATCGTCAGCCTCGCGCGTGCGTTTGGAACCGGTCGGAGGTGGTTCGGAAGCTAGAGAATTGCAAGGCCAAAAAAGTGACTGCTTAGTGAGCAGCACGACAGGACTCTAGGTGGCAGCAAACCTCTCAGGGTAGCACGTACAATCTGCTTCTTTCGCGGCCTCCTGATCCAACGCCTCGTATTCGCCCTCGACATGCCAACTGAAATCGTCACCACTTCGAGGACCGGAGATGATGCGCAGGTAGAAGGTCATATTCTGCCGAAAATCGTCACAGCGCAGGCGAGGGCAGCCTTCACCAAAGAGATTGAAGTCGAACAGAGTTTCTTGTTCAATGTCTAGTCGGAAGAAAAGGCATCCAAAAGTGAGTCATCCATCTCGACTTCCATCCGCGTTGCCTATTACTGATAATTTAGGCATTCCTTCTCATCGACTCACCTCCACATAGTCTAACCTCACGCACTTTCAACAACAAATCCAAAAGGAAAATGAACGTTTCCAACCGGAGGGTAATGATTCAGCACGATAAAATGCGTAAGCCAAGTCGAAGTCAAAAAGGAATGCAGTGCTTACAAGTTCCCAGTGAAAATTTCCAACTCACCTTCTGTCTCATCGCCATCGGAGGAGATGAGGATGACTCCCTTGCCCTCTATCTCCACATCCGGAGCAATCATACCCAAATGCTTAATAAGTACATTCTCTTTGAGGTGAATCAGACGCATCGCTGCGGGGTTACAGTGAAGTCGCAGCTCCTGCATCTGTGCCTCTGAGCACACAAGGCAATTGGGATTCGGTGGAGGCGGTCGGCACGGCGCCAGAAAACGCCCGAAACCGGCTGGCTGTCGGTGGAGGAACACAGTGCGGATCGCCTATGTAGCAATAGAAAATGACAGCTTAGCCCAATTCAAGTAGAGATTCAGTTTCTTTTCGACAGAGGAAAAGGAGTGAGGGTACCCACGTCAATTCGGCCCTGGAGAACATTGAGTGCTTGCAGCACCATTACACCGGCGATTATAGCATTAGTGGTGGCAATGGCGGGGATAATGTTCCCAGCGAAAGATTTCACCATGAATCGCGTCAACTCATTGGCACCGGGCACGTGGAAGAGGATGGCACGGATGATGGAGGCCGCAGCGACGAAATCCATGGCATCTCGATCATCCTATGTGTGGAATGAAAACACTCAAGCGATCGACACTTCGCTGGTTGGGTTTAAGTGAGTCACACTGCCTAACTGATCGTAAAGAAAAACAAGGTCCTCGGCCAATTCCCAAGGGACTTAACCGTGGAAAGACTCTTAATTTAGTTAAGGTGAGGAGGGAAGGAAGAAAGGAAGGGAGGGAAGACAAGGGCTGCTGCCTCGCTTTCCCATTCATCCTCCACACTCCCCTTGGTGATAGCAATTGCTCCAAGCGATGGTTGTCACCTTCCACTAGCTTTAGATAATTGCATAGGAAATAGCCAGCATATAAGGAAATAAGGGTGTTGAGACAGATAGAAGAATAGACGACTATGGGGCCAGTGATGAGTTGTTGTTGTTGGCATTAGCTTCTAGGGATAAAGCACCTTATAAAAAGGAATCAGCACCAACCCAAATTCGTGTTGGTACCGAGTGAAAAGGTGTGACGGAGAGTACTTTGGTAAAGGAAAAACTCACCCAAGCCTAAGCGATACAAAACACGTAAATTTACCCGGTTGCACCATAACACCACTGACGGTAGCAATGCTATTCGAATGCTAAACAAATTTCTTGTTTTTTTCATAAAAAGCGTTTCAACAAGGCTGTAGAAAGCACTTAACATGTTTTCAATCACCTTACACAAAGCCACCACCTTCTTCTCATAAATAAAAGAAAACGTCAGCATAAGCGCAGCGAATGGGGACACTGAAATAAGTTCGTGTACTTCAATGTGAGAGCTGATCCGGTCAGGAAAGTGCTATTCACCATTAGTCTCTTGAGTCAAGATCCCCTTTCTGTGAATCAATTTCTAAAAGTCGGAAAGGAAACAGCAGCAAAGGAGGCTGCTGTTCTTTTAAAACTATTTTCTGCTGTTTACGTCAAAACCGTTAAAAAATTAAGGCGTTACAATGGCAGTCATGTCAATTTCATCTCAAATACGACCTGCAACACTTTATAAGTGGTTAAAGGCTTTCGTAAGTTTTTCACCACGCCAAAATAACCTAATTCCAAATAAAAAAAATTAGTAGGTGGATAAAAATACCAACAGCGTCACATGTTTTACGCATCTACTCTTCGGTTACGAGAAGTGACCGCACCATGTCGATCAACAAACAACTCAGTTAACTTGAAATTTGACAAGGCAGATATGTGATGCTTTTTGTTCAAGGATAAAAACGCGTCGTTTTGTTAAGTGGTATGACTTTGGTAGAAAAAAACAGAGTTGTGGTGGTCGTTGCTTTCGGAAACAGAGCGAGATCGCGTGACAAGAAAAGACAGTGCATAAAAGGCACTTAAACTTATTCAATTGGCCTTCTGAAAAACAGATTTTTCATTTCGAACTCCACTAACTTAATGCTAGTTAAATTACTAAAGAAAGAGAAGAGACGTGACCCACCTTATCCCACACCAGAGGTTTGTAATCTCCGGCCCCGGAGTCTGCTAGGCCAGTTTTCTTGCGCAGTGATCTGGCACTGGAAAGAAAGAGACTAATCCAGCCCTCCAAACTCATTTGTCTCTGATCTCGCAGACCCTCTGAGCCCTCATTGCCGTCTAGACCTGCAGAATCAATTCACACGGAAATAAGTGAAAATCATAACAATTAGATATGAAGTGATAGGTGCACGAGCAAGGGCACGTACCTGGATGAGCTCTGGCCGCTTCCAGTGTGTTCACATCCAGCGGACACGGCTCACGTCTACCTGGATGGTCAACCCAGAGACCGCGCATGCTTAACAATGTTGAGATATCTTTATTGAATAGTCTCATGGCGAGAGACTCTTCAGGACTCGTAGACTCGTCGTTGAGAGTGGTTTTTGACCACAAGGAGCTATTCGTCTCAGAGCTTTCACCATCCTTATGGTTTCCGGAGTTCTGTGCTTCTGGATCGTCCATGTCGGGAGAAACGTCTTCGTTTTCGGGATCCGCCTCACCAAACAGTTGACTGGAATGCAAACAAGATACGTAATTACTTAAGCCACGTCTCGAACTTTGTTCCTAGGAAGAGAGCTGACTTGAAAAGAAATTTCGCCCAGACAACGCAATGAACCGGTTCTGAGGGAGTATTACGAATTGTGCAGGTGGGATAAGTTCGTCTATCATTCGCTCTTGGAGTGCACTCAAAACAAGGAGCTTGAGGGCCCTTTGAAGTCCTTTTAGCGTAGATTAAAGGCTCCACTTGACCCAAATAACCCGCAGTTCCGGATTCAATAATGGGCTTGTTTGCGTAGACACACATTCGGTTGACGTGACGCCTAGCGGCTGGAAAGCAACAACATTTAGTAAACTTTTCTGCACAGACCTTGGTTATCGAGAGCACTGAAAACAATGTCAAATTGTTTGAAGAACTCATCGTCGAATCGGGAACTGAATATGCTCGCATGATAAGGTGTCAAATCAACATCGCTTCGCATTTGTTTAATGCTCTCACAAGCCACCTAAGAGCAAAATATTGGACCAGACCCAGGAATTTACCTCAGCTTTGGATTTTCCGACGTGAATTTTGCGAAAGAGAAACTGTCTATTCAAATTGCTTACATCTATGGTGTCAAGATCAATCTAACATGTAAAAGAAGTTAAAAAGGCTTACAAGAGAAATCTTCTTAAATCCACTGTAAACGAGATTCTTCAAGAGCTCGCAACCGATCCCACCGGCTCCAATGACAAGAATATTATAGCCGTCACCCAAATTGGACATTGTCCAGCCGCAAATGAATAAGTGGGCTATGTGTGATCAAATGTACCACGCTGAGTTTTCCTCACTCCGAGACAAGAATATTACGTGGCTTCAAGCGGGCCAATAGTTACAAAACCACATGACACGAGTCAGGATTAATATTTTCAGACCCGAAGCAATTAAAATAAAAAATATTCGAAGCATGCAAATTACGGCATTAATGCATGCTAGTGCTAAGACAGTGTCCAATATTTAAATGCAATTTGGAAACATGTCTAGCTCAACTGCGTGTCTTGCTAACAAATTGCATCACACCTACAATAAGTTTTGAGTCCTTGTAGCCACACTACAAATTGGTCATGGACCTGAAAACGATACTAATAATTTGGCTAAGAAAGTGGCCACCAGCTTCTCCACATGTCTGTTTCTACGCTTTTACTAATAACGGCCACAAATACTGTGCTTTTAGGAATTTGGGTTTATTATTTTGATAGGGTGTGGTAAATACATATTTTTGCAGCCCGATTTGCACTGCTAAAACCCTGAGAAGGTAAGAATCTGCCATGTCATTTGCAAAATCCCAAATATATTGTAGCGTCCCGAGGCTCCCCTTAAGGTAAAAGAAGGCGCAGTACTAGGGCAGAATATATATATTCCGGGAACAGAGGACTTGAGTGCTGTTGGCACGGCCCGGAGGCCGACCAACCGGCTAGAACAAGATGGCCACCCAAGTGACCTAAACCGGTAGTTCGAACAAACAAAGTATTACAATATAGGCATTTAATGTTGCTTAATATAGTGGGACATTCCCACAAATTAAATGCCTTTTATAAAGCCTTGCATAAGTGTTTGCCCTTGTTTGGGAGTGCCCACAGTCAAACAAAAGGCAGACAAGGTTCATCCTAGAGGGTCATTTTTAAATCAAGATCTATAAGCCTAGTTGCTAAATTGATCATCAGCTTTTGTTTAATTATCTCTGGAGTGGCGGCGCTTAGTTGCAAATTTCTCGTGCTGCCTCAGGTTACGATGTCGGGCTATAACTTCAAGAGTATTACAGTTGTTCCGTCTTCGAAGGTGCGTTCTTTTTCCAGATTTACTCTTTTTAGGAGTTTATTGACATTGTTCTGTCAAAAACGCAACGAAAGACCCCTACTGTTATTCACAAGCAGTATCCCATGCCCCGTATCCGAAATTTTTACATGAGAAAAGTGAAGACTTGTCAGCAATTCTTCCATGACAAGTTAAATGCCATTGTTACTGAATTCCCGATGGTGGAGGTAATTTGGCTTTGTTCTGAGGTTGTACTAGAGTATTCACCCATTTTACGCAGACTTGATCAATGTTCTTTATTCCAAAGACCACTATAAATTGGCTCTTGGTCAGATTAATACGGCGAAAAATATCATCGACGGGTAGGTTCTTCATTGCTGCGTGCAACTTTGTACAGTATCGCTCGGGATCAAGTCAAGATGATGAAGTATGGTGAATCCCTCTATCAGTGCAAGACGCTGAAACGAACAGCTTTAGGGAGGTGAGTTCTATTTCCCTTTCCTCATTCGTTCATCAGAATGTGTACTGTCATTAAGCGCCAAGCAAACAATCTCAAGTTTTTGGAGGACACCCGTCAGCACCTCTCTCGACTACCAAGTATCAATCCGGATACA
Source organism: Taenia multiceps (assembly GCA_001923025.3). Lineage (NCBI taxonomy): Eukaryota > Metazoa > Platyhelminthes > Cestoda > Cyclophyllidea > Taeniidae > Taenia > Taenia multiceps. The sequence continues at coordinate 2,003,963 of CM010315.2, read as the reverse complement.
CGTACACTGATCGTCTGTGGCTTCCCCAATGTTGGAAAGTCTAGCTTTATCAACAAGGTACGTTGTAAGGCCTCTTAAAACTTGTCCTTTAGATCACGCGGGCCGATGTGGATGTTCAGCCTTTCCCATTCACCACCAAGTCGCTCTTCGTTGGCCACACGGACTACAAGAATCTTCGATGGCAAGTTATCGACACTCCAGGCGTGTTAGACCGTCCACTGGACGAACACAACACCATCGAAATGGTCGCAATCACTGCTCTGGCTCACCTTCAGGCCGCAGTCATTTATCTCATGGATCTATCGGAACAATGTGGCTACTCTGTCGAACAGCAGGTTTCTTTGTTCAAGAGCCTCAGTCCATTATTCTTCAACAAACCGCTGCTCGTTGTAGCCAATAAGGTAGGCTGGACACTTTTTATTTGCACTTTCCCTGTCTACTAATGTGGTTGTTCCCCTCTGGAATAACACCAGCAACCTAGTTTTTGTGTGATAAGTAGACTTTTGGGTTTATAGTCAGACGTGAAGAATCTGGCCTCGCTCTCAGATGAGGAACGTAAACTTATCACCTCAATGTGTCGTCTCCCGGGTGAAGAGGAAATGGGGCAGGAGAAGCCACTTTTTATGGAGATGTCGACTCTCCTGGGCGACGGGGTGATGGAAGTGCGGGCTCGTGCCTGTGACGACCTCCTCACCCGCCGCGTGGAAGCAAAACTGCGGGCTGGTGCTGCCAGCCTACGTGAGGGCTCGATTGCCAATCGACTGTACATTGCGCGACCCAAGGAGGCAAGTCATCACCTACTTAAATGCGGTATAAATAAAGTGTCATCACTTAAATTGGGCTTCTTAGAATGCTCTTCCAACCGGGCGTATTTTCGCCTTAAACGACTGAAAAGTCTTGTTTGCCTCGCTTTCCTTTCTCTGTTGAATACATTGGGGCTCTTTCGCTACCTTCAGATCCCGGTCGATCGTCCACCAAATATCCCAGAAACCGTCTTGGAAAAGCGTCGTCTGAAACGCGCCGCCGAGGAGACGATACCCATGGAGATAGGCGGGGATGCCTCAGCTCAGCCGCCACCAGCCAAACGACCAATGACAATGCGAGATCGCGAGTTGGCCGAAGGCGATGATTTCTATCTTAATCTGCGCGATCATTGGCTGTTGAAAAACCCGCATGAACGCAACGACATTATTCCCGAGATTGTGGATGGTCACAATATTGCCGACTTCTTCGACCCAGATATTGAGGCTAAGCTGAATGAACTGGAGGAGCAGGAGAAGGCTATGGAAGAAGCGGGCGTCTACGACGAAGAGGAGGATCCGGACGACGCTGATCCCGAAATGCAGAAGCTCAGAATCACGGCTAAGAAGTGAGTAGTCTGACGTTTTTGCGCTACTCTACGGTGCTACCATCACACCCAATGGGTCCACTGTCCGATTATCCAATGATGCTGTAGGATTCGTGAGGCACGGGCACTGCGAATTCTCGAATCACAGGCTCGGAAGAATAAGGAGAAGGGACGCATTTCACGCTCCGAAAAGGGTGTGTCTGGCAAGCAAATGAAAAAGGAGCTTGGAAAACTGGGTCTACCGGTGGACGTTAGTCGGGAGGTGAGTTTGTATGCGCATTTCGGTAGTTTTGTGGGTCCTTGGGCTCATGAAAGCGTCTTTTAGCTGTCTGTCAATGTTCGCTCTCCTTGCTTCAGGTGGAACAGAGTCGAGAGCGGCGTCAGGCTGCGGCCAAGCGTCGCGCGGCCTCACTGTCGGTGGCGCGAAGCGAGGCGGCGCACGCAGCGGCGGTGGAGCGAAGCTCGAGACCGCGCGCCCGCTCCGGTGTGCGTGATGACGCGGCATATGCGGCAGCCGTGCGGCGTGCACGTACCGATGTGGCGCGTTGTGTGGGTACGAAGTCGCGCAAAGGCGAGGCAGATCGACACATCCCCACCCTCCGACCCAAGCACCTCTTCTCGGGCAAGCGGTCTATTGGCAAGGCACAACGTCGTTAAGCTGCACTGCCTCTTGTTCATAACTCCTCTTCCTTTTTACAATAGTCTAGACGCGTGGTTACGGTTAATCAGACTTTGGTTTATATAAATATTTTTGCTTGTGAAAGTAGGGTAGTGTTTTTCTACTTGTAACTTGGTGTTGTTACATAACTAACTCAAGCAATCGGTTTGCCACTTGAAGAGGGAGAGCTTCTGTGTGGCGCTACTTGCGGAATCGGTGTAGTGGGCTCGATGACTTCATGTAAAAAGTTTTTGGTTGTTGTAGAGTGTTTGTCCCTTGAACTGAGTTGAACACAATCCTAAATCTACCATTGAGGTCGTTATCGTACCATCTCCAGGAGCTTGCCCTCGAATTTGACTAGATGCTTCTGCGAAGCCTCTGGAATCCAGCACGATTCAGTTTGAAAAGTAGACAACCTACGATCACCCTGGCTATGGCTAGTCGTGGTGAGACACCAGTAGTGGGCACTGTCGGCGGAAGCTACCGTTCCCATGAGCTGGTGCGTAGTCGTCCAACTCCGATCTGTTCTGTACTAGTCGGTTGATCTGTTGAAAGTCAACCGGAATTTGCAGGTAGGGCTGTTTCCTCCTCCCCCCCCCTCTCCTCCCTGCAAATAGGTGATCTGGCGTCGCTTTCGTTCCTACCTTGCTTTGATGGAATTTGTCGACTGCCGTTGGGGGATTTGGCTAAACTGGATAATTAGATTGGATAGCAATGCATTCTTTGACGAGCGAACCTTAGCACTTTCATCGGATACTGATAGCCTCAAATATTTTGACAAATACAAGCGGGAGCCCTCAAGGACATTCATTGCCAGTCTGGGGTGGCGACGGAATCGAAGAAGCGACTTAAACTGTAGCAATCTTTCAGTTCAAGTCCTACTTACGTGAAAAGGTAGCAATAGAAAGAGTTGAAAGGCGGGTGAGGAGCAGTTGATGCATCCGCAGCTCCTCTGGGTCACGCCTTCTCACCTCAGACCGACAGGAGTGATGGGGTAGGCTGCTGCGATCCCTCAGGCAGAGAATACTACTTAAATGTCAGATGAGCATTAAAAAAAAGTGCAGTTTGGAGAGGCAGAGTGGAGAGTATTTAAACTGTCTACTCTTCCACAGCTTACAGGTCTCTGGATCAAGTGGCACCATTTAGACGCTAGAAATGGCACAGACTGTTACAAACACTCAGATGGCGAGTACTACTTATAAGACAAGTAGGCAATACTAGAATCGAAGTGGGTGACATACGATGGGGAGTATTTGGACTATACCCTGAACCGTACATCCTCGCCTCAGCCCAACAGCAGTTCCGATGAGACGGCTTGAAGTGTAGTGAGCCTTCCGATAATACGTACTACCAATATAGTAAGAAAGTAGCTTTATAACCTAGTTGGGAGGTATTTAGTGAGAATTTTTTTAATTATTTGCTGTAGTTTTAGTTAACCCTCTGGAACAAACAGCAGGAGCAGCTTAAACGGGTGCAATCTCTCGGAGAGTGTACACTACTTATGTATTAGGTCGGCAACGCAGAATTGTAGGGGTGAGCGACATACGACAGGACGCAGTTGATGTTAATTGGGCCTCTGTACCAGACATTATCACCCCATGCTGACAGTAGAAGCGGGATATCCTCGCCCAATTTCTCGAATAGTGGATGCTACTTATATAACAGGTAGGAGGCATTAAAATAAATTGTAAATATGCGGAGTGGGAATTATTTAGTTTATTTGTTGTGTGCTATTACTTAGGCCTCCAAACTGGACATTCGAATGTCAGACAAGCAGTGGAAGCAGCTAAAAAGAGTGCAATCTCTCAGGCATTAAATACTACTTATATGACCAGCAGGCATTGTTGGAATCGAGTTGGATGCTAAATGGTCGGAACTATTCAAATCCTTCAAAATCGGACACTACTTTAACCCCTGAAAACAAGCACTGACAATTTAGCCTGATAGGAGAAATAACTCAGGCTGCTCATACATCTTAACAACAAATACTACTCACATAACAAGTAGGCATCAAAATAGTGAAATTAAGGGAAGGGGGAAAGCACAAAGCGTAATCCATTTGGCCTCCGTGCCGTTTAATCCCATTTTGGCCTCTGGGTCATTTATTACCACCTCAACCAGATGCCAGGCTCGATGAGGCGACGTAAACAGTTGCGCTTCCACAGAAAATAAGGCACCATTTCTACAACAGACGGGCACCACAGGATCCGGGCTGAATGATTTAAAATCTCACTCCATGCAAATGGAATAAGCAAGAGAAATCACGGCAGGTTGTTAGAGTAGAATCAGAAGCATTATTTTTTCTTCAATTTGGGGCAATTTTGTGTTTCACGAGGAAAGTTGACTGGGGGGGGGTCAAAGAAGGGGCATGGCCCACGACCTGAGGGCATTTCTCACCCGCCCAACGATCAGCTGACCCACGGCATTAAAATCGATTGAGTAGCAGCAGCAGCAGTAGCACTTTCAGATGCAGCGATTTGAAGGCCACAGAGAGCATTGTAGCACCGCCACCACCGCTGCCACGAGTCATGCATCACGAGTCCAGCGAGGTTCTGGCCCGTCGTCTACGGCATAATTGGCTCCTCCATGGCAATGAATTTAAAGCCTCGCGTAATGGATGTGATGGCGACTGTGAGGACGATGGGTCGCTGACGAATCTTGCTTGGCTCCAGGTCAGTTGGAGGTCGGGGGCTTAGCTCCACAGGCCTCTCTGTGAATCATCCTAATAATTCTATCAGTAGCTTAATAAGTAGTGCTTTTACCTGAGTATTGGAGGTCGGATCTCCTTCCTCTTGGATAAGCATTTGTACTTGCCAAGGAGTCGAGAAAATACTCGACCCAGATCTTCTTTCAGAACATTAGCGTGAAAAAGCTGGCAGCTCCACTGCCACCACTATCACCACCCGCGTCACCATCGAGAGACCCTCATTCCACTCAGTCCAACCATCACAACACCCTCGAACTCTATCGTCAACACTGCCTCAACTACGGTCTGGGTCTACACCAAAGTCCTCTTCCATCACGTTCAACGTATCGCAAGACGTTCTCAAATTGGCGAATACAACAACGCGACACCAGCAGGAATAATCGACCTCTCTTCAAACGACGTGGTACCCTTCTGAAGAGGTTTAAGAACTCGGTGCCAGTTCTTCAGGTCTTTAAGAGTCTCCCATCCACCAACACTGTGTACACCACTTCCAGTAACACCTGCCAGCAACAGAACCAACAGACACATGCACTGTTGGCTGTGGGCCCTATGACCCTGCTAACCAACGCCTCGTTGAGTTCCACGCTGCCAACAATTGAGGATGTGGCACCAGAGGAGCGAGTGGCATTCAGGACTAATCAGTTGCTTCAACCGCCGTTCACTCACACCGCGCTGATCTGTATGAGTATGCAGGCGATGGGGAAGAAAAAAATCACGTTAGATGAGATTTACAGTTGGATGGCAGAGAATTTCGCGTTCTATCGAGACTCGGAGCCCACCTGGAAGGTGAGGAAGAAATGAGTTATTGCATCGAAGTAAGCTCACCTTTCCCAAGCCCGGCTAATGGAGTGTAAGTGCCAGTAGTGAGAGGCAGTAGACGACGGCAGAGTGGATGATTGAATAGGTTGAAGCTTGATTGCTGACAAAATCTCAGAGGAAAGAATATCGCAAGTGCAGGAAGGGGAATAGGGTCGTCACGTATACGTGACGCTGGTAGTGAACCTGTTAGGCAAAACTTGCCTCTATCTACCTCCGTTTCTGCATAGGTGTTCTTTTCCATGGCCATATCTCTTCGTGAATCTCGATTTACATAAAAAACCTTATAATCGCCTTTTTGGGACTTTTGGTACTCACGTGCATTTTCCCTCCTCTCGACCTGATAGCTAGCACTTCGACAGACACTAATGCGTAACTCCATCTTCCAACGAGTTCCACGTCGTAAGGAGGAACTTGGTGGATGGGGTGACATGTGGCGGCTCCATCCAGACATCCGCTCCAAACTGCAAGACCTCACTTATCAGGATGCTCCGCCACAGACGCTGTCCAAGTCATCTATCATCGCACCTAAGTTGATTATCCAATCGGTCATTAAGACTAAGGAGGATGATGCGCCTCCGCCACCGACTAGCCAGCCAGACGACAACGAGGAGCAGCATGAACGGCAAAGGGAGAACCAGGAGGATGACAGCCAACTAGTAAAGGACTTCAAGTTGGAAATGGAGAACGAGGAGGAACCGAGGCTAGAAAACGATTGGTGGTCCGCAGACCTGACCGACAACGTGGACAGCCTGATGGGGGATCTCGAGGGCGCCAGTTCTGATATCTACATGCCCTTAGACAGCCCAACAGACTTTTCTGTTGACACTCCAAACACACCAACGGATGACCAACCATGGGTGGATGATCGACTAAACCTGGAGGAACTGGATAATATCCTCGGCCTGAAGTAGACCACACCACCCCAACCCTGTACAAATATGCACATAGTTTCCAAAAGCAACCCAGTCACCAATTCATTTCTTACGGCAACATAATTGAAAGACCATCTCCCCTTCGGCCATAGTAGAGGTGTTAGCAACGACGACAGAGGCTCCACTAAGAGCAAAATCTCACTATCCAAGCCGTAGCCCAAGTCGACTAGTCACACCAAACCCAACCATCGGGTGGGTTGTCTAACACCCTCAACGGGAATCTCCAGCACGACAACGGCACCCGTTAGGTGCAACCCACACCGCCCTGCCCCACCCTACACAAGCATAAACGCGAACAACCAAACAACAGAACCACGACGGACACACCCAACCAAACTCCACAAACACTAGTCGTCTACACAAAGCTTTATTCCACTTAATGAAGCAAGTTAGACACCTTCCACCCCTAAAACAAGGCGACCGATGAAGAGCTGGCTTATAATGTACAAATTAGCAGACGAAAAGTAAACATAAATGTTGATGCAGACAGGTGACCCAATCGCTCAGCGCCAGGCCGTTTTAAACACCTTTCACTTTTACCTGTTAAAAGCTGCATCAAACCATTAATTCAGCTCTTTCAACAGGTACACTGAAATAGCCCCTCATAACCGCTTACACGATTGAGCCCCACAGTCTAAAAAGAAAGGAAACGACTTACTCGGGACCACACAGGTGAGGAATCAGTAGTCTTTTATCCGCACATGTCAGATAATGTAGGCAAGGGCATCATGTAACTCACCTACTTACATCATTTCCTCCTGACATTAGATCCCGCACACCTGCCTGAATGATGTAAAACTCCATTAGTGTAAAGCTAGAAACTCAGATATCGTTTTCTGCACGCGTAAGATAATGTAGGTAAGTCATCATAAGCAACTCACCATTGAGGCCATGGAGGGCATGGAGGCACGATATGCTAGTCACTCTCTCCTCTGGAAGACCTAGAAACGGAGAATGCGCTCCTCGAGGTATCAGTATAGAAAGTGACAGCAGCAGCAGCAGCAGCTCAGTCGAAAGATGGTAAGACATCACAATCACGCATGAAGCAAGGTGTGTACTCACCAAAGCAAGCGGTAGAGATCCCCAACCGATTCCCATCTAGGAAGAGAAAAGAAGTGTGAGAAGATGTCAGTGAACGAGATTACAGCAGTAACTCAGTTAACGGGAGGTGGGCCATCATCCAACGAGCAAAAAGCACGCCATACCTCACTCGCGCCACTCACAACAGGAATGCGACCGCAGAAGGTAATGGGAGAGCAGATGAACAAACAGGACTTAGTCGTGTAAAAATTAGGCTCTAAATTTTGCCAAATTTTAGCTTAGCACGCGCATCAATAGCCATCTTTTTTAAATATCACTAATGAATTTGCTTAGTTTTGCCATCAATGCTTAACATACCACCGCCTTTTAGTATTTGAAAATTAATACAAAACAAATTTTATAGTAAAGACATTTTAAATTCGGTAACTCAAGTTTTAGCATGTATGCTATCCAAATCTTACCGAAAAGATTTTTCCATTTGAGATCACAAATATATTACATCTTAACTTAGTAAAAAATAAAATCATTTAAGTGTGTCTAGACACCTAGTGTAGCGTCCCCGGACTTCCTTTAAAGTTATGGAAGACATAGTAGATGGATAGAGTCTATACCCTAGAAACAGCGGAATTGGAGGGAGCTGTTGACACGGTCCGGAGTTTGGCCAACCAACTAGCGCAATGGTTGGCCAGCAATTGGACGAAATCGGCAGTTCGTACAAGCAAAGTATTACACAGCTCCTCTCTCTTTTCGAGCGTCGTCTCCGACGCTCCTCTCAGCCAGCCTCCCGTGTCAACCATCACAACGTAATCAGTGCTGCGAGATGCACCCACGAGCTAACCGTCCACTCATCGAAGTTCGAGCGCATGTCTTCCTGTAGTGCCATCATTTCCGCGTAGCACACGGTGCAGCAAATGCACATTTCCTAGTCCTCCTCTCTCACGATAATGTGGCCCAATGAAAGGGGGGGAGGTGCGAATCCAAGTTTTCGAATGGATCGAGACACATGCAACACATATTGTGGTTCCAGGCTTTTTTAATGCCGTGGGAAAAATACAAGTGTATCGTAGAACTCTGAGCAAATGGGGCAACCAGGCCTCATGGGAACGGGATGCACGCGATCCAAGTGCGCAAAGCATAAGACGATGCTATCGAATGGCGTCCTGCGCATTCCACTTCTGTTGACACGCGTCTTGGCGAAAGGAGGCGAGTTGCACGAGAACAGGCGAGAGAGCTGACGGAGACTGCTTGACCACAACGTCGCTGATCCTTCTTGGCAGCTCTACTGGACATGGAATTTACGGCTAGTGTCGCTTCAGTTGTCAATAGCTTCCTTGCAGAGCACGAGGGCGAGGGAGATGCCGAAGATGAACGTCGATCTCAGCCGTTCTGCTATGGGGTGTCACGGATTCTCCCATCCGTAGTACATGCGCTTCTATCACACCGACAAGGCTTTACACAAGTGGTATGGATCAGGATAGAAATCCATCAGAGTCGGGTCGGCCTTCTGCTGCCACCAATGTAGCCTCCCGAGACTTCCTTTGAGATAGAAGAAGGCATAGTACTAGGGGCAGAATATGTATTCCGGAACCAGAGGGCTTTGGACCTATTGGCATGGCCCGGAGGCCAGCCCATCCTGGTAGAGCAATATAGTCACCCAATCCACCGTAGCCTAGCCTCATCCTTCTTTCAAACGTTGCTCCTGATGCTCTTCTTTTTAAACGTTTCGCGTCAGTCATCACAGCGTAATTAGTGCTGGTAGAAACACCCACGAGCCAAATGTGCTATTTATAAAAATCAGGCTCAACTGAGGCCACGCATGATTACAACATCGGATCTAGTATTTCTTCCAAGTAGAAGACTGCTTTCAGATTGGGAGTTTCTACCAACCATTTGTGCGTCCATTTAAGGAAGTTGGAATCCTGGTCTTCTTACGCAGGTATGGTAGGGAAATCTTTGAGACGAAACTTTTCCAGCTGATTCATGTCTAGCGTCGCTTTCGTTATTAATAGCCCCTTTCAGAACACGGGGATGCGGTAGACTCCAGAGGCAGACATCATTCTTAGCTTTTTTGTTATAGGATGTTAGGGATTTTTCCATCCGTAGCACATCCACTCCGTTCACTCCGCTAGAGTGAACATCCTTCTTTAGCTCCCGGAATCTTCTCAGAAGTCGTAACAGGGCACTGTTGCATTTTGTTTGTTCCGACTGTCGGTTTCGGCGACTGGAATGGCCATATTGTTCTAGCTGGGCTGGGTGGCCTCCAGGCCATGCCAGCAGCCCCACATTCTCCGTCTATAGAATGCACATCTATCCTGCCCTAGTATTATGCCTTCTTTTGCCTGATTGCCCCATTTGCTCAAGGTTCTACCATGCCCTCACTTTTCACCCACGGCATCAAAAAGCCTCTAATTACAATGTGTGCTTCGTGTGTCTCGATCCATTTGAAAACTTTGATTCATGTCCTTGTCATTTCATTGGGACACATGTTGTCGCGAGGGAGAAGAATTTGGAAATACGCCTTTACTGCACCGAGTACTACGCAGAATTTAGGGCACTGCATGAATGACATGTTTAACTCGTCGATGCTTCTTCCAGCACAGATTACGTTGTGATACTGACGCGGGATGTTTACCAACGGGAGCGATGTGGACGACGCTGGAAAGGAGAGAAGGGCTATGCAATACGATGTTTGTTTAACTGTCAAAATCAGTGAATGGGATGGCCATATTGTTCTAGCCGGGCTGACTGGCCCCCAGGCCATGCTAGCAGCCTCCAATCCCTCTGTTTACAAATTACATGTATATTCTGCCCTTCTTTTGCCTTCAAAGAAGTCTTGGGGAGCTACAGGCGCAGTGTTAGGGGTGAACATGCTGTCTATGCAATCAGACTCAAAACTACAAAACTACCTAACCATCACAGGGTAGTTCGAAAGATTTTTAGTGCTTTCAGCATCGTCCTCGAAACTCTGTTAGATCCAAGCTTCCGCATCGGCTACTACAATGTGGTTAACAATTTCAAAACAACTTTTAAACTAAGAATGCAGTGGTTGGAGTATTTGCATTTGATCAAATATTCTGTCACAGCATAACTGAAGGATCTCAACTATTCTTCTCTTAGCGAACGCTATGAAGGGAAAAGGAGTTTATGGCTTGATTCTGTCCAAGGTCAAACAATGCTCCACAGCATAGATGTTTAGAAAACCAAAGTATTGTTTTTAAAAATTGGCCAAGGATTGGAATCAATTTGTAGAAGACGAATTACAAGGTGGTCCTCACGTTGCTAATGTCTCTCCTCCAGTCTTTATTGCCAATTTGCATTCGTTTCCTTGTTGATCTATCACTCATCTCCATTGCTGTCAAGTGGAGCAAAACCGTTGGAAGTGAAGGACTTTTCTAGACGAATTCAATATGGTGCTGCTTCATTAAAAAGTGACATTCCTGCAGAAGAGAGGATTGGAGACCTCCTAAAAGGTGAACGTCATTTTATACACGTCTGTGTGAAGCCTTTTGAGACTCATTTACCTTGGATGTTAAGGCATGTCAATCAGCAGCAGGGGTCAAAAGAGCCGTCAATTTGGATAGACTTTTTTTCCTTCGCCACTGATGCAGTACCTCAAGTCTCTCCTGCAGTCCTAAGAGTTAAAGTAGAATGGGAATGAATATACAACTACTAAACAGAAGGGTTGGGTAGATGTTAGTAAGGCCCTAGATCAATGTGGAGTATAAGCCATGCGTCCAAACGAAGTCCCAAGGTAATTGCCCAATCTTTTAGTTCCAAGTTTCGCTACGTGGACACTTCGGTCCTTACAAGTCGTGCTTTACACTATGCCTTGACTTTGAGGCCACACTAGAGACGTCTCCTACCTTCTATGCGTCAATGATGCGTATTTCCATCTTCCTACTTTGGTTTTTGCAAGTATGTGCTTCCACCTTACAGCATGGCCCTAAAATGATGATGGTTCCTTTCAAAGTCCTTAGTTTGATAAAAAATGCGCTGCCGTGCTTTGTGTTGCAAGGCACTTTTTGATGAGAAGAGGCAGGCAGTGACTGAGCGGATGCAAATCTTAATTAAGCCTCAATTGCCTGTGTAAGCTCTTTGATGCTATTCAAAAAATGCATTTATAAATTCAGTCTTTGAGTTCCAAGTGTGGGAGGGAGACGCGTGGGACTCGGTAGAGTATGATTTGTAAAGCAATTTGGCTTGTCTTTAGTTCGAGTAAGACTTAGGAAACTAAAAACATGGTTAAAAGTCCACCAAAAGGTTAGGATGGTAGCTTGTTACGTGTAAATTCTCCTCGTCTGAACCACAACCCACTCTCATTTGTTAACTGGAGGCATTGTTAAGAAACTCTTAAGATCATTCAAGGAGCCCAGGAAGCACGTCCACAGGCAGATGCAGAGGCATATTTTTCGGCAATATTTTTAAAATTTGAATGTTCTTGCTTCAGTTTTCAATCCATTTAGGATTAAACAGATTGGAGTAGAAGAAAACTATTTATCAGAGAAAAATCTCCAATGGGAACACAGTAGGTTGGAATTATTGAACAAAAAATTTGGATTAATTCTGTCACAAGGCTTTAAAATTTGATCTAAAAGTTATTTTTGCTTCGTGTACATTTAGTTATTTTTTAATAGGGATTCGTCTTAGTACTATGCGGTCTTGCGTAGAACACCGGCAATATCTCGAACAAATAATCTCTACGAAATTTAATCCAGTCAGCCACAAGTAAAAAAGTATTCTAAAAATTATGTTTATTCACAGCGCATTTTTTGTTTGTTTTTATTATTCCAACAAAGCAGTTACGCAAAGAAAGTCTCAACGATGATTGAAGATACGGAAGTGAGCGCACCCATATATTTGGTTGCTAATTGTCTATAAATGCTTCGCAATTTAAAAAATTAGACCATGTTTTTTCAGTTTTCCACTCACGCCTTGCGAGCCATCTTTAATGTGGCCTGTTCGCAGATGCATACTTTATGCGCATCAGTGCTCATCCCTGTGCACCAATGACCTATAAGTTGTCGCCTTTTCCAGTAATCGAAGCGCCCATTTGACTTCGCTTCACTCTTTTCCGCTCTTCTCTCCTCTCCTAGGTGGGGCTCTGTCTCGTGTACTCTATCTGTAAATCTCTCTTCCTTGTCTCGGTTTATGCCTCTCCTACTTATTTTATGGGTGTCTGTATGTTAACTTACCCTTTATTTACCTTTATGTAAATTAAATTAACGTTAGAGGATGGAGATTGATGCATTAACTTTGCAACAACTAGCATCTCCCTTTTCCTCCTTAAGACGAATCAGGAGTTGGCAACGGGTGTCATCCCCGTTCACGTTCTCGATATTACGCACATTTTTGGACTCATAGTGAAATTTAGGGTTAAGTAATGGGGAAATTGATTAGTAGGTGCTGAATGTTTGTCTTGGTTACCTCTCAAGAATTTTGTACTTTCCTCCCTAGCCCATGACCTTACCATGGGGTCACTAATGCAAGCTCCACCGACCGCAGATACACGACCTTCTGAACGCCAATAAGATTTTTTGCCTCAAACTTTGCGATAAATTATTCTATTTATACATTGATTTCAATTAAGAAAGACGGCAATAGCAAGCATATTCATAACTGTTAAGTAAAAGTGTTTTTAATGTGAGTAAAAATTTGCCTCGTCAATGAAATAATCTTATTAATGAAGCTCCCTTTTTGTTAGTTCAATTTCTTTTCTCGGTAGGTGCGCTTTGTGAGTTTATTTGGAAAATCGGTCCTACATGTACGCTTACCACTTTTATAGATACAGTTAGAGCTATAACCTCCCTTAATTATGCCATAAGGTAAAACTTCTCTCATGCAAAGCAATTGTGAAGTAAGATATGAATATTGAAACTACTTTGCTCTACACCCCTTTCAAAGAACGAAAATCAGATTGGTGAAAATGAGTTGCCCCAATGCTTTTATGGCAGGTCACTGCCAATTAGCTAAAAAGCAGGATCCTCCACTATCTGTACGTAGTTGCCAAGTTTGTGTTTTGTTGTACTGTTATGTTTCACTCCACCAGTTAATGAGAGATGTCGTGATTACTACTTGTCATTCGCATTATTTGACAGGCTGGCCGCAAGGAAATGAGCTCCAAGTTGGTAAAGACTGGATGTGCGACCGTACTGAAGGGTGTAGAACTTCTCCGAGACCCCTTCAAAAATAGGGTAAGTCACATTTGAAAATGAAGGCTTTCTAGGAACATAATCATGGTATTTCTTAGTGTTACCACAACACAATTTTCTTATTGTGATCTTTTGGTAGGATGCAACTGAAAGTTAAGCTTATGTATTTTCATCAGAATAATGGGTCTTGGATGTACTGTCAACACAAGTTTGAACAAGAGGTCCTTCCATTTATATTCCACTTACGTTAAGGCTTTAGGAAGCTATAAGATTAAGGGCCGCATTTTCTTATTCCTGAATCCCAATTTCATGAGGAAGAAGAGCAACAAAACGGGATTGCTGTTTGTATTTATGGACACCTCCATTTAATCTTGCGCGGGATACTTTAGAAGGGGATTCAATGCGGCCGCATGTTGCATGAGGTCATGCATTGATATATTTTTGGTTCTTTATTAAGTTCCATCCCTTGATTACATGATTCCTTGACCGTTCTGCTTGCTTCCTCAGTAGTCAGAAAACAAATTGTAGTTTCCGTTGCATGGCCTCCAGTTTCATGAAGGAACGGCATTTGGTGATTGGTATACATGAATGCCCAGCCCTCGTTGTACAAATTTTACAATCGCACCATTTGCAATTGCCTTAACTTTTCCCCACTAAACCGCGATGGGAGATAGCTCTAAAGGAAGCAATTCCAATGCACAAAGAGGAGGCCCCTTGATGGGTGTAGCTTACGCTCGTTAGTCCATGCAGTATAGTTAGGCCTGACTTTTAATGTCTGAATATGCGTTTTGAAACTTTTTTAGTCCAAACAGCTATTGTTGCAGCGCCATGTTTCCTGTTTATCAGAGTGCGACGATTTCATTAATGAACATAATTCCGGTTAGACTACGGGCGAGTCAAACTTTTGTTTAAAAAATGGTGCAACTCGGCAGCAGTCTCTGTACGCCTTTCAATGGTTGACATGAGGACCGCCATTTCATAGTAAAGGTTTGATTCAGTTGCGAGAATTGCCCTGCAAGACCCTTAACAGGATTTAAACCTAGCAAGATGACTTTTACAATAGCCGTACTATAAAGAACAATGGGGCAAGGGCTCGCTTCGCCCAAATACCCGTATTTTACAATTTCTCAGGAGTTTCGAAGTAGATGAGACGGAAGCCGTTTTGTACACGGATATTGCTATAATTTTACCCAGAAGCATTGCCGATCCATCCTTCGATACGCCTCCAATCATTGGTGTGACAGTGCGCATCCCATCGATGCCTGATTTTCGATTTCATGACTATCGATTGCTGAATGTGGGAATCCAAAGGTAGAAAGCCAATTCATCTTACTTCCTGTCCACGCATCATGAGTCAAGTTGATGGGATGGTGTACTTTTATCTTTGTCACCGATCAGGCAACACTGGACGCTCACTAGAAGGCGGAGGCGAGTGAAAAGTGATTTCTGCCAATAACGCGATTTCACTCGGAGCTGAGAAGTGGCAGAGATGCAAGCTCTGGAGGCTATTCGGAGCCGCAAGCATCCGATTCATTACTGCTTCTATTCCTTTTAATTTCAGTAATCGAGATGCAGTCAATGGGAAAAAAGTTCTATTTTCTGGAACGCAGAAATGATAACAGTGTAGGAAGACGCTTCTTTACAAATTTTGTATTTCATGAGCCTCTAGGTGTTGATAAATGCTTGGCATCATACTGCATGTTCTGTTGTCTGGACCCCTATTTCTCAACAAGGATCTACCGCAGGTTGCTTAGGCGACATACAAATATGCTTACTGTTAAGTATACGAAGTCAAAGTTTTGCCGGTCTTCCTTATTTCTTTGACTGAACTCCATTTTCTCGGCTGAATCATAGAATTTTACTTTGTTTGTAGCCATCGATGGGCAGCTGCACTTTCTGTTGATCAAGTTGCTATTGCGCGGAATAGTGGACCTACAAGTCCACTAGGACATCCCTTAGGGCACAAATTGCAGCGCATAGAGAGGTATTGGGCGATTATTTTCACACCACACGCCCTCTTTTGGTCCACAAGGGGTTGTACTTTTCGGCAAATGGAAGTGCACGATTACAAATCTGCTGAAGCTTGGAATGGAATCGATATGCAGTTTGGAGGGGATCTCAGTCTCTATTTGCGATGTCCGCTTCCACAATGGTCAGTAATCAGCAGTATTAACTCACTCTGACAGGGTTTCCACTGCTAACTGGAAGATAAGTCGATGGAGGAGTCTCCCCCCTTAGTAATGCTCAGGAAGCTGCAAACTGACCATTTAGAAAAGATAGTCCCTGCCTATTAGAAGATTTTTAACCTCTGAGGATGGGGCGCCTTTATTATCTTCGGTCTCGACGCCAGTAAGGCGATTTGCCTTTTTCTAGTTAGGTCCGCAAAGGAGGGCTACTGCACCTCTCTTGTTGAAGGTCTATTTTTTTTTAATCACAATGAGTAACATTTATTCCCTTTCACCGGAAGTCACCTCATTTCTGACTCGGCATTGATAACAAAGCCAAAGTCTTACCGAAATTTTAGCCCATTTTTAATCCTTTTGGTGTTTCATAACAAGTTTCGTTTTCTCTCTTTTTGGTGTCTTTGATCGTTTGCATTGGGCTCATGTTTCACTGCCGTCTATGTAGTGCATGAGGCCTCCCCTGCTGAAGTGTGTGGGTCTGAATGTGGCTTTGTTAAAGCTCTATCAGGGAGCTAGTGCGTTGCACGATACCTTTCATGGTTGGAATACCACACCGCCAAGGAGCTTGGCATTGACCTCGCGGGCTCTCTTACACATAGGTTATTGCAACAAGGGTTGATTCCTGGTTTTTCATAAAGATAGGCAGAAATTTGATCTCACTTGGGAGGTTTCCATGGAGCTATCCAGAGTTACATATTTACGCTTCAATTTTGGACAATTAGTGCGCCTGCTGCCCACTGAGATAGGGGGTACCATTGGCACTTGTTGTCTAGGCGAGTCGAGCCTCCAAATGTAAATCATAAAGCGCAGCTCGGATGTTTTGTTGCTCTAACTAGGTGCCACTTGGCATTTTTTGTATAAGCTGTATCTCTAGGCCTAAATGCCAATTTTTATCCGAATCCGAATGTTCTCTACCTGCTTTATTGTTTCAACATTCACCTTTCTGCCCACCTCACATGTCACTGGTGTGTGTGTGTGTGTAACCACAGAAAAGTAGAATGGTGTGTCACCTGTGTGTGATATTAAGAAAATCAGTGCTCCTACTACCCGTGCCTTGGTACTTCCACAGGGCCTCGATTTCACTGAGACGCAGCGTCGCGAGCACAACCTGAATGGTCTGTTGCCCGCCCTGGTGGACAGTGGATCAGCGTTTCAGGAGCGTCTCAACATGTCTCGTCTCCAGCGCATTGCTGCGGACTTTGACAAGTACGAGTATCTGATGCACATATATGACTCCAATCGTGACCTCTTCTTTCGCCTCATGAATCGCTATACCGCCGAACTGATGCCTCTTGTCTACACTCCGACTGTGGGCGCGGCCTGTCAGGAGTACTCCCTCGTCCATCAGCATGGAAGGTGCGTGTTGTCCACCTTTTTTTCAACAGGTCAGCCAGTGACCTCTAATCCTTCTTTCGATGGTTTGGACGCCCATTACAGCCTCTCTTTGAGCAGTTGCTTTCAGTGATCCAGGTTGAAAGTCGCCTAATTGATGGGTCAATTGATTAATCTATGGGTCAGATGGATGCTTTTATTAAAAGAAATGATGAAGTTCCCCCATATTCCCCCCCAGGAGGAGTATTTCTCGACGGACTGTAGCTGTTAAAACTTGGTCATCTTCGCAACCATCGAATCAACAATCATCGATTTTGTGGTTCGAAGTGGGAGTCTGCTTTATTACAGATTGCCTTACCTCAGAAGCGTCGTGAAACCGTACCTCCCACTGCTTCAAGGCCCCAGGAGGAATAATGAAGGGCAATACTTGGTCATTCTACCAGCCATTCAGATTCTTTTCCTTACTTGCCCAGTCCCCATCTCTCTGAACCTTTTAGCATTCGTGACTCTCTAAATGCTTAAATATGCGTCCACCATTTTCTGTGGACTATTGGTTCCGACTACGGCCTCGGTCGCTTCACAGTTGCTGCATGTCACGAGCATAGGATGAGCCTTAGGGTGCCCGGTCTACCGGTCAGCCGGTCAGTCGGTCAGTCGGCCAGTCAGCTGAGGTGGAACGTGAGACCATATGGACCATGAACTAATTTCCAATTCCCTTCCTGGTTGGTTCTATTCAAAGCCTCGCGTGTGATTCTCTCTGCTTAGTAGCTGCAACTCCTCACGGCTATTTATACCTCCTTTGCATGGTGCTCGTAATGCTTGCCTTTATAAACCACCCCTTTTCCGACTGAAAGACTAGAGGCACAGAGTGAGCGCAAGGTTGATACGGTGGAGTATACTGACCGACTTCCTTCCTGCCTCACCTCCCCCTTCATCAAACGTTTATAACCTGGTGATTCACACGCACTTGGTGGCGGAGTAGGGCGGAGGTTGCTGGCAAAATGCCTCGCAATAAGGGGATTAGCTGCAGCCGTTGTCGATGCTTCGAGATGCTGCATTGTTTACGCGACAGAATAATTCCCTGTTCGAAGAAAACATTTGGATTTAGCATGAATTTAGCCTAAAGACCAGATGCATCGCAAGTGGCCGAATTGCAGGACAACAGTGGGAAGCATGTGAATCTACCGGGGCACGTGGGCGAATTGGACATCCCAGTTTTTGTATTAACCAATGTTTGAAATGAGTTAAACTATTTCCACCTTTCAATTTTAGAGGCCTCTTCATTCCCATCACTGAGGGTGGTAACATTCGTGAATTGCTTCGCAACTGGCCTTATGCCGACAAGATCAAGGTAATGACTTTCATTTCAAATTCTCCTTTTTGCAAGATAAACTGGACCAGATCGGTATCAACTGGCAGGATAGCACATGCGTAGTAGTTGGGATGCTTAAGACCACCATATCCTGAGTGCCGCTTATTGTAGATGCTTTGGTTTCATGAGTCACATTCTTGGTTAGCTTTGACAATTTCCCTCCTTCTGTCTCGATTACCTTCACCAAAACCAATTAAACTGAAGCATGCCGTCACTAATGAAGGAATCTACTCAATCAGCACTTAAGCAGTGTCTGTCCAGACTCCAAAAGCGGTAGCATAAACACGGTTTGGCGATTTGCCATTTGACCAGCCTCCATATTTACCGCGTCACAGGCTATTGTTGTTACCGATGGGGAGCGAATTCTTGGTCTGGGCGATTTGGGCTGCTTCGGAATGGGTATTCCAGTGGGTAAGCTGGCGCTCTGCTCCGGTCTGGCTGGCATTCCCTCCTACTCTCTTCTCCCTGTTGTCATCGATGTTGGCACCAACAACGAGGTGAGTGTGCTCTCGTCCTTCCCATAACAGTGTTTGGAAAAAAACGTTCAAATATAAGTCCATAGGTCTATTTCGTCGAATTTATTAGAGTACGTTCGCTAATCAAATCTATCTCAGAGCCACTATAGTTTTGTGCTTCGGCACTGTCGCTACCGAACTGACCCCCCAGCTGCAGTTCAAGAACTGCGAAGTGATGCAATTACCTCTTCCATCGTTTTTCTTGCTCTAAATTCACTTACATCGTTTGCATGTCGTGAGATTCTAGGCAAGTTGACTGAAATACTGTGCATATATGACACTGGTAGCGAACGGGACAAACAATCATCTGCTTTTTGGAGGTATTGTGAGGTGACAGATTAATCACATGATCTTCCGAGCATTACTTTTCTTGGTGGAACCAGTTCAGCAGTACAGTCAAATGGGGTGATTAATAGAAGTTAGGGGTAGCACATACTGATGAGTTGCGATCGCATCGAGGTGAGTTTCTTCCCAAACGGGCGGTGAAGCAGCTGTAGATCAGCAACGTTTGAGGGCTTGACAAAAAAACTAGACAACTAGGTTTCGTTGTAATGAAGATCATTGAACCACATCACCGTGTTTGGGGTCGCCACGCCCATTGATGGGCTCGTCTCCCCAGTTGTCCAAATCAATGATAGCATGGTAATAACACTTTCCCTCTGCGCCCTTCTCTCCCTACAGAAGCTACTTTCAAGCCCACTCTACTTTGGCTTGCGTCAAAAACGTGTCACTGGAGACGCATATGATGGCTTCGTGGACGAGTTCTTGAAAGCCTGTGTTGATGTGTAAGTCCTCTCCCTTTTTTTTTCGACGACACAACCATCTTCTCTGGTTTTATCGGCTTTGTTTAGATTGGCGAGGTTATTGGCTGACATGACATGGATGACATGACTTGGCGACATGCACTAGGAAGTAACTGGCGTCATGTTTTAAAGCTCCCTACGATAGCTTTTGTGTCGGCCACCACGGTGCTACTTGTAGTTTTTAAATGGCACCTGTCAGGCTCTTCAGAATACAGCTTTTAAATTCCCCACCTAGTGGAGGTGTGGGTGGGCTGAAAGGATGAAGGCGCCTTCTGAGGGGGAATTGCTGTAACCAAATGGGAAATTCAACCCCAAAAATTGGCATCACGTCTCTTTGAATCCGGTGGATTTCGCTGCATCACTTCTCGCACCACCAAAACTGCGACGAATGTTCACTTGGCTCAAGTTCGCACTGCTTTAGGCTCACGGTGTTCAATAGAATGGGATCTCATCATAAGCTGCTTTTGCAGTGCTAGGGGATGCTATTTATTTATTAGCTCGTTACATTTACCTTCAACCTTCCCTCGAAACATTCCGCTGCGTGTTCTGTCGATTCACCAATCATTCTCTGCCCGACTTTAAGCACCCAAGGATTGTGAGACATCTCTCTATACGGACTAATTTAGGCTCATATCTTCGAAACACGTTCCACCTGCGCTTTTCAAGAGGCCGACACGTTTGTTTAATGTGTACGCATGTTTCATCTCCTTTTCATCTCTCCCTGTGTTTGGAATCGGGTGCCTCGACCCTAGTTACTGGTTTTATATGTTTGAGAGTGGATTTTGTCGAGGTACAAGTGCTCTAAAAAAAGCCCCTTTCCAGCTTGATTCTAGGGTGATGGAATGTCCTGCTATCAGCCCCACCCAGCAAAAAACCGTCCGTAAGCCTCGCAGGATAAGGGCGGGATATGCAGTCATGTTCCTTTTTGTGGGACGAAGAGGGAGGTAAATGCAATCTCCCTCTACCAGCCTTTGATTGGTCTGTTTTATTTTACCACTGGAGATCACTTACTCTAATATAGTGTCCTCCTCCGTGCCCATTGGGCAGCATCTGAGAAGTTGGCTCGTGCCAGTCAATTTGTAGACTGAGTAACTTTTTTTCAACTCTAATTGCAGGTGTTCCCTGCTCCAACTGGACAATTTTAGGGTTGTGGAACAAATGCACCTTCTTTTAAGTCCATAGTCTCCTAAATCGAGAATGACTCAAGGCAGAACATGACTAGAAATGCCTTTTTCAGTCTTGTTGGTCGATTGGATTTCTCTTGTCCCAGTCGATATTTAACATCCTCAAGATGTCATGCTGCCTATCGAAAGTTCATTGGTCGGTTTCACTGTTAGGATCTTCGCAAGGCGAAAGGAGATAACTTTTTTTTCCTCCACTGTCTTCTCCTCTCAACATTCATGCCTCCCGATGGGTTCTTTATGCAAAATATCGAGTCTTGTAGTTTTTGAGTGTTGGTTTAATTCGCCTGTAGAGTACAGAAGCTGGTTTCTCTCGAAGCAAATTAGTTACTCTCAAGGTCGATAGGAGATCTCAAATGTAGCAGTCAATGAGCATCACGCACTTTTGTCCCCACTTTCCCTCATGCCTCTTGCCTCTATGAGCCGGATAGCTAAAATCATCACCCCCGATCGGTTAATCCTTGGTCGGTCTCACCCCTCCTCATCAGTATTTCCAATCCAAGCCTTAAAACCGAGCTGTCGTGTCCCGTTCCCTACCCAATAGCCTTTGAGGTCCATTTGGTCCGACTTAATTGTACAGAACTACTTTTGTCGATGAATAACCGTTGCTAAAACAAGCCCTCCACCAGTGTCTTCCCCGTGTCAATTCTTAGCATAAGTTATGTATTCACTAGTTACTCCCAGTCCATGTAAATGGTCAATCAGGAGCTGATTTCATGGTGAATTCAAAAGCAGGAGATACCTGCTTTTCCACTTTGCCTTTTAATGACAAATTCGATAGTTCGCAGTGTGGCCTAAACCACACTGGATTATCAGGGGATACATGAAATCACTGATCGTTGCACAGCTCTCCACCATTTCTTGCTACGCATTTTTTTCACCTCTATGCTCACTTTAGCTTCGGGAAGGATGTGTTGATCCAGTTCGAGGATTTCGGCAATCACAACGCCTTCCGTTTCCTCAAGAAGTATCGCGAGAAGTACTGCACCTTCAATGATGACATTCAGGTAAGGCCGAGGTGCACCCGCTGTATGGTGTTAATTGTCATTATGTAAACATTCTCGACCAAAATGCGATAAACATTGCTCGATTGCACCACCTCCATGTGAACTTCCGCTTGACTTCGTAACCATCAGGGTGTAATCGGCTCAATTGTTCTCATGGAACGGGCTTGGCTCCTGCGTAGCACCTTGTGAAGGTGTGGCTGTGTAATTTGTGTCGTCATTGTTAATGCCCCATTGTCGCCATGCTAATCCGGCTTCAGAGGGTGAAGACGTGGTGCTAGTCGATGGGTTGAGAGGTAAACAGACACCCTGACCCTCAGGACAGAGTAGTTACAAGTTGATTAGAAAAACGGCTGTCAGCTGAAGTTCGAACCGTTGGGTACAATTTATGTTGCTAAGTGGTCCATTCAGTGTGAGCGGGAATTTCTATCCTAGCCGGCATACCTAAAGATGCGATCGGAGCCTAGCGACTTGAGAACTATCTATAGTGAAATAAAGAGGGCAAGGTGGCCTCAATTTGAATCACTGGTCCAAAGGCTTCGGCAGACTGCTTAACTTCATTGGATTTCCATGGCTGAATGTTTTCAAAAGGTCAAGGTAGACGATGTTTATTGTTCCTTTCTCCTGTGCCCCTTTGTTTTGTTCATTCACTTGCGAATTCAGTGGAGCAATCAGTCAGCGAGCTATGTGTCACACTTTCGCCTGCTGGATACGTATGCTGTGCAAAGTTAGGTGAAAAGAAAACGATACGTCACGTATTTGTGACGCCAGCAATAAAACTGTTTGTCTACCTATGCTTTGTCATATCCACCGAAGCGTACTTTGTCTTACTTTTGGTGCCAACTTCCAGGGAACTGCTTCAGTGATTCTCGCTGGCATGCTCACGGCCTGTCGTGCGACAGGTCGTCGATTGAAGGAGGAGAACATTGTCTGCTTTGGCGCGGGCGAGTCGATGATCGGTTTTGCCAACCTCCTGGTCGAATGTCTCAAATCGCGCTCTGGTCTGAGTGAAGAGGAGGCGAAGAGTCACCTCTGGCTGGTTGACAGTCGTGGTCTCATTGTGGAGGGCCGTTCTTCGGGTGGAATTAGCCAGGAGAAGGCGCCTTTTGCACGCCCTGCTGGATCCGTCCCAGAGATCAAGGACCTGAAGGACGTAAGTCTACCACTTCAGGCTTTTTTTTCTAAATTCACCTACCCATTCATACATAAGCTTGCTTATTGCTCCAACTAGCATCTTCCTATTTTTGTATCCACCTTGGATCCATCTATTTCATCTGTCCATGTTGTATCCGTTCATTCACCTATCCATTCCAAAATCCACACATTCCCTCATACTATCGCGGGCCCTTTCATCAATTAATTGAGAATTCACCTGCCTCGTTTCGTGTCCACCTATTCATCACTCCTCCAAGTTCTCTTTAATGAATGATCTATTTATTGCAGACGTGATCTTTTTAATTATCTTTTTCCTCCATCTAGGTTATCGTTAAGGCCAAGGCGACAACACTGATCGGTGCTTCAGCGGTGCCAGGCGCCTTCAACGATCAGATACTCGCCACAATGGCAAAGCAGTGCCCACGACCTCTCATCTTTGCGCTCAGCAACCCTACGCACAAGTCGGAGTGCACCGCTCTTGCCGCCTATAGGGCCACAAAGGCATGTCACCATGTCTTTCCCCTTCTCCCAGTCCATATCGGTTCCTAGAGGATCTGGTTTAATGTTTGTGTTGAGGGGTGGGAGGAGTAGAGGGAAGTGGAGGATGAAGGAATAGTGGTGTTGTCTCACCCTCATCTTCTGTATTCTTCAGAGGTTGATATTCTTCCAAGTGATGACTGCCACGTTTTCTTGATAATAGAAAAGGGCATTTGAGTTGCTAGCGGATCTGATGTGGATCAGGTTTGTTTTGTCAAGTTGGGATTAGCAGCGGCTGCCTGTCTCACTGGGGCAGTTATAAATAGCTTTGGCTTTGTCGAATTTCCCAAAGTCAATAGTCTGTCCGACATGAACATTCCAATCTGCAAAGATTCCTTCTAAACTCTTTCCCAATCTCATTAAGGATAATCATGTCTGCGTCTCCTCTTGGATGCACAGTTTGGCTACTAGGGTTGTAAAGTGCCTAAGGCCCACTGAGAGCTGCAAGAAGCACTGATGACATAAAACGATCCACGAATGGGGATCAAAGCCCCGCAGAATCGAAATAACTAAGTTATTTTGACTACTGAAAACAAGTTCGCCCACCTACAACCTCCAGGCGGTGCGTGTTCCTTTCCCCCCTAGCTAACAGTTGCCTTGTTTATTCGCCTTCTCATTTTTAAACAGATGACATTTCTGGTGCTTTTTTGCCAAGAAGTAGCTCTCTTCCGATCCTATTCTAAAAAAAAAGCTTGACAGGCGAAGGTGGGAGTGCGAGTTCTTTTTTTTCACCTCACCACACTGATGAATAGTGTGGAAGTGACTCGGACTGTGAACGTAAATATAGTTGATCGTCTGAACACTAGGTTGTCGGCTTTATAAATTCACCATTAACATCCGGTCCCGCCCCGCTTCGCCCCGCCCTACCCCAACTCACATCATGAAATGATGACGCTGCTTTAAAGGCACCGGTCGACGCATCGCATCGAATTGATCGCTAGTGGGTGGCTCTTCAATGACTTGCGTAAATCCCAGTCCGGAGGTCTTACGGCCTTATTTCTTATTCATTTTGGTAATGCGATTCCCTCTCCAAGTTCGCATTTAAGCGGACTTCCCTTGATAGTACAGTAGGTGGAATTCAGATGCTTGTCGGAGAGGCAGTATGATTTACTGGTGTGTCTAATGCCGCCAGCTTAATGCCTGTCTGTGCATGTGGGGGAAATGTTTACTACCTTCGCGATGTGGACTGCTGTCTACCAATCGCATTTTATGCTTATAAGATACGTGGAGGCCCATCTCCTCCGCCGAATCGCGAGTAGTTGGAGATTCCATCGTTCTCATTAGTAGAGAGGATCCCCCCCCCCCCCCTCACGCCTCATCGACCGTTCAGGATGAGAACCACAGACTACTGGTACTCTAGTCCATCTCTACCGGCGTGTCCACAATGCCATCTGCGAGAAAAAAAATAAAGGAAATTTCTGGATTGGTTAGCCATGGGAGTGATGTTTTACCGCTGCTCCTCATCTTTCTTTTCACCATCAGGGCAGTTGTATCTTCGCCAGTGGCAGTCCTTTCGATCCTCTGACTTTGGATGTCGCCGACGTGCCACCAAACACCTCATTGACGAGAAAACCGGGTCAGGCCAACAACGCCTACATCTTCCCGGGACTTGTGTTGGGTATCTCATCCACTAACATTCATCCGGTCACAGAGGAGGACTTTATTGTCGCTGCAGAAGTGAGCTCCTTTTCCCCCCTCCCCCCTCCTCGCTATTTAGGCTGCCTACTTGAGATAGGACAAAGATGATCCGACTGCAGGTCACGTTGGGCCTTGTTGAGCTTAGAGAAGGTGCTTCATTTTTCAGCATTGCTGAGATGCTTGGGTACTCTGCGCTACTCTTTTAGGGGGTCCACACCGATGGAATCCACTCTAGACTGTAAGTGGTGTACAAGAACACCTCGACCAAGTTGTCCACTGATGTGAACGTGTTGCGGTGGTCAGTAGGAGCCGCCACGGAAAGCTATTTAGACCGATCCTGAACGTGAATTACCCTTTAGGGCCCACGAACGACCACGGATGTGTTTGCTTTTCCATTGAGATGGTTCTTCTACCTCTCTCAGTGATTTATCTTCCAGCGAGAATAGTCACGACACTTGAAGTCTTCTGCCATCGGTAGATGCCTCTGACGTGGCTATTCGTATATCCCCCCCCCCCCTTAATCCACACTCTTTCCTTCGCCTTAGACCCTGTCTGAGAACGTGGACGAGGCGGACCTGTGTCAGGGTAACCTCTATCCACCGTGGGAAAAGATACGCTGCGTCTCCCTCGCGATAGCGCGACAGGTGGCGCATCGGGCCTTCAGTCAGAATCGCGTGTGGCTGAACCGCTGTCTCGGACAGGAGGGAAGACTGCAAGAGGAGGATATCGACGCCGCCATTCTCAAGATGGCCAGCTATCCGGATCCCCCGTTGGCGGGAAAACCAGCTTCCTGCTAACTTCATAGGATCAGGGAGAACTTTGGTGTGGCTTTCGTTGTTGTCTTTATGCATATTTAATTTGAGAACTAGACTAACCCTCTCCTTCGCTTGATAATCGTATACCCCTCTGCATGTCCTTCGCCCTTGAGAGGCTCTTCGAATAGTGATTGGTAGACTTTTAGTTCAGTCTTGACGCTTCTGTTTTGGATTGGATGTCTCCAATCTCCAAGGTGTGGGTGGTGCGGGGGGAAGCCTCTGATTTCCCCCTTGGGTATTTGTTGGAAAGCTTCCTTATTGATCCAAACTTAGCTATCCTCCCCTACCTTGAACCTACAACACCGGAAGCGGCGAAACAATGCAACAGAAAAGCTGGTCTTGCTATTTTTAAAGACACTAAAAAGCAAGTTGAGAAAAGTGGCGTTGATTGCTCGTCCCTCTGAAGGTGTATCTTAACCACTGGTAGTGATCGTAAAATCTCACCGCCGCGTCTGATTGGCCATTTGCCACCCAATCACCTTGAGAACGTCCCGCCCTAACTGTCAATGCAGCAGGAAAGTAGGCTGCTACAGTGCGATGGCGGCGTGACGCATCGTCTGACCGGGCACAGAAGACCTTGCTGTTCGCATTTCAAGTGGCTGGCGCATCCTCCTCCAGCCCATGCAGGTGTCTCGCGCCGCGTTACTTACAAGATAGTGAGTAGCATGTACCCGCCTCTACAATTTTAGCTTCCAGAGGGGTCTCGGGATGCAACGCTTTAGAAAATATCTTCTACATAAGATGATTTCGGCCTCACTTTACATCTTTTCCGGCCTTTAACAGGTGAATGAGTTGTGTGAAGATTTGTCCGCTAGGTGAATGAATTCCCCTGCCCCCTCCGTTGGGACGCGAGATGCACACATCTATTGCCGCCACATGGCGTTGCTTTTGCCTTATGTCTGAACATCTGTGGCTATTTTTCTTTTAAGATAGAAGGCAATTATTTGAGCGACTCTTTTCCACCGTGATATTATTTGGATTAGGTTCTCCTGGCAAAATAACCGAGATGTTCTTACTTTCCTGCAATTTAAGCAATCTTTGTGCTCACTTAATCGAGTAAACAGAGTCGTACCAGTGTAGAGAAGGGATTTATCACTAGCCTGTAGGGAGAGCTTGAGGGCTGTTAACATGGCCGTCAAGTCTTACAATCTCGGTGTGGTTAGAGAGTACGAGTCCGAGCTGCACTTCGAGCGTCTTCTTGTATGTTGTGACTGGTTGTGGTGCAGGAACGGAGGTGGAAGCATCTAACCTCTTTTCGTGTTGGAAATATATACTCCAGACTTGGTCATAAATGCAAGGCATCAGTTACCCTCCCCCAAAGGCCAAATTATGTACATTATCCAAATCAACCACTTGTGGAAATAATAATTGTCAAGAAAATGAAGATTTCAAAGGTGATGGGGCATCTCATGCTCGCCAAAAGGCGTTTCTTTTCCTACACAACTGGCTGCAGTGTATTGAATAGATTTTCGAAAAGACGTTGGCGTGGCAAAATCCCCAAGGCATTGGTCACTCACGTCAAGCGCATTCCTTCTTGTCCTACCTAACCTTTCTCTCCAGTCAACGGAGGATGAGCTTTTTTCTCCTTCCGATCACGTTCGCATACTGCTATTCTGAGAGAGGAAGGCAAGATTAATTGGTAACGCGTTGAGCGGAGAAACCATGCGGACGACGGATATGATGTTCCCGTGGGAATATCAAAGTGTTCCCATAGTTTGGAATTCTGTTGATGAGAGTCACTTTTTTCGCTTAACACCCATACTTTAGGCAGACAATGAGACGCGACAACATACACGTCACTCTACAGTATAAGTAAACCAATTGTGCTAAGTGGTTGTCATTGGCCGGTTTTTTACGGTACTATATGCTACTATAAAAAGATCGTCCACTTGAGTAGTATGCTTGGGCCCGTGAGTGTGGGAAATTCGGGGGCAAGGTCGGGGACCTAGTACGGTAGCGCCTTGTCCATGCCAATAGGCATCTCCCGGCAGCCGAACGCTTGTTCGTCCTCCTCAAGAGCAGGCATGATGGACAGTTGGCCTAGCAGACCACGTAAATTTTTGCCTGCTCTCCATGGATTGCAAGTTGGCTCTGTGGAATGGCTTCTGAGTCGCTCGCTTTGCATTTAACCTACGAGTCTCTCGTAACCATGGCCACTGAGTGCACAATATCGCCACAATTGCCGTATTAGATAGGAAAGTCGATAAAAAGGACTTTTCTCCACTGTCTGACTTGAGGATGTGTGAGGAGAGAGCATCTTCGTGACATCTTTTATCACAACTTTGCCTTCTCTAGTGATGCGGGTTATGGGATATGAAGGCATTGAAGTCTCGCTTTGAGGCTTTTTTTGCACCATGTTAAAACTAATTCCTCCACAATAAAGTAAAAAAAGAAAACGGTTGGTTTGGCTTAAGAGTGATGGGGTGAAATTTTCACGTTTTAACACGTCACGGCCTGTGATGCTATTGGCCCCTTTCGTAAAAATCTGGCGTTCACCTCACATACTAGTGCACATCTCTTCTGGTGAATGCACCCTACGAGGTCATCACAACTGGCTCAAATGCCACATTGTTGCCTGTCTGTTCAGAGAGAAGGGGTCCAATAAATAGAACTGCACAAATCACGCTACTTCATCTCGTAAAGGTTTTTCCATTTCGACTGCGATCGTCTATTGATTGACGTTGTAATGCTTTGTTTATTCGAACTGCCGGTTTCGGTCACTTGGGTAGTCATATTGTAAAAGCCGGTTGGCCGGCCGCCGGGCCGTGCCAACAGCCACCAAGCCCACTTTTTCCAGAATATATGTTCTGCCCTACTACTATGCCTACTTTTATCCTAAAGGAAGTTTAAGGACGCTACAGACGTAGAAGAAAAAATCTTCGTTGGGGTCCTAAGATGTCACTGTATTGCTAGAGAACAATACAATACTTTGTTTGTTCGAACTGCCGGTTTCGGTCACGGGGTGGCCATATTGTACTAAGCCGGTTGGTCGGCCTTTGGGCTGTGCCAACAGCCCCCAAGCCCTCTGTTTCCAAAATACATGTATTCTGCCCCCAGTACTATGCCTTCTTTTACCTCAAATGGAGCCTCGGGACGCTACAGTAATATATTTGTGATCTCAAATGGAAAAATCTTTTCGGTAAGACTTGGATTGCATACATACCAAAACTTGAGTTACCCAATTGTAGAACATAACCGAATTTAAAATGTCTATACTATAAAATTTGTTTTGTATTAATTTTCAAATACTAAAAGGCGGTGGTATGTTAAGCATTGATGGCAAAACTAAGCAAATTCATTAGTGACATTTAAAAAAGATGGCTATTGATGCGCGTGCTAAGCTAAAATTTGGCAAAACTTAGAGCCTAATTTTTACACGACTGAGTTCTGTTTGTTCATCTGCTCTCCCATTACCTTCTGCGGTCGCATTCCTGTTGTGAGTGGCGCGGGTGAGGTATGGCGTGCTTTTTGCTCGTTGGATGATGGCCCACCTCCCGTTAACTGAGTTACTGCTGTAATCTCGTTCACTGACATCTTCTCACACTTCTTTTCTCTTCCTAGATGGGAATTGGTTGGGGATCTCTACCGCTTGCTTTGGTGAGTACACACCTTGCTTCATGCGTGATTGTGATGTCTTGCCATCTTTCGACTGAGCTGCTGCTGCTGCTGCTGTCACTTTCTATACTGATACCTCGAGGGGCGCATTCTCCGTTTCTAGGTCTTCCAGAGGAGTGAGTGACTAGCATATCATGCCTCCATGCCCTCCATGGCCTCAATGGTGAGTTGCTTATGATGACTTACCTACATTATCTTACGCGTGCAGAAAACGATATCTGAATTTCTAGCTTTACACTAATGGAGTTTTACATTATTCAGGCAGGTGTGCGGGATCTAATGTCAGGAGGAAATGATGTAAGTAGGTGAGTTACATGATGCCCTTGCCTACATTATCTGACATGTGCGGATAAAAGACTACTGATTCCTCACCTGTGTGGTCCCGAGTAAGTCGTTTCCTTTCTTTTTAGACTGTGGGGCTCAATCGTGTAAGCGGTTATGAGGGGCTATTTCAGTGTACCTGTTGAAAGAGCTGAATTAATGGTTTGATGCAGCTTTTAACAGGTAAAAGTGAAAGGTGTTTAAAACGGCCTGGCGCTGAGCGATTGGGTCACCTGTCTGCATCAACATTTATGTTTACTTTTCGTCTGCTAATTTGTACATTATAAGCCAGCTCTTCATCGGTCGCCTTGTTTTAGGGGTGGAAGGTGTCTAACCTGCTTCATTAAGTGGAATAAAGCTTTGTGTAGACGACTAGTGTTTGTGGAGTTTGGTTGGGTGTGTCCGTCGTGGTTCTGTTGTTTGGTTGTTCGCGTTTATGCTTGTGTAGGGTGGGGCAGGGCGGTGTGGGTTGCACCTAGCGGGTGCCGTTGTCGTGCTGGAGATTCCCGTTGAGGGTGTTAGACAACCCCACCCGATGGTTGGGTTTGGTGTGACTAGTCGACTTGGGCTACGGCTTGGATAGTGAGATTTTGCTCTTAGTGGAGCCTCTGTCGTCGTTGCTAACACCTCTACTATGGCCGAAGGGGAGATGGTCTTTCAATTATGCTGCCGTAAGAAATGAATTGGTGACTGGGTTGGTCTTGGAAACTATGTGCATATTTGTACAGGGTTGGGGTGGTGTGGTCTACTTCAGGCCGAGGATATTATCCAGTTCCTCCAGGTTCAGTCGATCATCCACCCATGGTTGGTCATCCGTTGGTGTGTTTGGAGTGTCAACAGAAAAGTCTGTTGGGCTGTCTAAGGGCATGTAGATATCAGAACTGGCGCCCTCGAGATCCCCCATCAGGCTGTCCACGTTCTCGGTCAGGTCTGCGGACCACCAATCGTTTTCTAGCCTCGGTTCCTCCTCGTTCTCCATTTCCAACTTGAAGTCCTTTACTAGTTGGCTGTCATCCTCCTGGTTCTCCCTTTGCCGTTCATGCTGCTCCTCGTTGTCGTCTGGCTGGCTAGTCGGTGGCGGAGGCGCATCATCCTCCTTAGTCTTAATGACCGATTGGATAATCAACTTAGGTGCGATGATAGATGACTTGGACAGCGTCTGTGGCGGAGCATCCTGATAAGTGAGGTCTTGCAGTTTGGAGCGGATGTCTGGATGGAGCCGCCACATGTCACCCCATCCACCAGGTTCCTCCTTACGACGTGGAACTCGTTGGAAGATGGAGTTACGCATTAGTGTCTGTCGAAGTGCTAGCTATCAGGTCGAGAGGAGGGAAAATGCACGTGAGTACCAAAAGTCCCAAAAAGGCGATTATAAGGTTTTTTATGTAAATCGAGATTCACGAAGAGATATGGCCATGGAAAAGAACACCTATGCAGAAACGGAGGTAGATAGAGGCAAGTTTTGCCTAACAGGTTCACTACCAGCGTCACGTATACGTGACGACCCTATTCCCCTTCCTGCACTTGCGATATTCTTTCCTCTGTGTTCGTCATGGTTCTGTTGTTTGGTTGTTTGCGTTTCTGTTTGTCCTGGTTGTCTTCCTAGTGCTGGGGATTTCCGTTGAGGCTGTTAGACGACCTCACCCGATGGTGGGGTTTGGTGCGACTAGTCGACTTGGGCTACTGCTTGGGTAGGGAGATATTGCCCTTGGTGGAGCTTCGTTTGGCGTTGCTGTTCAAACTGCCGATTTCGGCCACTTAGTTGGCCATACATTGTACTAGTTGGTCAGCTAACATCCGGGCTGTGTCAACGGATCCCTCCCTTCCCTCTCCTTCTAGGACGCATATTCTGCCCATGTACTATGACTTGCCAACAGCCCCCAGGCCCTCTGTTTCCAGAATACATGTATTCCACCTCCAATACTATGCCTTATTTTACCTTAAAGGGAGTCTCGATGCGCTACGTTGGTGGCAGCGGAGAGCGGACCCGACTTTGATGGATTTTATCCTGCTCCATGCCGCTTCTGGCAAATTTTGGCGGTGTGAAAGAAGTGTATGTGCTACGGATGGGAGAACCTCTGGTGTCTCGTAACAGAAGGGCTGTGATCAACGTCAAGCTTCGGCATCTCCCTCGCCCTCGTGTTCAACAGCGAAGCTATCAACAACTGAAGCGACACTAGCCATGAACTTTATGTCCAGTGCAACTGCCAAGGAGGATCAGCGACGTTGTGGTCAAGCATCCTCCGATGCCATTGAATAGCATCGTTTTATGCTTTGCACACTTAAATCGCATGCATTTTATCCCCATGAGGCCCGACCGCCACATTTGCTCAGCTTTCTACGATGCCCTTGCGTTTCTTCTACGGCATCTTCTCCTGGAATCGCAATATGTGATGTGTCTGTCTCGCCTCATTCGAAAACTTGGATTCGTATCCCTTCGTGGGAGGGGATGGCCAAGGATCGCGCATTTTCTGCACTGAGTGCTACGCGGAATTAATGGGACTACAGGAAGACATGCGTTCGAATCTCGATGACTGGGACGGTTAGCTCGTGGGTGCTTCTCGCAGCACTGATGACGTTGTGATGGCTGAGACGGGGGGCTGACCAAGGGGAGCGTCGGGGACGACGCTCGAAAGAAGAGAGGGGGTGTATAATACCTTCCTTGTTCGAAATGCCGGTTTCGGTCACTTGGGTGGCCATATTGTACTGAGCCGGTTGGCTGGCCTTTGGGTCGTGTCAACAGCCCCAAGCCCTCTGTTTCCAGAATACATGTATTCCACCCCCAGTATTATGCCTTCTTTTACCTTAAGGTGAGCCTCGGGACTACTTGATAAGGCTTAGGAGGGTTGGAGGATTGCTATTGTTTTTCAGACGCCATTCCAGTGAAGGGAATTGAAAGGAGCGAATAGCAAAGAACTGGCATATTTTACACTAGTGTTTAACAGCGCAGCATAAAAGTATTCCAATTTTTAATAGTTTTTCTTTTTATTGCATTTCAATGAGTAGTTTCTGCACCTTTGTTGTGACTTTGATGCAAGCATTAAATATTGTGTATCGCACCTAACTCTAATGTAAAATTTTTTTTTAGTATTTATGAACAAACTTTAACCACAGGCGGAATTTTTAATTAATTTTCAATGACCTTTGTTCGTTTTAATGAGCTGCTGCGATTTGAAATTAGCGTTTGATGGATTTCGAAAGGGCAAATTGGATGCGACTCTAAAGGATGTACGATATTCCTGCAAAAATTGACGAGTGGAACAGGAATGCATTAGAGTTGTTTCGGATTTCGAAACCCAATGAGGTGTTCTAGAATTCGTTTTTATGCTTATTTAATAACATGCTTAGCGTTGTAGCCGAATTCCACGTAGTTCTTACTCTGTGTCTTGTGCTTTATTCATCTTTCAACAAATAAGCGTCTGCGTAACTAGAAGTACTTTTGTCGCATAAAAGACTTTTAAATTGTTCTAAAAATTGGCAATTTTTTTGATCTGTAACCTGATTTGTTTTGCTTTTTAAGCCCAATTTAATGGACATATGTTCAAAAATAGCACCCAAGACTTTCTGAAGCTTTAGCATGATTTGACTACCTAGTTAAACATTTTTGCTTGTGTTTTTTTCTACTAGAACCAGGAATTTTTTGGTGTTGTACGATTCTACTTTTATGGCCCCAATGATAAATACTACTCAAAATGTGTTCGAATTTCAAGTCAAGCTACTGCGCGGCAGTTAGTTAATGTGCTTGTTGAAAAGTTTCACCCTGACCTAAGGCTTCTCAAATCTGGCCGTTACGCTCTCTACGAATACCATCCATCCACCGGAGGTAATACCTTTCTTTTTTAAAGATCATTAAAAGGATATTTTTTCTTTGTCGAAAAGTTTTATGTTTTTAATCCGCGTTGGGAGCTGGAAATAATTTTTTTAAATTTTTCGTGAAACGAAACTAATAGAACGTCGACTGGGTGCCGATGAACGACCTCTAATGAATCAAATTAATTGGAAGATCAATCAACGCGAAGGCCGCTTTATTCTACGTGACGAATCCAAGCTTGACATGAGGGTGAGTTCAGCAATCTATTCTCTGTTATCATGAGGTAGTGTCAGTTAGGGTGGGGAAACAGGATCCCCTTTTCTTTAACTGCTTTGCGTGAGAATCGAGGAGGTCATGTTGATTCCGTAAGAACACAATTTCGGGTCATTTCTCATCGTCTCCTTCACTCACTCACACACAAACACACGCATTTTAGTGTGACGGTGACAAAAAAATTAGGTATCCAACTCGCAGACAGTCTTTAAAAATTCGCATAGAAATATAGATTTACTTTTTGGGCATCCTGGTTTTTTTAAGTTAGCGAGAAGTGCACTCACAATTGTAATATCATTGGATTTACCAACTAATTAATCATAACCATTTAATAGTCCTTAACTGGTGGCTTCTTTCCTTTACCTGTTTAATTAAGGCTTGAGCCCACTATGGCTGATATGGTCACTTTTTACCAGAATATGTACCTCATTTTCGTCTAGACGTAGTAAAAATATCAAAAAATGCTGCATTGTGATAGGAAGCTGTCGAGACATATTATGCAAGCGTGCAATCGGGCTGTCATGCCTATGACAGTTATTTATTGGGTGGTAATAAGGGCCTCTGAGTCAGTCAGCTGGGATGATTATAAACCCGAGTGGCTGCATTGCTAAAAGTGGGTATTAGACGCTCACTCACGTCCGCACATCAAGGCGTCACCCTCGTCATTTGGCCAATCACTCCTCTTCTCGGACTTTAAGCACAAGTGAGTTAAGTACTACGTCCGGCTGCATGAGTCGAAGCTTAACCCGAATATTTATCCATTCTCGTCTGTCAATCAGGTCTTGTTCTACTAAGAGAGTGAATGAACACGAGATCATGAATTTGCTACGACGGATGAACTTTGGACTGCGCGAAACGTGGGAATGGAGAAGTAGGGACTCTTTCCAGGAGTCGGAGACAGCCTCGAACAATCAGTCTTCTTGTAAACAACCGGATAAACAGAATTATGGATAGTGTAGGAGACAGAGAGGTGAGAAAGCTCTCTCTCTCTCTCGTGGAAAATGCAAAAAGTCGTTCCCACAGTCGACACGTGTGAAAGGCGAATTTTAATGATCCGGTCCCTCCGGCCTCACATTTGTGATCTTCTTCTTGTTTAACAGACGTCACAACATCTCCATAGATGTTCTTAGCATTTGATGCTAATGAAGGAAGTAGTCGCAAGCAAGTTTTCCTTCAAAAAGTCTTTTGAAGGAGTTGATGCGATTAAAGTTCTGGTTAAGAGGTCAATGTTTCTGTCACCCACCTTCAGATTCAGCTCTTTGGATAGGGAGACACCAGTCGCTGTCCCCGTCATGGCGGTCAGGGATGGTCGCTTCACTAATCATGAAGCTGGTGCAAACTGATCACTTGTCTATCAAGCACTGTATGCTTTCAAACTCGTATCGCATGACATCTGGCAGAGAACATTCTTTTCTCTTAGATGCAGGATGAAATTGGCCTGACTTAGATGAATGAGCGAGAGATAATCCGAATTCCCAAGCAAATCGAATAAGCTAACCTCGTACAAGCGCGCAGACATGTGAAGAACCTCATTTTTGTTAGTGTCAAATGAGTGATTTAAAAAAGCTGCGGAAACTAATTTTTGGACCATTATCGCCACCTACAACTTTTTCACGTGGAGCAGGAGACTATTAATGCTTCCAATTTAGGTGGAGTTTGATGCATCAAAGGCAACTTCAAAATTTTAGAACTTTTGATAAATTTTCTACCATTTGCAAATGTTGCCAAATTAATTGGGATACGGGTGTAGATAATTTTATGAAGATTACTCTGCTGTGGTAGTATGAATGCGGTACCTTGCTCCGCCTAGTCTGTAAAAGTCGCAGGACAGAGCTTGCTACATACAGCCACACACGATCATTACTAAAGAGGTAAAATAAGGCTGAAATCACTTTTTAAGGCTATTTTTTTGCAAAGTATGACTTCTTTAGCCCTCTCTATAGCCGTAAGAGACAGATGTTGTGGAGGTGAAATTATACTACTTAATACCTTGCAAGCCACTAGTAGGGTCCTGAGGGCAAGCCTGCTATCCGAAGTTCGGACAACGAGAACTGAAGCGTCTACACGAGTAAACAATATGACCCTAAGACTTACATGACCAAAAGGTCGAAAATTTTGGAATCTGGAAAAGTTGTTATAACCTGTGTCGAAACTAAAGTCGCGGACGACATGTGGAATTCTCACTAATAATGAACTTAATGTTAGGATAATTTTCGAGGTGTTGGATTGCCCATTTGGTCCACCAATCAGCTGGTACTCTTTCATTGACGATCTTCCTCTTAAAGTAACAGAAACGTATAACTGCTCTTATAAACACCGCTATTATGGTTTTGACTTCTCACAATCGGGTGTGTTTATTTCCCTTCGTCACAATTGACCCATTTCAATCTCATCTCGGGTCCACCTTTGCCGCGTGACAAGTGACTCGTGTTTGGGATGAAAACTGTTTGCCAAAGGGTAAATTTCCAAACCACCGGTTAATGAGCTTCAGTCAAACCTTCGACTAGGTCTCTCTCTCTCTCATTGCATAATGATGCATACCCTCTTCCATGATGATGCTTCTATATCACTGCCACCACTACCAACCGAATGCACCACTGATTTACTATGAAACTAGGGCTGACACTGTTGAGTTGACCGGATTTGAGCTGCTTAAGAAGGGAAATCCGGAATGTCTGTACTCGTTCTGGCAGTCTGAGGACATCATCCTCAGCCTGCGATGGCACGACCCACTCGACGCAACAGTTTGTCACAGCTCCACCACGAATGCAGGTCGTGTGAAATCTGTCGTGAAAAGTAGGTCCTCACCAACATACACACATGCGTGTGACGCAATTGGCGGACTCATTCAGGCGAAGACTAGCCTCTTGGTACCTTCGCAATAACCCCAGAAAAAACCGACAAGAGTTGGTCATCTCATACTTAATGACCTGACAATGCAAGGGGGAGGAGAGATGGTGGTAAACGTGTACCGAAGAGCGACTTGCATATAATTATCTGGGTTGAATCAACGACTGACTCAGAGGAATGCTGATTCGGACGGATGTTTGTGCGAAAACAGGCAGAGTTCTCATTGTAAGTTGTGTCTCTTTGCCACCGCATTCATTTTTTGGTCATGATAGAGCAGTATCACACTAATTAGACAATGTTTGGTGCCTAATGTGCAGCCTATTGATGCACTTTATGCGTTGACCACTAACGGCGCGTATATGTGACACTTGATTTTCTCCTCCGATTCCACACACCACACACGTTTACCACAATTACTTCAAAGGCAGTAAGAAAAAGGGACTGTCCAAGTGTTTGGAATGGATGGCTTATGTGCTTGATATATAGTAGCTTAGCCACCTGTGCGGTGCATACGGACACAGGTGCTCAGTTCTTCTGTAATCTCTACAACCGTGGCACCATTACATCCGCATTTTATCCCCTAAGGTTGTGAGTCCAACTTGCCCTCCGGACCAAGTGTCCTTCATCACATGGTCGTGATTTTTGCCAATATTCCATCCTCTTTGCAGATGTAAAACGTTTCTCCTTGGTAAGGAAGAATGCATGCTAGAGCACACACAACCACTGCCTACAGCACCAGCTCTCTATCCAACCAAGCGTTATCCATCCACTTTGGTACAGTTTGCATGAAAGTTTCACAGTTCCTTTATATTCCGTAGCGGCAGTTCCTTGATCAAATGCCAAGAACGGCACAACGTTGTAGACATGGTGGGTCACATGATATCTCACCTCATCGTAGCCAAGGTAATTTATTTGCGCCCGAAAACACCTCAAACAGATAATACCTACTTTGATTCAGATCTATTACCTGGTAGATAGAGTCAACGTCCACTAGCAAATCCTTAGACGAATTCAAAAAATCTCATTTCACTTCAAAATTCGGAAATATTCAAAAGATTTACGTGCCAGAGAGTGTTGACACACTACCTTAAACAGATGAAGGCAGTAAAGTGCAAAGTGCGTGATATGACGAGAAAAGTAGGAAGGGCGATAAATACTCACCATCTAAACTACGTTTATGCTTTTTTATTAGTTGACACGACATAAAATATCGGTTAGATAAAGGTAGAAATCATTTATATCTATTTTATTATCCAAAGCTTATAGCGCTACATATTTTCTTTGCGCTTTTAATAAATATGCTTGTTTTTAAACATTGAGTCACACTAATCTCACCACTACAGGAAGTACTTTTGTGCAGGAGTATTTTAAACGAGGCTTGTAACTAGGTTACCAAGGCAACAACCGGCATACCATTGGCATCCATTTTGGTTCCATTGTGCAAATCAGCCATTAAATATCTATTAGTAAATGCATTCCAATAGGGATCGGCAATCACTGATGCACAAATAAGAAGGAATTCTTAATCAATTACCGCCAAAGTATTAGTATGTTAATGCACCACCGGACCAGGCTTTAATGCCTTATTTAAAATTTTTAAATTACTTCAAACTAGGTTTATCATTTTATTTATAAATAGGTCTGTACATAAAAGATTGCTATAATATCCTCATCAGTGTTACATTAAGCTAATCGACTTGCCCCAGCCAATAAAAAACAAGTCGTCGCGTGGTTTCTCACATGATTGGCCTGCTTAAGTTGAGAAATCAATGCGGCTGTGAATAGGTTTTATCTTCGCTTCCTCCGACGGGGTTCTACGAGGTTTTTGAGTGTCTTCTTTGCGTGATCTATCAAAGTATGTCTTCTCCTTCCAACGCGCATTTATTATGCCACCAGGCGGTGTGCATCATCGGCCAGCAGTGATAAGACTCGGTTTTCTGCGTTTCTGCGTTTTTTTTATTGGGTCGGGCTGCGTAAATAAAAATGCCTACACATGTATTGCTGAGCAAAGGCACGTCCTATGGTTTACTCCTTGTTACCATGACTACCCCCACACCTGCTTCGCAGTTCTTTTGACCTATTTGGATCTGCACACTGTTGTTTCAGTTTTATTTTTTTAGTCAATTTACTAGACCCTTTTAAATTAATGGACATTGGGTTGTTGTTTCTACTGTACTGATCTAAAATTAGGCGCTTTTTGGTGAGCTTAACTGAAAGACACACAATGTGAGGCCTGATTTCTCCTCTGTGCCCTGTCCATGTGCGTGATTTAGTTCTTATCACGCAATCTCTACACTGGGCGTGACAATGTTACGTTTGCTTAACATATTGTGTGGGTGGTTAAATGGAGTGTCAACTCACAGACACCTGACATAAAATTAGGTTTGGCTACCCCACTTTATTTTCCACCAATGTCAGATTTCCTTTGGTGAGATAGTGAGCAAAATGGGGCGAGGCAGTCAACTATTAAGCAAATTTGTTGGTTGGAAGTGGCCTTGAATTATGGCCGGAAGTTTGCTGCCAGACATAATTAACTACCTTACGCTGATGCCGCAACCACAAGTTTTGGTGTTTTAGGAGATATTGTTTTTTAAATTGTGGTTTTGAAGGTCTAATTGTAGTTCAAACTTCGCTTGATGTATTAAAAGCTGAAAAGTGGTTTTCTCGACGTCTTGGGTGTTTCAAATCCAAGCAACAATGCTCACCAAGGAGAAGAAAGGGGCTGAGTTCATCTCTCAGGCTTTGCAAATCATGCGTTGGTGGTGAAATCTATCGACAATGCCTAGTCAACGTGGTTCCAGCCAATAAGATTGATGAGGCAGGTTTTGATGTCAGCTATTTATTAAACTCCGTAAAATCACATTTCAGAGCTTCCACAATCCGCCAAATGTCGGTGGCAGCAGTGGTAGCGTCAACATGGTAAAGTGGCGAAGCGCAGGAAATCTCATGACAGAGACCCCTTCCATTGAAGCTTATGCGAGGTCGCAAGAACCCATCGCTAATAGCTCAGATGAGCTTGTCTTTGCTGTTGACAATGAGAAGAAGAAAAAGACGTCGTCAGGATCGACTAAAAAGAAGTCCAAATCTCTGAAGACCAATAGTAACTTGAAGAAGAAGCAGAGGTCGGCAGCTGAGTTTGTGGATGATCAGACGGTTATGCGAACCTCCTCCTTGCCGAATGTTCTAGACGAACCGGAGGTACTCAAGAATGCAAACCATGAACGTATTAATTCGCAAGGTAAGTTTTAGATTGTACAAGACCTCTTCAAAGACGCTAGATGATACATCGGTGGAACTCATTTAGCATATTTGTCTGCGTGTGCAATGGGAGTACAGTTCCGACTCCCTTGAAGCGTGTGCTCATTGTAGGGTTAAAGTCTCCCTTTATGAAGTTTAGGTGTTGAAAATTCGAAAAGTGCAAGTAAGAAATTTCCTGATATTTTTTTTGCAGCCGGAACGCTAACAGTTTTCCTTCGGTCTGCCAACCTACCTAACCACAGTCAAACACTCAAATCCACTGTCTCGGAGACCTCAGGTCAGATTATTCAACGTATTCTCACCTCCTATGGTCGTCAACAAAACCTCGGATCCTACTGCCTAGAGCAAGTCAATACTCCGCTGAAAAGCGAAAGTCTCCCGTAAGTTCCTCTGCTCTCCAAGGCTTTTTCTACTTGTAAAATTTCAGTAGCAATTAACCCTCAAGTTCGTACAGTCGTAGCGTTCCTCCTCACCGCATGCTTCGACCCGAAGAGAGACCGCTTCACATTTTGCGGAGTATTCAGGCGAAATATCCAGGAATTCGTACGGAATTCCATCTGGCATTGCAACAAGATGAGAGCCTCTCGCTACACGAGGATGTGAGCTCGCAGCAACAGGATTACGTCAATATTCCAGTGAAGCGACCTACACCGCAGCTAGTAGAGGTGAATCCCAACGGGACGGCAAAGGTTGGAAAGGTTCTACGATTTAATCTTACGGGTCTCGTCCAACAAGGGGGTGGGAGACAGAAAGCAGGTGTTCCGATTAAAGTCGGCTCGCAATTCTCTTCTGTCGGACCGCCTCCAAATATAGTTCTTAGTGCGGTGAGTTAGTGATCCAGGGATGGAAATTGGTGGTTACGATTACATTGACTGTTATCTACCAGGTTCCCTTTATAGAATCGTTTTCCTGACATCCGTTCAGTGCACTGCACCCTGCTTCCGGCGTCTTCAGGAGTAGACGGTGGAACTGGCGAAAGCACCGGTGCTTCAGTGCTCATTTCGCCTGCTCTCGACATCACAACAAGACCTCCAGGACCCACAACTGTTTTTCTAGATGGTCGAAAGGTAGTGCGTCCAACGCCCCTCCGTCATGGGTGCATTGTGCAGTTGGGTCGATCCCTCTTCCTCAAGTTCCTCGAACAGGGAGCCTCGTTGGAGAAGAGCCGACCAATTCAAGAACAAGTGCCCAAGGGATCCATGCCTAACCTTACGTTGCAAGAAGGTCATAAGGGATGGGGCCCTGAAAAAAAAGATAGGAGTCGGACCTCTTCGGTAATTGAAGAAATCTGGAACTTGAGGTTTCGTATTTGATTCATAGCCGACATTCTGGAATGAGAGTCTGTCCATTTCTCTCCCAATTAAACAGAACCAACTGACCTATGCAAACACCGATCAACTATTTCCTGATCGACTTCCAATTCTTGTGGATGTTCGCCTACCTTCATCTGCTACTTCCACCACCACTGATGATTTTGCCGCCTGTCTCCATGAAGCTGCCTGCGACTCTGTAGATGCGGTGCTCAAACTGGCCACCAGTCTTTCATTTCACACCACTTCAGCCACTGCTGCCTCAAACAGAAGCACGTCCAGACCACCAATCTTTGTCCTCACACCGGCTTTCCTGCTTTACGGGCTCCTCCGTGGGTGTTTGAGACGGTGGAAAGTTGCT
Source organism: Taenia multiceps (assembly GCA_001923025.3). NCBI lineage: Eukaryota > Metazoa > Platyhelminthes > Cestoda > Cyclophyllidea > Taeniidae > Taenia > Taenia multiceps. The sequence continues at coordinate 1,961,975 of CM010315.2, read as the reverse complement.
CAATTAACAAGGGAACAGCAGGAGCACTATCTCAGTGGTCTACTCAATCATATTGGCAGTCAGATGTTCCAAGTGAGTGATACACTTTGCTTAATAACTGCTTTCAAAGTCTGGTTTCGGCTTGCGCCCACGGGCAAAGCATTTGATATACTTTCCTAACCCTTTTATCATCATCATTTCTAGTGTATCCAAACCTGCTACCTGGGTGATTCCAGCACCTGGTCCTCTATGCGTGTCATTTTCAACCAGCTTCTTTTCTGGCTGGCCAATTCCAGTGAACTTCTTAATTTCTTGCATAAAGACACCGATTTTTCCGAGGCTATTGCCACTTCCAGTCATCTTCTTGCCAACTGCATCGATTCCGCCTTCCATGAGTTGCGTCGAGGCTTTCTGGATCTCCTAAAGTACCTAACACCAAACCTTCTCTACCCTGGAGACTATGATCAACAAGACGATCTGCGATTGGATGATAGACCCCTTCCAATAACCGATGATCTCCACTTGTCGATGCCGTCCACAAGCCTGGAGCCAAACATTCAACGCCTACTTCAAATTCTCTCTTTCATGATGCGAGGGATGCGTCAGGCGTGTCTGAACGTCTCCTTTGCGCTGCAACTCTTCGCCTATGTCTTTCATTCAATGGGAGCCTGGATCTTCAATTCCATAGTTCAGACCGAGGATCATCAAGGGAGCAGAAAGGGGAGCGTAGGTAGTTTGTGGACCACTAGACTGGGCGCAGGACGTCTTATGCGACGTCTGCAAAGAGTGAACCAGTGGGCAACAAGGCATGGGCTCGGCAGCGTCTGTGAGGTGCACCTCCTGCTTCCCATTCAGGTGTGTCAACGATTTGATAGAATTAACCCTACTTAAATGTTTCAAAAATAGTGCTGACAATGCTTTCATGACACGATAGCTGAATTTTATGGAGGCTATGATATCAAATAACTAGGTTTTTTAGGTACTTGAACAACTTTGTTCTTAACAAGAGCGTCGCTGCAATCTAAGTGTTTCTTTTATTTTGATGTTTTGTTCACAGACCTGTCAACTTATCACCGCGGATCGTTCTAAGTTCCGTGCATTCCAGAAGCGAGTGTTGGAGTTGCGTTCGTTAAACAGCGCCAGAGTGGAGTGGTTACTTACACATCTTGGTGATCCACCTGCCTTGACCTCTGAATGGGTCAAAAACATCATAAAGAGTGTTAGACAGGTCTGTTTCATAAGAATTTTGAGTGAAAGTTTTTCAACCTAAATCTGATGGTAATATCAGCATGTTGACATTTAACATTACCTTCCGTTTCAGGAAATAGATCGCGAGATCATGGAGAAGCATGGTTCTCCATCCAGTCGTGAAACGCGAGAGTTACTCTCATTACTGGCCCCAGTTGAGCTGCCTCTACCCCTCATAGTACCTCCTGAAGGGTATGTCGCCACCAGTGGTTTGATTGGAATTCCCGAGGGTTTCATGGAGGCCGTACAACCTCTCGTGGAAGACGGGTGTCTTAGTGTGCGGCGGAACGAGTTGGCTTTTAAGGCACCGGTGAATGGAATGTGGACTGGACACTTCAGGACTAGAGTGAGTGTGTCTATTTGATCTCGCACTTTTGGATTTGTCACTACCAGGCAGATGTCTATTCATTCAACTGGCAGTTATAAAGTACTCTACTCAGAAACTGAGGGTATATTACTACCAATAATTAATAGCGCGATCGGTTCTGTAGAGCGAGAAACCTAAAATCTTCCACTTGAAGAATTTTTTATTGGTTTGGGATAATACTTTAAATAGGATACAAATCGGCGTTTGTGCGTAAAATGCACCAGTTTTGGTTCATTCCAGTCTGATTCGAGGTCAGCGCCTAGTGGACTTTCGATGAACAAGACTTTCAACACCCAAACCGACCCCAATATTGAGTTACTCGCCAAGGAAGCCGGCGTCAAGCTGCCCTCCGTAAAACGACTTGTTCTTCAAAAGAATGGCCAACCTTTAGGGCTTGGAATAGTTGCTGCAAAGGTGAAGTATTTCTAATATATTTGTACCTGAATTTGTCTGATAAATTATCTAGTTCGTAATTTAGAGCCTATGACAACAGTTGACAAGATTTTGATACTCGGGAAACCTCCTTTTAGCCTGAGGGTGATGCACCTTACGGGATCTACATTCGGCACATCGTTCCGGATAGCGTGGCAGCTCAAGACGGCCGCATAGAGATCGGAGATCAAATCCTCGCAATAGCCAATTCCTCTCTCGTCAACTGCGATCAATCAGAGGCCGCCGTGGCTATTCTGGCCCGTATTTCAAATGCAGTTCATTTAGTAGTCGCTAAACGGGCAGCTCAATGGAGAGGAATCATGAATTTGATCAATTCCGCTCAACGAGGGCGACCCCTTCCGACTCCGATGACCCGTTCCACGTCTTCCCTCAACCAGACCAACCGTTGGAACCAGGAGGAGAACGATGATGACGATGACGATGAGGATGAAGAAGATGATGATAGTGTAGGTGGAGCGCAATTTGGATCGAAAGTGTCGCTTGGCAACGGTGCTTCACAGAAGCAATCACAACAATCCGTAAGTATTTTAATTTTTGAACAAGAAATATGGCGTGATTGTAGCCTTCCTGATCAAAAAAAAGGCTAGAGGGATGATAAAATTTATACTTTAATTCATCTTTTGACTCATCGAAATCCACGGAAAAGTTAAAGATTTGGCTTCACCACATTATCCGTACTGCAGAACTGAACTCCTAGGAAGCCTCTTCGGGGTCCCGACTCCTCCACATGTTATAACACGATTCATGAGATGAACAGGTGCGCTGTAGGCTGGCAACCACCATGACCGAGATTAACACAGGCAGACAGACATAGGGTCGTCTCTAGAATGTTGACACGATTCATGTGTCTCGTTTGTTAAGTGGAAGTGTTGTTTGTAGTCCTCTGGAAGCACGGGTAGATGATTTTGGAGTCGAGTTGTGTGTCCTTGTTGTTGTGGTACTACTTTCGTCATCATACCTTGCTGCGCCATCTGCGATGCAGTGCTTTGCTGTTCAATACTGGACAGAGTGCTCCATGGCATGAGTATTGGCTGTCTGCCTATAGAATCGTGACGGGGATATCCAAATTGAATCCCATTCCACCCCTCAGGATGGGTTAATGGCTAAAAGTGTCTAACTTGGCTATTTCTGTATGCAGGTATCCCGACCCAAAAGTGTGGATGGTTTGGCCAACGGTCGAGGGGTGACTCAAGCACCCAAGATTCGCGAATCCGAGGTCTCCTCCGAGGAGCTTTCCAGTGACGAGGGTAGCGATGAAGTCTGGCAACCGACAGAGAAGACTCTTAAACCGGCTTCCAAATATGGCGAGAGATCACCACTGGGTATAAACCTCTCCTTCCAGCCATCACCGGTGGGGTTCTTAACATTTATACAACTTTTCTTTTCTCTTCCCTGCTTCTACTGGGAATTAATCGTCAATAGTAGATGAGACGTTTCTCTTCTGTAAGGTTTTGAAGTAGTGTCCAGCCGGTGGCATTTGAAGTGTTAGTTTCCTCGGCGGGATTTTATCAATGATTTCCCAAGTTTGCTCCTCCACTTTCTGTAGCTTTGATTCTAGAGGCTATCCCTTCCATCGATGCGCATAAGACTAGCTTGATGGACAGCCCAAGTGGGTTCGTAAGAAATTCATGCGATCAGAATTAAGATCTCGATAGGGTATTGTATCTTTCTTGCATACAGGCCAGTGTTCAGGGCTCCCTTGACAGCTACAAGTTTCGGTCACAACAAGACCTTCGCTTCAGTGGGCTAACAACACGCCCCTCTAGCAACGGAGTTGACAATGGATCCAGTTCTTCGGATTGGAATGACTTTGCCAAACGTAATGCCGAGGCGATCAACAATAAGAAAAGTGGTCCTTCGAAGCAAGATGTCTCACCCTCATTGTCATCTCTTTCCTCGACATCATCCATAATCACTCAGGAGATAAATAAAGGTGAGTAAATTTTGAAGGTCATTATGTGTCAATTTAGACCCTCCAAATGTTTCCAAGCCTTCACAAGAGGGCGTCTACACGAATGTTTCTGAGGTGACTTCAGAAAGTGAAGATGTGCTCACAAATGTAAAGCAAAGAATTCCTTCTGGAACTCGCACTGGAACTGCCGAAAAGACTACGTCACCGTTGAATGCTTCTCCGGCTCGAAGCGTCACTGACAAGGCGATGCAAACGGTAGCAGAGTAAGTTCATGTAGCGTTCTTTCATTCTGAAGTTCTTGTAGATCCAACAATGCTAGTCATATTGTTGAGTCGAAGAAGCCCTCCACCACGCTGCCTCTTCAGGCTTCAGCAGTACAGACAGAACCAGTACGAGTAGTTCAGGAGAAAGAAGACGTTACTAGGTATACACCTCCATTGGATCGACTGCCTATTGTGCGACCACAGGAAGCTAAAAATGTTCCAGCCATGCCAAATCCACTCCCTACTGGACCCACTCTGGTGGAAGATGTCACGAAGGCAGTGATAGATCCACAAGTTCGGCAGTGAGTTTTGGAATTGTAGGGCTAAATCGGCAGACAAAGTTGAGCACTATCACTTCCCTTTCTCTCGTCTTAAATGTAGTTTTTACCATCACCCACTACCGTCATCTAGACCTCTTCCAAAGCAGGAAATTGTGACGTCTCCAACTTCCAATTATGACCTTCGTCTTCCTAATTCCGCTACTAATATGAGCACAAGGGTGGTCAATGGCCGTCAAGAACCAAGTACCATCCAATCAGGTGTAACTTATTGGTCCTCTCAGACCGACCTTGCAGTTTTTGGGGGTTCTCCACCTCCGGAACCAACCGCCGATTTTCCGCAATACCATCCGCCCGACAGCCTCAAGCCCTCTGATCTGGCGATTAAGTATGGTGATGTAGGACCTCCTCGAGGTAACAGATCGCCATCACTTTCACCGACAGCGCCTTCGTTGAGTGTGTATGGACCTCCGGCTAGTCACTTTATCTCACGGAGATCAAACAGCAGGGGAAATTCGCCGATGAGGTTGGATCTTATTCAGCGGTCAAGATCGGTAAATGAGAATAAGTAAACTAAGTGTCAATGCTAAGTGGGGAGCTTATTCGAGTGTCATCAACTTAAGTAATAAGTAGTATATTGAACCCGATAAAGTTGATACATTACACGACTTGTGTTGGTTGCTGAAATTCAAAATTAGTAGTGCATCAATTCAGTCTAATATGGGTTTCTCCGTAAATACCAATGGACAGCTTCTTAGTGCCTTTCCAATGTTTCAACTCCAGCTGTCGGCATCCAGTAACGACGTGCGTACGGGTAGTTTGAATCGTGTGCCACAGGCTGAGACAGTGGACAACGATTCGCGACGTCTGCAGGACTTGGCGCGTGGAATTCGCCGACTGGAGGATGCGGTGGAGGCTAATCCAAATGCCGATTTGATACGGGAGTTGGATCAATTGCGCGTAGAATATCGCTTTCAGCTGCAAATGAACGGGAGGAGCCGGACGCGGTCCTTGAATGTTCCCTACCTGCGCTCCTCTGATGCAGTATGTGAAATTGATTGGTCATGTTTCCGAGGATGCTTAGAGAAGTAGAGAAATGTTTGCTTATTTTTTCGCTCTCTCAAGCTTCAGAGCATCTCACCAAAAGCTGCGCCTCCAGCTATGCCCAAGGCACGACCATTTGCGCCAAATATGATTGCGGTTAACGGATCGGTCTCCTCTCAACCGTGAGTTTTCTATTTTTACCCCTTGAATCCACAGTAATAAGGGCGACATTACGGGTATGGCAATTTTTACGCAGCCAACTGAAATGTTCGCCTAGTAACACGGTTAATTAAAACAAGTTATTGCACTTTGTTGGAAACGCTCTCGAAGCAGAAGTCAAGATAACTGTGGTGGGAAATATTTGCGTGGCAGCTGGAAGGCTTCAAGTTTCAAATTTTAAATTCAATAGGTTGACTTAGGAGGAGTTGAAAGGTGGACGGGATTCTACCTCGGGCCAAAACTTCTCTTCGCCTAGCAGAGAAGTTTTTGGGCACCATCTCCTAGCTCTTTTCCCAATTAGCTTAGCTTGATTTTCCTTGCAGGTTTGACGACTTTGAAAACGAACGCTTGGAGGCACTTCGTGTGCAGGAGCAAAGGGCACGAATTTACGAGGAGAATCGAAGCCGAAAACACGTATGGCATTGCATCCTTTTCATATCGATGATTCACCACCCAGAGTAATCCCATAGGTATGCCAGATTCGGAGAATTCCTGTTATTGAAGGAGAGGATGTTATAGCAGTAGGCTGAAACCGCAAAAAATTGAAGGTTTCACTTAGTCAACCGTCCCATGAATTGCAGTCACCTAAGAGTTAGACATGAAATTGGCACAACGAACTCATTTGAAATGGGAATGCTACTTACTTCAGTTTAGTAGCACAGCAAGGCAAAGCCTATTTAGGGGATCAGATGATGCGCTTGTTCCTGTCGGCGTACTCTGTCCCAAATGTCTGTCCAAAGGGGATTCGTGAGGAGGCATAATGCGAAGGTTAAGTTAACTTCAGTCTTCCTTTCCATTATCCACCACCCGAATTGCGATGCTTGCCTGTGGTTGACTCAGAGGCTGCCTTATCTCTGTACCGTTGTGGTTTGGTAACTGGTGGATAAACTGCCGATTTCTGTTCACTGTGAGTTTGTACGGTAACTGCGGTCATCAGTGTAGCCTCTCGAGTCCTCTCCAAATCCGTGACAGGAAATACCAGCCAAGGAGGACTCAGCCTAACGTGCTGTGGATGAAGGGGGTGGAATGCTAGACAAATGAAATTGGTTTATTGCTTAATTATCCTTTCTATCACCTTCGTTGCCTTTAAGACCTCCGATCTTAAGCCTTCCACTTCTGGCGGCCTTCATTTCTCACCTCCAACCGCCTCTGTTCCACCACTACAGCCGAAATACACCTACCAGGTGGAGTCGGGTGAGTCTAACGCGTCTTTTCAGAACAAAACAAATATAATCCCACTTCGGTAGACTATTATTTCGGCTGATCACTCATTTCTATACAAGTAGGTGGGGTGCTTACGTCGATGTCAACAATTCGGGGTTAGCATTTACTAACTAGCTGATAACTTGAGGGGACAAGTAAGATGCAGTTTCTAACCAATCCGTCCGTTGTGTACGATTTGTTCCAACTAACAGTTATCGTCAAAGGGGGAGGAATAGCCGTGTCACAAATTGGGTGACCCTTATATCTAAGACGATGAGAAAATATCAATGCTATTTATCGTCACAGGTCCACTTTACGAGGAGGAGACCAACGCAATGGTTAAAACGCCGGTGACACCTCGCTACTCCCGAACCCCTACTCTCCAATCTCCACTCGTCTCCTCCTCCTCCTATGCCGATGTCCGCGAGTCTTCACTGACTCGTGGGGTGGAGTTACGTGCAAGTAGAAAATCGGTGACATTCGACACGAATCTTGAATCTGTGGCGCTCTACTCACCACCAGAAACTCCTTCCGGACCTGATCTAAAAACCGTCCAACCAACTAATCAGGCAAAGCGGGCTGCGATGCGTGTTGAGAGCCAATCAGCTTCGCGGTTTATCAGATTGACTGCGAGTAAGTCCTGCGATTGGTTCACTGGAGCAGCAATTTGATTGGTTAATTCGTCCTTTTGTGTTTTGTTTGTCTTTCAGACGAGCCAATAGGTCCAACCTACGGACCAGTGAGTTTTCATTATAGTGTCAATTGAAAATTTGTAAATCTTAAAAATCCAGAAATCTGTTCATGTGCTGCATATTAGTGAAGCAATTTATTCCTTTAATACTCTTCCACTTCAGAGCCCAACACAAATAGAAAACGCGGAAAATCTTTCCTTCAAGGATAAGATGGCCTTCTTTGCCAAAGCCATTGGTGAAGATGTGCCGAAAGATCGTTACAAGGCCTCGCAAAAGGAGCGACAAATTATGAACAGTTTGCTGCGTTAACTTGATGTGATTCCCTAATTGTATCTGCTTGTAAATTTGAGTGTTGATCCGCCCTAACCCTTTATTCCTCTCCTCCTATTAATCGTTTTTTTTCCTTACCCAATTGTTTACTTCTTTTGCAACTAATGCGTTCTATTCCACTTTTACGTGATTTACGACTTGTAGAGTGAATAAATAATTCGTGCGTTTTGCAAGTGTATAGGGTATGCTTTAAACCTGCTGTGGAAGACTTGGAGTTGTGTTACAAATTGTACGGAGATTCACTGACTGAATGTTGGGAACTGTTTGCCTCCTCTCCTCCCATCCGCCTTTGGTATTATGGGATCACAGTATCCATTGGCTTGGCATGGCATCATCAAACTTCCAAGAGAGGACGAATCTCCATCGTCCAGCCCAACAAATTGGATTTTTTTTCTATCAAAGGATGAGAGAAATGACGAATTGACACTTGTCCATGTCTTCCACGCATATTTCCAGCATGTATCCTCGCATTTGGTGTTTCTCTCTGTCCTCACGGCCTCATCAGTGGTGTCACCTTTACTCATCATGCAAAAGTCAAGTCGACAGGCAGTTTACTATGGAAGTATTCAAAGGAGGTGCTATACTGGCATCACAGAGCCAAAGTAGACTGGAAAATCAAAACTATCCAAGGAGAAAGCGCACTGAATGGCAGGAATTTGAATGTCTGCGGTTCGCTGAGTACTGCCATGTTTTGTCAATTTCTCATCATTTTCGACAACAGTTTGGCGCGGTGGTAATGGAGGTAGGACTACTTGGGTTTTGTATTGGAGTTATTCTTACGGCAACAGTCAGTGCCTCCGAGTGTGGATAGATAGTGCTGTGGAATGTTATGAACAACTGGACTTTGTGGAGAAGACATGATCGGTAGCATTCCTTGTAAAGTGGTGTGTCAGTGGAAGGATGTAATTGAGGTGGGCGATGCTGGGCGTCGTCCCACACTTGGTGAGTGGTTTGATATCTACCGAACAAATTCTCTGGGGGGAGAAGGGGGTGACATGCATGAAAGCACTCAATGCGTCTGATGTAGACCTTGAGGCCCTTTTCCTCTGGCAGGTGGACGAGGGAATAGAAGGATGGACTTGATCGCCTAGGAATGCAGTTGAGGTAGACATCCATTCGACGAGGTCATCTTTGGTTGCACTGACGTTGATTCCCTTCCCCTCCCTTCATGAATGGATTTTCTTGTTCCCGAATTGATGCCTCAGTACTGCTGTCTGACAACCTGTAAATTGATCCTATTGGAAGGGAGGAGGAGGTGATGATTAGGAGTATGCTAATTTGTCGACTGGACTGCACATGGACGATTTCATTCACGGATGCCATGATTCAGCAATGTCGTCAGCGGGATGGTGAAATTACAGGGGGACGTAAAGAGCGGACAAAGTCTCATTTAATCTTGTCGTGATATGGATTGAAAGGGGGAAGAACAGAGAGGTGTCAATCGTTACAATCATAGTAATGGTGGAGACACATAAGATGAGAGTTGAAGGGGCTGTTGCGTCCCTTGCTGGAGTGAAGTTGGAGCAAAAGTCCTGTGAGACGGTGGTTGACGCCTCCAAACCCACAACTCATTCCCGCGCGGTACATTCAGTAGGGAAGTGGTAGTAATGGTGAAAAGTTGTCCACGCGACACGACTCCTATGTAGGTGTAATTAGGACCAGGAGATACTTTGAGTAGGAAGTGTACATTCAGGCGGAACGTGAAAGTACCACTCTATTTGGAAATTAGAATTGTATTTTGCAAAAATAAGGGTTGTGGGTTGTGGCTTTAGCTCCGAGGGCGGTGGTGATTAAAAGTTGACGTAAGTCGACTGCAGCACTGCTTGGACGTCATCACAATGAGTCTGTGCAGCCGCTATCCTCACATCATTCTCCTTTGCCTCTTTCCTTCCTCCCTTTTTCTATTTATTTGGTCATTTTCTAAGTACGCTTTTCTCGCGCATTTCCACTCATTGGTTCGTCTATTCACACACTAATCCTTTTTTCTGCTCTGATGTCGAGTTTATAAAGTAGTTCAGCAATCGCCTTCCCTCGCATGTTGATGTCCACCGCAAACCTGCACGTTGGCCTTGTACGTCTCTCGCTTCGGCAGTCTGATCCATTACCTTCCACGCCGATACACTCTTGAAGGTTGGCCCTTGTGTCGGACGGGCTCTAAGCTCGGAGGTGGCCGCACGTCAACACGGCTGTAGCGAACAGTCAAATTTTAATAATCCAAATTGTCAGTCAACTTCTCTCTTGAGTGATGAGTGAAGGCGACATTACTGGTGAGATTAGGAGGGCAGTCGGACACTTTGGATGGGAGTGAGCACTGCCCAAATACCTCCGTAAATAATATCTTCCTCTCTCACGAGCCCAATGACAAATCTTACCAAGTTAGCCATTTTATCTAAAAACCATATCGCATCAAAAGTTAACTACTTCTAGCTCATTGAAGGGGAGGGCCAAAACCCTTAGGAGGCACTTTTAACCGAACAAATAAGTCACTGTCTTTTTGAAATGTTCTCGGCGCGACGATGTACTTGGCTTTACATCCATTGTTTGCACATGAATGCCACGACTAAACAACCCAACAGACAAACTGCTTGGGCATTATTCAACCTTGTGTTAAGTCTCATACACTCCTCAGATTATCTAAAACATAGAGACGCCATTGTCTCCCACAGCAATGCTACTGTAAGACCGGTCGATTCAAAAGCAGGACAATGGAACCACCTTTGGTTGCGCGCTTGCGCTCAGAGCTGGCGCCAATGGATGCAGGCGGATGTACTGCACGCATCAATGAGATGTACCGTTTGGGTTGAATGACACAGAACAAGTGTCATTGTACTATCCACTCCGCCACAATGTTCCCCATATGAACGTGAACAGGAAGAATGCTGCTAATTGAACCAGTTCACTTGCATCTTCCACTTCTTCTCAGGTCTCAAGTGGATGGATCAGATAACACCAATGGGTTACGCTTGTTTAATTGGTTGGTAATGCATCCAGTGGATGCAGCTACCTCCCAAAGCAGGATCGGGAACGCCTCAGCAGTGTTCTTCTTCCATTGTAGAATGTGAATGAATGGCGAGGCAATGGAGCATGGAATCCAAAACATCTTTGTGGGTTTTCAATTGCCATCGCTTTGGTATTAAGATAACTAAATGTCTAACCAGAGTGGGGTAAAGCTCTTCCTGCTTCGAGACATCTACCGATAGAGTCATAGACAGCTAGATGAACCAATCTTCGAATACGGAAGAATGAATAGGTGCATTTTTACAACAGAATGCATTTTTAAATGTACAAATTGTGAATAACAAATATCATTAACTAAAGCATCTTTTGGATAATAACAATCAAGCCTAACCAGACAAAAGAGTTACTACGAAATAGCAGTCAGTTAATTCTTTCCCTCGGTCAAATAAAGGCCCAACACAAATGCGTGCGTCCATATAGGGAGATAAAAAGGCAAAAGCTGGCAAAGTTACATTTTATCAAACAAGTATTATTTCATAGTTCCCTTTGTTAAAGTGGAGGAATGAATCTCACCACCGCACATGGCCGACATCCACTCCAATGCAATGCAGTTGCTGTCATAAATCTACTAATATAAATTAAGTAGAACGTTTAGCCACTTGCCTACTTATGTTGTTAATTTTTATGAGGATGTCAATATCAATGTGTTCACACTCGAGTGACGAAAAAGCCAACCATGGAGAATCGCGTGAGGGTAAAGGATGGTTCTTTATCAGCATACATGCGCACATCAGCGGTGATTGGTCTGTTTCAACATAGATGTAAGATGAGAGAGATGGAAGGGAAAGCACACAGTGATGTCAAGATTGAGCGTCCCAAAGGTCCTGCCGCCTTCTCATCACACAATGCACAAAGAACCCTGGCACAATCGCTTTCCACAGCAGTGAAGTCGAGAAGATTTAAGCAAAAACCGGCCACCCTACCTCCAAATCTCACATCGAGAAAGCCTTGGAAGTTAGCAGTGTGCATTTGATAAACAGCATCGAAGTGCAGAACGAACAAATGATGCGTGAAACTTGTTGGGCTTTATACATTAAGGGATGTGTGCGGCGTCAATAGAACCATGTGACTCACAAATCCTACCTTCCACCACATAGGCTGTGAAGGTTACAAGTCCTTTTCCTATTCTCAGCGCTTTCCTTGAAACTTCATTGCCAAAGTGGTCATCCTTCATCCTTCATCAACCAGCATGCACACGCATTTGTCAGATTCAAGTGATAGCGCCCCTCATCAGCGCCTCAATTTGCCATTATGAAGCACAAAAGTCGTAGGGATCAAACTCCTGACCGCCTTTTCAAAACCCGATCATTTATTGGCCAAATGGTCAAAATGAGACGTCAACAAATCCACACAGCCGAACCACCCAACTATCATGGTGTTTCCACTTGGCGCTCAACCTCCCGACATGCTTGAAAAGTTGCAATACCCACCCCACTCCCTTCCCAGTGCCTCACACATTAAGCTGTCGGGTGGCACTAACACCAACCAATCGCAAGGCACGATTGAACTCATCATGCTTCCTTCTCATCTACTCATTAACCTCCTATCCAGTGGAAGTGAACAGATGGACGATCGGACAAAACCCCAGGCAACAACAGCCTCGTTGAAGGGCTATATTTAACAACGAGAAGCATCCACGCAAGTAATTCGCATGATGAAGTCTCCACACCACTTCCCTGGAACGGCAAGCATTAAAACAGGAGATATTTGATTGTGCAGGGATCGCGGCCCATGCCTGCCAACATTACGGGCCACGACGAAAGCTGCCCATTTTATCGTGCTTCCTCCGGACGACAACCAGTCTGTGTCAACTACGTGACTCGGCGAGAGCTATCAACCTAGGGGAGGAAAGAACGCCAATCCCCGTCCCTCCCTCTCCAAATCCTAATACCAGTCAAGGCAACGCCCATAACCCACAGTTCATAATTCACACCACCCACTCAAGTAACAGCCTGAAAATAAAAATACAACCCCGCCTACACGCACCATCATGGTGACGCGCTAACTGCTCCACCGCTTACACGACTACGAACTCAAAAAGCCTCAGCTCACCCTTCTTCAGACCAAGGCATTTGAATCAAACAATGAATCAAGGGCATATTCTTTCAACTGTCGTGTTCTGCAAGATTCCAAACTGCACAGCATCAGAAACTACCTACGTACACCCTTCATCGCCTTAAAGCAAAGGACACTCCCCTTAGCCCCAAAAATACTTCAGAAGAATTTGAGAAGTGGAAATAACCACTTGACCTATCTGCTATTAATCAACACAAGTCTGCGACCGCAACATCAACAATAAGGAGCAAACGCCCGTCACCTTCGGCAAATATGCACGCCAGATAGCGGGTAACTCCCAGTATCCTCAAGGGGCGACAACGTTCGGTTACGACACCGTCGTATTTTCGACCTGAAAAGGATAAAAATCCTAAACAAATTATCAGAAGTCGATGTTCAACACGACAAAGCGGTTGTACGAGCAATCGCTTCAGGTGAAGAAATTCTCGCATCATTTACCAGAACTCGCCAGTCCCTGAGAAGCGATCAGAATTGAGTAGCGCCAAGTTCACCTTAATCCTTCCAAATTCAACAGCCGAAGCAACCTCGCAAAAAGTCCTGTAGTGGAATTACTGTGATACCTAGTTGCTAGAATTTACCTTATGGACGAGAAGTGGTCAGTACAAGCTACTGACGCCAACGGGACGAAAGACGAATTCCGGACTCATATATCGGCGATATGCTGTGCCCTTTATAACATAATCCAGCAAAAGATGCCCTCCTCTAAGCGTTCCACCCGTTCTAATGGTATGGTGTAGTGGAAAGGAAGAGAAAGACTGGATCCACAGTCACGAAAGACGGCAAGACCGGACGAAAAACTGCCCAGAGGCTAACGAGCACACACACGTGCAGCCTGAGCATTGCAAGTCACAACGATTCATTGAAACAAATATCAGTGTATTTTGCTAAGCTGTTCGATAATCAAGGCACATTTTAAAATGGGTGAGGCGGCTGTTTAAAGTGTAAAATTCGTCCCATTAGCAAACATTTTATAGGTTCTGGCAACAAAAGGAAAATATTATGGGCAATTTTCGTCGTTGCCCATATACTCCTATAATGCTACAAATAAAGTGCGGCAACTGTTACGAAAGATCAGTAAGAATATCTCAAACCTAGTGCGAAGAAAAGATCCAGCCAGCGTTGTAAGCAGCAGGTATTTTGATACTCATGTGCACTTACGATATTAAACTTGGTATTTTTCTTCAAGACATAAATCCCTCATCGTTTGTAGCACCTAAAGGCTTCTTGAATAGGAAAGTAGGTTAAACGCTTAAGTGGAACGGCTGTGCTAAGCGTACAGAGGAGGGTCGCGGCTACTACTGCAATGCTTTATTTAATTAAAAACTATTTTCGTTACGTTCATTTGGGTGGCTATATTAGTAACACTGTTTGTTCGGACTGCCAATTTCGGTCACCTGGGTAGCTATATTGTACTAGCTGTTTAGCTGGCCTCCGGGCAATGCCAGCAGCCCGCAATCCCTATGTTTCCATAATAAATATACGTTGCCCCGGTATTATTCCTTCTTTTGCCGTAAAGGAAGTCTTGGGTCGCTATATAGATGGTAGTGAAGAGCGGATCCAAGTTCAATGAACTTCTAGCCCGATCTATACTACTTGTGGCAAACTTTAGCAGTGTCAATAAAGTGCACGTGCTACGGATGGGAGAATCTCTGACAACTCATGACAGAAGGGCTGAGATCGACGTTCGTCCTTGGCACGATTGCTATTAACAACTGAAGCAACACTAGCCATGAACTCCATGTCTAGTGAAACTGCCAAGAGAGATCAGCGACGATGTGGTCAAGCGTCCTCCGTAAGCTCTTTCTCGGGCTCTCGGGCAACTTGCATCCCCTTGCTGCAATGTGTATTTGTAGATATGGAATGTGCAGGACGGCATACGGTAACGTGGATTTATGCTTCGCACACTTGAATCGCATGCACCCCGTTCCTATGAGACCCGACTGCCCTATTCGCTCAGGGTTCTATGGTGCCTTGGGTCTCTCCCATGGCATCAAAAAGCCTGGAATCATACTATTTGTTGACCCTGTATTGATCCGTTCGAAAACTTTGATTCATGCCTCCATCACTCCATTGAGACACATTGTTGTGAGGGTGGAGAAATCAAAAACACGCTTTTGATTCACCAAGTGCTACGAGAAATTTATGGCACTGCAAGAATGCTTGCGTTTCAATGTCGATGACTGTCACGGCTAACATGTGGATGCCTCTCAGCACTGATTACATTGTGATGGCTGGCAATGGAGGTTTACCGAGGGGAGCGTCGTGGACGACGCTAGGAAAAAGAGAAGGCCTGTGTTAAACGTCTTTTGTTTAACTGTCGTTTTCAGCGACTGGTGTGGCCACATTGCACCAACCGGCTAGCTGGACTCCGGGCAATGCCAGCAGCCCCCGATTCCTCTGTTTTCAGGATATGTATTCTGCCCTACTACCAAGCCTTTTTTATCCTAAAGGAAGTTATAGGAAGTTACAGTTCTTGTATTGCCTGTTGGGATTACAATTAATTGTGACGCTTACCAATTACGTTTAGCGGGTATATCAAAACACATCTAATACCAAAGGAAAATTTGGTCACTAGTACAATATGGCCACCCAAGTGACCGAGAACAACAATTTGAACAAGCAAAGTATTACGCAGTGCTATTTAGTGGTACTCCAAATTAAGATTTATAATTTTATTTTCGGAACTTGGGCTCTTTAATTTTTACTGGAAAGTATTAAACACTACTAAGGCATGACTATGAGCTTTTTGTAAGTCCATTTTCGCTTAGTTCTCGAATTAATAATCTGCACAAAAAGAAACATTTTGATTGTGGCAAATATTAAATGTCTTTAATTGAGCCATTATTTTGCCTCTGATTGGTTGGTATGAAGTGAACGCGATCGCTGCCATATTAGGCCGTCGTGATTTATTGGTGTCTCGTGTTTTTGCTGACGTGGTGGCCGCCGGCGGTTGCGGCGGTACGGTTACTGGTTTTTGTGTGGTTCCACTGTTCATCCACGACAGGACAGCCATTTTGCCTCCTGAGTGACTGTATCTTTTGGTCTGGTGTCAGAGCAGCGCATGAGGTTGTTCCACCTTACCATTGTTCTCGCGTTGATTCGCGGGCCACAGCCGCACATCCTAGGGTTGGTGGTGCTTGGTAAGTTCGAAACTTTTGTGCATAAGCTGTTGAGATTTGTATACACGGGTGCACAGGATATTAGGAACAAAATGGTGACCTGCGTGGCATTGTTGTCAAGGTTTGCCTAGGTGTAGTGTGGCTTTGAATTTCGAAGATGTAGATCTGCAGGATTTTACAATCTTTTGCATGTTGACCTTTTGCCAAGCATGGCTGAACAATTTTGGTCAGCGTTAGTGATATCGTGAGTATTTTGCCCTTTTACGTGTGACTTCATAGCCTTGGATCAGGAGGACTGGTAAGAGGGAGACACGATATATTGTATTGTGGGTACTGTGGCGAACTCATGGTGTGTCTTCCGTCCTTCTCAAAGGTCAACGACGCCCTATGGTTCACGAGGCTGGTGTAATCTGCTCGCTTCCCATCTAAAAAGCCATGTGTTGCACATCCTCCTCGTTGCATTGAGTTCAGTCTCCATTATTCTTCTCAGAGCTTGGTTTTTCTGGGGCCATTGGGAGTGGGCTTCCTTCTTCTAGTATGCAAATCGCTTCATCTTGTCTAACCAAATTTGCTCCTCCATGAGGTCAAATTTTACTGTGATTGATTGTAAGTAGCTAGGCGCAGAGATTTTTTGTGGACAGCAAGGGTGAAATTATCCATTTCACTGCAAGTGGGTCGTTCTTGTAGGAAGTTGCAACGGTGTAAATTGGATGCGCTGCAGGGAGTGGACTGAGTTTGTGAGGATGGACTGTTGGATGTTAAGCTGACAGTGTTTATGGCAGTCGGTTTATCGTATGGCGTTTGGTGGGCTTGGATGTGCATTTTGGTGGTCGGAAAACCGGGCCACGTCTTTTTTGGTCGAGGTGCTTACTGCGGGACATTGTGCGTTCCCACCTTTACGCTTGGTAAGGAAGTGTCGTTGATGCCCTTTTCGCTACCTGTGGCCATTTCAAATGATGCAGAGGAGGGAATTGATCCAACTATTGTTATAAAGGGGTGGAAAAAGCTTGACGGTTCACTTCCGATTTGGCCGTCTCCGGGTCCAAAAGGGAACTGCATTGACATCCTTTTATTTTACCTGTGACTCGCATCAATGAATGGGAGCCGTTTGTTAGCGAACAGGATTGGGACGAGGAGGGCATTGAACACTTTCATTTCCAAATAATTGGTTGTTATACGCTTGTATAGATTACTTTGCTAAATCTTTTCGATGCGATCCAATTGTTGCATCCATATCAATGATTTCTGCGACACTGGACTGCTCCAAATTTTCTTCCGGGCGACTGGTATTACGAGACTTTATATCTGCCTTCAAGTCTGCGTAATTGCTGCGTCTGCTATTCGGTTTGAGCTGCGAATTTTGACTTTTCATTTATCTGCCAATTCCCAGTATTTTGTAGGCAGCATTTCTTTTTATCGGAGGCATATCTTCAATTAGATTGTCAGATTGTCAACTCCATTGACAGTAGTGTTAATGCTCCTCTGCCCTTTATTTACTGGAGCTGTCGAAGTGGATTGTACACTAACTGTTTGGAAAATCTACACTTTTACCAGTCGAATTCTTTAACGCTGAAATCAGCACATTCATTGATGTTTAAGAGGCTCGTTCAAAAGAGCGTACCCACTGTACCGCTATCCCTTTCTGATGAGAGAGGTCAGCGGGACAATGCATCCACGCTGTATTTTTTTACCTGTGCTGCACTGTAAAGACGTTGTTACAGTTCCTCATACCAGCCTGCAACTGAACGGTCGATCTTCTTCATTGTTTTTAACCATGTTAGCGCTTGATGGTTTGTTCTCGCCATGAGCTCTCTAGCTGTGGCATTACAGAGTCTAAAGGGTGTTGTCTGGAATTCATAAGGCCCTTTTGGCACTATGAAAGCCAGTAGCCGGATTTTAAGTCCAGGGTGGAAAACCACTTTGACCCATGCAGGGAATCCAATGAGTCGTTGATGTGAGGTAGTGGAAAAGCGTCCTTCTTGGTCACGGCGTTCAGTTTTCTGTAGTCCACGCACAGCCATGGACCCCCGTCACTTCTTTACTAGCGCGATCGAGGAGGCCCACGGTTCACGTCGTCGGTGATAATCTTGTTCACTGGACGATTTACATCTTCCAAGAGGGGTGGAGGGATGCGTCTCGGGGACTGCCATATTGGCTTAGTTTCACCTGTATCAATAGCATGTTCCTTGCCAAGCGAAAATTCTGGAGTGTCTGCGCAGCAATGAATGCAGTTCCTTCCTTTCGCTGTCGGTAATATTTGTTAACCGTGAGCAAAGCTCCTGTAGGTTCTTAACAGGGATACCTGCGGCTTCGAACAGGGCACTGCAGATTTTGTCGGCGTCCTTTCCCAAGGAAGGCTCGGTCGGCTTTACTGCTTTGTGCTGTTGGGTCGTAAAGGTACCCTCTGCGAAGTTCAGGATTGCTCCAGTCTTGCAGAGGAAGTCAACGCCCAGTATCGCGTCACATACTAATTCTGGACACATAATAAATTGTGATGTCCAGGATTCCTTCCCTATGGTGATCTTTAGCGACGTCTCTCCGATCGCTTTCATCTTCCTCCCTTCAGCTGAGAGTAGTTTTATGGAGGACGATCGAGCATGGATCTTGCGGAAGAGATCTGGAAACGTTGCGGGATTCACCAGGGACTTCACCGCTCCCGAGTCCAGGAGGAAACGACAGGGGTATCCTTCTAACTGGCCGAGAGCTTGTAGAAATGGACGAGGGGCGTTTCGGGGTTGGCAAGATAAGGAGAAGTAAGTCTCACCTGCTTTAGGGGTCTGGCGTGGAGGAATCCAGCGGGCACGTGGCTGAATTGGCCGTCGATGGGACGTCTGGGGGGTAGACATCACCGGAAGTTCCTGACGGAACTTAGACGCGGCCTTGACCAACCGATTGAGATCGTTGGTCTCAATTGCGCTGAGTTTCGCGGAGAGGCTTGGCGGTTTGACTCCATCGCAGAACTGGACAGCCACCCAGCTGGTAACTTTGGCTGGGGGGCAGCCTTTGAAGGCTCTTTCTGCCAGGAGTTGTAGGCTGCGAGCGTAGTCTTCGTCGGTTTCACCCACTTTTTGGTCTCGGCGGAAAAACTTTTTGGCCAGAGAGCGTTCACACTTATCAATGGCCAGCTGCGAGAGGATCTCACAGCAATGGTCGAGGTCGGAGTCGGGGGTGACTCCTGCTCTTATTGCTGAGAGAAGGAGCTCTTGCGGAAGAGCCTGGAGAAGAAGCTGCACTCTCTGTTGCTGGGGGTACCAGTGGGTGTAAAACCTTGCAGTTTGCATCCAATCTTCAAAGTCGATATCGCCTTTGAAGGGGGAAGGTCCGCCAACGCTGCCACCAGTGTAGAGGATTCTTCCCTTCTACCGCTCCTGCTTTTTCTAGACATCTTTGTTGTAGTCACACTGAGGTTATGTGCTAGCAAAACCGAGGCTGTTAAGACGAGGATGTCTCCGAGTTTAGAGAGCCACCTTGCTCGTTCACGATTCGGTTCAAATCGTTCTACCGCCTCTCACCTATAAGGTCATTTTTTGGTAGCACAAGTATAACACTGTAGTTCTGCCTATGTGCCAGATTTCTTGTTTCTCCCTTACACTTGCGGTTGGGCGGAGAACGCCATCTTCTACTCAAGATGGATGGTAAAAATTTACAGGCTCTCATGGTTAGCCTTTGTTGACTTCTCTCCTCCCTTCATTCTCATGGGTGATAACGTTCGCTCAGTCACGTGATTGGTGTGAGCTGACCAGTTGTCATTCGAAGGAAGGTATGATGAAACAGCAGGTGTCACAATGAGCAGCAATGCTGTGGATATTAGGAAATCTTTGCACGAGGTGATTGAC
Source organism: Taenia multiceps (assembly GCA_001923025.3). NCBI lineage: Eukaryota > Metazoa > Platyhelminthes > Cestoda > Cyclophyllidea > Taeniidae > Taenia > Taenia multiceps. Next base: position 1,941,938 of record CM010315.2, on the reverse strand, counting down.
TGCATGGGTGTTTTTTAGTGTTGAATTTAGCTCTCCGATGGATGGATAGCCTCTTGGTCATTTCGACAAGTTATCTGGTCTTGAAAAGGAAAACAATAACTTGGTCCACGTCTGATCATAATTCGTCATGGCAAAATAGGACGTTGTGTGGGAGCATTTTTGGTTTAATCCGGTGGAAGCGTGCGCATGTTGGTAAATAAGGAGCGCCTAATTCGTCAATGGCGTCCAAAGAAATAAGCCCTGAGGGAGGAAATGGGGCTGGTGCTGAAAGCAGCGAGGAGGATGTGCGAGTAACGTGACTTACGTGGTGGGCAATTGGATTTGAAGGTCGCGTGGTTCCAGTGACACCGTCTCCACCCTCTGATGTATGGAGTCCGCCATATTGCATGCATTGCTTGATTGTATTGCCCTGTGCTTTGCCTCACCGAATACACAATGGTCCGATACAAGGCTTTCTTGTTGTGGGGTTTGGCTGTAAGGCGCTCTGCTGTCGATCTAACCGCATTGTGGGAAGCAGTTGTGAGGCCGTGTGAGATTGAACAAGGTCGGGTGATGAAGGAACGGTAAGTTATTTGTGTTAACTGATTGTGGAATGTCCCTCGCCTTGCATGCGTGCTGAAACCGAATGGCAGCCACAATTGATGCTCGATACTCCACCGGCCAGATTAAACATCTCCAAGTAATGCCTCATCGGTTGGCTTTTTTTTCGTCATTCGAGAAGGGATGCGTTGTCACGACCCCGTGAATAACAATTGACGGTGTAACCACTTGTCAGACTTTCTACTTATTTTATATAAGTAAATGTGGCACAATAGCAACTGCATTGTAGTGGTGGGGCATAAAGTCTCTTCGGTGATGGGAAATGGCATCTCACATATCTGTCCGCCTAATCAAACCTGAAAATTAATCAGCTCCTGTCGTCTCATCTCATCACCTATGACAGATGAGTGAGAAATGACAGAATACGAGGTGATGCATGTGTTTTTCGTTATGGTTGTCGTGTTTGCTGATGCTATTTCCTATCCCTGTGGGACTCTAAGTTGAGCTGCACTTTGGGATGCATGAGGTGAGGTTGGCGGGGAGGACAAGTGTGATACAACGGAAGGGAGGAAAGGAAATGGAATGGATTGGCATGGTCCAGCTTTGGTGTGTGGGGTGTAGTGTAAATGGCGTTCATTGTTAAACCATTTAATTGACACATTGGCTGCCATTCGGTGGTCACTGTCTTATTCAGTATAGATCGGATACCACTGTACTGGAAATGCTCTTGTCGAAGGTGTTTGGGTTCAAAGTTTGTGCGTTACAAATTCCTCCTTACTGTTTCCATTTATTCTCTCATTCAGCCTCCAATGAATTCCTAACCATTATTCGCAGGCACAAGGTAAGGAAATTGATGTTAAAGGAGTCTGGTTAAGCATTTAGCTGTCTGATTGGTAAAGTATAAATAACGAGCAACTTGGAAAAATTGCTTGGGCTCTGCACTCCACTGGCTCATCATTCACCAACGTTTAACATCCGTTTGGAGAGATGTCATGGGACGTATCCTTCCAATGCTCCAATCCCCATTCTGCCAAGGTACTCAGCTTCAATCATTGAAAGCAGCGCCATCCGTCTAATCAGACGTTAATTCCATTGATATGTGGCCCCGCTGACGCATTGGTGCTTCCAAATCCACTTACACTAGCACTTGAGAGCCATTCTTACGTCGATATGGTGAATGGTGTAGTAGTGGAGTGGAGAGTGGAATGAGACAAGCGGAATGGGGATAGGGGGGGTGGAGAAGCTCCCCTCCTCCCTCGTCATTCCGGTCAAGCGGTACGGTTCACGGATGGCCGCTCTGCCACTGTCTGCGCAATGTTGCGCTCGACGCTCACCTTGTCGGCCTTGTGAGCGGTCCATTGCAAACACTGAGCGAGTTTGACGGTGTTCTCCTCCATAGCACGCAGCTGCGGCTTTCAGCATCGTCCTTTTCTCCCCCCTCATTTTTGAGCAAATCGACTTGAAGCGTGGGGCGGGATGTCCTGCTGCCGACCACCTGCGCACACATCCAAACTGCACGATTACTGTGAGAAGTTCAAGTGGAGTTGGACGCCGACTTCTTGTCGTTGGTTGATTTTGTGTCTATAGTGTCTCCCGGTCCTTGGTCAACCTTTTTGTGCCAATCCTTGACAAAGTTAAGATGAGGCCAAGTTATGAAGACAGTAAGAAGCGCTGAATGCGAGCATACTTCTTCAAAGTGGCTGCTGTAAACCACTGAGTGGGAGGTGGTCTCATGACTGCATGTGCTGAGTGTCTGCAGGAAATTGTCAATCAGCGCCTCAACGTTGAGCTGCGACCACGTAGGGATGGTGAGTTGTCAATCAATTTTTAATGCTATTTGGTTGTGTTTGTGTCTCTCTTTCTCTATAGTTCCTTTCATTTGCCTTCGATTTGCAAGTTTTCGGTGAAGAGGGTTGGTTTTCCAATCCTTCGGGCATTGTTCCCTCCTTTTTTGGGCTTTCCCCCATTGCCCCCGTATGCCCTGCTCATAAAGACACTATATTCAAATAGCCCTTTGGGTCCACGATTCGTATCACATGAAGGATCCTTGTAGGTCACCTCCTTGTCTCTTCAACTGGCACCGTTGCCACCTTCAATACTATCATTAAGCATGTGACGCCCTGACTTCCTCGTCTTTCATATTGGTTTCGAAAACTTCACGATGGCTGTGGTGGTGGATCGGCTTCTGAGACCTCGTTAGTGAACGTTGTCACAACTCCTTCAGGGTAGGTGAGGATGGTGATGCTAGCTAACCAGGCCTTCAGGCATCTTTACGGCTGCCTTCTTGAAAGGCAATAAAGGCTGGTGGTTTTCTACCGTGACGTATTTTCTTTCCACGGATTCGATTGATGCGTAGAAATGGGGTTGATGGAGAGTAGTGTGTGCTTCTAGCCTAGTGTAGTATGGCGTCGTCGGCGCCTTGGCCACCGTGTTTCCCTCCACTTTGGTAGCATTAAGTAGAGCTGTGAAGCCAAGTGTCGCCTTCTTTTCCCTATCGTCTTTGTCATTTGCGGCACATACAAAGGTCTCCTCTCAAGTGGATCGGCTTTTCACCTTTTAAAGTTGAGCGTTGAATGTGTAGAGATGTGCACTGGAAGATCTGCTGCTGTCACTTCAACGGTTGACAACCTTCCTCCATGTTTCAGTTCTGTGAATTATCAATCAGCTTATTCTTATTTTTTTTGCCATGTCAAGTCAATTATAAAAGATCAGTGAAATGCTCTTCAACAAACAGTGGATCACTCCGGGAAATATCGCACACAAACTAAGATCATTCAGAGGGTACAACTAGGCTGAGACGGGAAAACATCCCCACTAGCTATCCAGCTGGGTGTTAGGTCCCCGCGTGTTGTACTTTCCTTTGCTTACTCGCAACCACTGGCGAACAAGGACTTCTCTGTTGAGGCTTTGGTCCACTGGGACCCCAAAGTTACTGATACTCTTGCCTGCTCTTCGACTCGCACTCTGGTTGAAGTCTCCCCTATAGCCTCCTCCTCTCCTAAGGTCATTCCAAATGCGTGGGAATGATGACCGTGGAATTTCCCCCATCCTACCAGAAGGGATGTTCGTCCACGCCATGCCTTCTCGTGGATTCACGTTGCTAACACTAAAGGCGACGTCTTGGTAATTAAGGGATGTAATTACTCTTGAACCTCCGTTTTACTGTTTTATCAACAACCAATTCGCTCGTGACTCACCATTTAGTGGATCAAGAGCAAATGTCATACATTTGTGCCAGTGGGCTCGCAGAAATAATCATGACAGCAACTCTTTTTTATGACATGGACATACGCGAAAGCGTTCTATTTTGGTTTCATATACTACTGAAAGCATAGATAGTAGGTACTCTGCTGCCTCACATACAGGGGATGAGGCAGAAGACCAAATCACTGGTGTACACCGGGAAGTTGTAGGGAGGGCTGGTGATGACAAATCGGTTGTTCGCTGAATGTGGTCCCAGAGGCAAGTTCATTCTATCCACTAACTTTTTGGCGTCCGTCGGTGGTTTAACATCTAAGCGCTCCTCGAAGAGAATCCGCATTTTCACTGGTTCAGGTGGGCTGCATGCACTTGCGCGTCGAACCGTTGATCCTTGTCTATTCAGTGAGTAGCTACTTGTTCCTGCGCGTCGGATTGAACTTGAGGTGTTTAGACGAAAGAGGCCTAGGCAGAGGATCCCGTGTTCTTCCAGAGCTCGACAAAAGAGATTACCGAAAGCAATTCCTCCGGCATCGTTATTATGGCCTTCCAGAATCTGAGCTAGTCTTGGATCGTTAAAACTTAGTTGGGCGATGGTTGGACGTTTTGAGTTGTTACGTCGTAGGGTTTCAAGAAACTCATTTACATGGGCCTCTCCGGTGTCTGTGATCTGTAAATTATCGTAAAAGTCACCGCCATATGCGGCCCACTGTTCCAGCACTGGAGTAGTTCCTCCAGTGACTAGATATCGAATTAATGTCATAGCATTTCTGTCGAAGTACGCAGTGGAGACGAGTGCATCTAACACCGATCCGGTGAAAGCCAGGCCTCTCGCAAACGGCATGGTCAAGAAGATGTCGATATCCGCGTTTCCAGTCTCGAAGTCTTCAGGATCCAAGAAATGGATATTTGAGTCCATGCAGAGGGAGGTGAGAAGAGGAATTTCTGCTCCACTCGACCTTGCTGCAATGTCATCGCTTACTGACTGTCGAAGTGAGGGCGGTATCTTCAGAGCACGGATGTTCAGGGAGCAAAGAATTGCCTCTTTGTCTAGCAGGTAAGGGTCATCCACATGGTTGCTTTCCGGAACACCGATAACCACACAGACAGAGCAGAGCTGAATACGCGCAGCCCAGAGATCTCGGCGATTTAAAGGGGAACCGGGGAGGAAGTAGATGTCAGGGAAATTCTCCATCTGTTGCCATTCTTCGGCAATGTACTCATGCGAGGTGAGAAAGATGATGGGACGCAGTTCATGGGCTGGAATGTTGCTGGCGCGCAGGGGAAGGACAAAAGATCGCAGACCGAGACGAGGAGCCTTTTCACCGGCCAGGAGACAGACAAGGATGTGGTTTCGAAGGTACTTGTTGGTTTCGGCTTCGGAAATCTCGCTCTCCACGTTGTGGTTGTTTGGAAGGATCGCGCAGCTTAGATGCCGTTTTGGACACCAGTAGTAGACACCTAAATGATTGAACATAAGGCTCACTTTACATCCACTCATTGGTGGTCACCTATTGGATCACCATCTATCAATCAGTGTGGCCTTGTATTGCATGCTAGAACTCTGCCTACCGACATTCCAGCGTCACTCACCAGTAATATCAATTTTATTGGCACCATTATCCCTCATTGCCGACTTCTCGATCACTTCCGATTCTTCAACCTGTGACAGAGGTGTTGTCGCAGACTGCTGGAAGAGTTTGGAAGCCGATTGATTGAACGATGAGGGGGTTGGTGGTGCTAATCGGCTACTGGGTCGACTACTATCCCCTATTTCGGCCGAAATTCGGTTACGCAAGTTTCGAATCCGCTCTCGAAAGCCTTGGCTCTTGCAACCGCACTTGCGGATTTGGGCAAAGGTCTTGGCGTCCTTATGACATCGCAGGCAGTAGTTTGTGGCCCGACTGGCAATTTCCTGATAGCGGGAGAAAAAAAAAACGGCTTTAAATTGTGTGTACGTATGCATGCATGGGAATAACCAGATTCTCACCCATGTTCCTCACCTGTGAATCACAAATGAAGAATCCAATCGTCCCTGTGTGAATCACTGAGTGTGGAGTTGAGGGTGGGTTAATCACCAGGTAGGGGTAGTGTTCAGTGCTCCCATCTCCCTCCTCCTCCGCGCTCTGCACCAAAATTGCAATCAGCATCAACTCCAGCCGCTGCATACACATCTTGGCCGCTTCTGCGAAGGTCAAACCATCGAAGGCTGAGGAGAAACTCGCCGAGTAGAGCTCCATACTCACTCCATGAAGGTACTCCCGAAGCCAGGGCGCATTGGCTGCTGTTATAGCGTCTGCACTCACTGTTGGCAGCAGTAGGCCTCTCTCCAAACGATTTAGATTAATTAAACCCTGCGGTTTACACCGAATTGAGTTTTTGTAGAACTTTCGAAAGTTCTTTGAAAATCGCAGGGCCAGACTCGGCATTGCTGCAGCGTGCAGTTTCTTCTGAGGGGTTTCAGCATCCTCCTGCTGATCTGTGTTACCACCGTCTGCGGTGGAGGTGGCAACGAGGGACGTGCTGCCGGCATTTGCTATAGCGACATCCTCTATGGCGATTGCAGCGCCAGCTATGGCCTCCTGACCGTGGAGGGAGCGCATTGAAAAGAGGTTGGTGAGGAGGGTGGAGAATCCTGGTGCAAGGCAACTTTGTGCCAAAAAACCCAGCTTGAGCTCGGAGTAACAGACGATCTCATCTCCTGCGTGCCAGTTCCATGTGGGGATGTTTAGGAGATGGGACTGTAGAAATACACCAAAGTAAACTAGAAAAATATTTTAAATTAGCTTAATCCTGTTTTGCTACAAATTAACCTCCTTTTAGGGGTGTACTTGAATGGCCCACTTTTTATCGATTTATTGATCATTTGCTTACGCTAGGCTCCATCGATTGGCTGAATGTTGCTGCACCACTCAGATGACTAAGCTTTACCTGGCACAAGAAGCCAACCATTCATTGGCTGAGTCGTTGGGAGTGAGAACCAATCATCTCACCGGTATGCACAAACAACTCGCCGGAATATCGGTCGATGAGCGAGCAACACCAGGCGGAACTACTAGTGTACTGGTCAGGGTAAAGTGGGATTTATTGATAAAAGATTTCGAAAAGCAGAGAAGTCGTTTCTATTTTCTAGTTTTTTAAACTAATAATTCACGAGAAATCTTTTTAAATTTTACTGTTTATAATATCATCTTTCGCCTTGGTTACTTTGTTATTTGAAGGCCTATCGCTGGAAGATTAAACGTCGGGGATAAATAAAGCCTTTTTAACATGCCATTGTGATTTTGATTCATTGGAGGCAACGAAAGTTAGAAAAAACTAGTGAATTGTTATTGATGTAAATATTTCTTATTTGTGGTTTATGCGTGTAACGGACGGTTATTTTTAAGCTGACCACTTTCCTTCCAGTGCTAGTTTTATAAAGAAAAATGGTCACGTTTTTCATGATATTGTGATGACAATGTGGGAAGACTACAGTACTTTGCCTAGGTAAACAAAATATCACGGAAATAAAGTGTGCCGATGATAGGATATTTGGAAATTGCGTTGGTGTGGGCAGACGGATAAGGTCACGTAATTGATCTATTAGTCTAGTTGCACATGTAAAACGGTATTATTCTTCGCGAATCTGCATTTTTGTTAGCAAAAATAAGCATTTAAAATGGTATTTGCTTTATCTGTTGCAGAAAAGTGTCATCTTCAGCCTTGCCGAGCTTAGAAGCATTGAGGGCAAAGGCATTAGAACACCCACCTGACAACCTCATGGCTGTCATGTGGCAGAGCAGTGAGAGCACATCCTGCAGACTTCTTAACTGTCATCCATGCGCTTTCGTGAGCTAAAGAAAGACATCCTCTTTCATTCTTCTTGGCCGTGGTTGTGGCTGGCTGGATGATAACAGTAAGGATAGTCTACTTCCTAGGGAGAAGAAGTTGCCTGGCAAGAATAGCAATTACCTTTACTTCCATTTTGATCGCTTACATCTTTAAAAATATTGGCGAAGATGTATTTTTAAACATTGGCAGTTGACTATACCAAAAAAGGGAACGGTTCATTTGAACTTGGCCAAAACATATGTTCTCCTGGATTGAACCTAGGAAATGTAACCCACTTCAAACAGCAATAAACAATCACCATTTGATGTTTTCCTCGCCCATTTCCACTGAATTAGTGCTATAATTGGATAGAATTTCACCAAAATGAGTCAAATGGAGTACTGCAGAGGTCTACTTTCCTAGGATACTTTGCTGTTTCGGTTTTCTGGCAGCCTTCGTATTCGTGGCCAGTTCACCGTTCATCCCTTTCTGATTTAACAATGTCACACACATGTGGGCCTTGAGTGGTCCAGCAATCGGCATGGGGTCAAGGTCAATCAAAGGCCACGAATAATCGAGGCTGGGAATTACCGTGCCGTCTATATTCCTTTTTAGCAAATCAGGTATCCGGCTCGCGACATCATTTTGTCCATACCAGTTGGCCAAGGCACTTGCGTGGAAACCTATGTCTGCTTATCACTCTACTTGGAAGCTCGACAGGAGCCATGCTCACAAGAGTTTGAATGCACATGTGGGGCAGCAGTAGAAGGATCAGGTCAAGTGTTAATCTAATTTTGTTAATGACTTGAGAAAGTGTTGGCTAAGGCTATTTTGGTTAATGCTGGGCGATGTGTGTGTCCACCCAGTGCGAAGGTCGGTAGGTCTTGTTCATCGAGCATAGCGTTGGTTGTTTCCAATTGTTTGCCAAAGGATTACTGGAAAACGACCATTTTTATGCTTACTTGACAAATGAAGTGGAATAAGTAGATTTTGTTTACTGAATGGAAGGAGATGCCAAACAATAATTTATATCAATGCTAAGTGGTAGTTGTTTATAAAAACGAAGATTTTATCAAAAGCAAGTGCACATTTATCATCATGACTGCAAAAGGATGCTCGCTTCAAACTCCCAATTTTATGAGGTGATTCAAAGACGTGATAGCGTTCTAATTTGTCATAAACAGTCTCACTAGTTGGGCTAGCGTTTGGGGCTGTACCAGCGTTTCCTGTGACGATGTGAAGTCTGTTTTCTGTTTACAGGGTGAAGTTAGAACAAGCAATCACTACCTGTAGATATGGTTTTGGCTAATAAACCATGGCTTAACCAGCCAAATTTGGTGTCTCAGTTGAGCAGTAGCGTTGCCTGCTTGAGTGCGCATTAATTTCAACGCTCGCTCCATAAAATGTAATTTAGAGCTCTAATTATGCTTCGAAATTAGCCACGAGTCTGTCGCGCATCGAGCTGACCTCAACCCTACACTGGAATCTGTTGAAGACTGCGGGGGAGCCTTCCAAATCAGCATACCGAATGGCACTCATCGAGGCGAAACTTCTACCCATCAAGAAGGAGGAAAGCTTGGTAGTGGTGAGTTCGAGAGTTTGGCTACCTCATCTAGCACGATTTGCTGCAGGCGGCTATTAAAAGCTTATGGTGAATACGTGTTACGAATGTGTGACGTGTAGATTTAGGCATTTTTAAGAAGTTTTGTAGTGCTAAAATCACTCGGAAAGAGATTGGACAATAAAACACAGTAGAGGAGTAGGGGTAAGGTGGGGGTCTTTATAAAAACTCCCTGTAATGGATCAAATGCTTCCATAAAATGCCATTGATACATGAAGTGAGCATACTGTGGGACACAGTTCGCACCGTTAAACTCAGGTGAAATCAGTCGAAAATCAACCACTAACAAGGGTGGTTATTGCACGACAATCATTCTAGATCAGCTAATCCCGATAATTCTGGAATAGGCAACGCAGTCGAGTCATCACAGAGGTTGTTAATAAAGATGCTCCAACCAAGAGGCAAAAAATAACAAAAAAAGGCACTTTGTCACCTTGTTGCATTGTTGCAGTAACTGCACGATGACACGAACGTTGCTGGCGTAGTTTTTCACAGCAACCACACGCATAATGTTGGCAGCATCCTCCTGAGCCGGATCCACTGCTCGGCTGTTCGCCAAAATCAAGCAGGCATCAGCGGTCGTCATGTTAGCTCGACCTAGATCCGTATGATTCATCACCGTGCCCTATCAAAAATGAGGAAGAGAGATGAATGAACTCACTTGTTTGTACAGTGACTACGCTAGTGTTACCCACTAAATCACCCTCTCCCCTAAATCATCAAACGAGTCCTTGATCCAATCAAGTTCTTTTTTCCAAAACATTCTATCAATGGTACCGAGCATTGTTGCGAAGCGCTCCCTTACCAATGCAGGCTCTTCAGCCCTCTACGCCTCCTATCTTGGGGTCACTGTCCTATTAACGTGCTGTCAACAGGCAGCTCCAGTTCACCTTTACTGAAGACATGAGTAAAAATGACAATGCAATGCCTTGTCAGTGTCGACCCTTCCTGCCTCTGACAATTGGGACTTCACGCCAGGCATGCTTACCAATCTACCAGTCCTTTCTGTGCTCGCATCGTGAAGTTGCTTAAGGGTAAGTGTGTGTGTGGACCTTAGTAATGAAATCTCCATAGGCGACGGTAGTATAATACCAAGAACAACCTCTAAAATTGACATGCTCACAACCTTCCAGGTAGAAATGCATCAGCACTGCTAACAAAGCTTCCTTCGTAGTAAAATGGCTGTACCCAGAAGCGTGCCTTTTTGTTGTCTCGAACAGTCTGAAACACACGACAGATGCAGACGATACTGGGGAAAAATGGATTAAATGTTAAAAAGAAAAGTGGGTAGACACACTTTGAGATTAATTCAGTCCCGTAGAATTGTAGTTATGGAGCGGATGGTCGTGGAATGTGCATAACTTTCAACAGTCTCCTAAATAATGCAGATAATCTCATAAATCTCGAGTGTAAACCGTAGCACAATGCCCTTATTTTGTTCTACCAGGTGGGGCTTCAAAAAGGCCGCGTAATAGTGTGCGCCCTTCATTTTCTGTCAGAATACAAGCACTTCGACCACTTGTAAACATGCGATGGCAACATCACGTGAACGGTCAAATAACCCAACCCCCTCCCCTTAGCCAGGGGCTGGTATGCACAGGGTGTGGGTCGTGGGTTGGGCAAGCTCGCTCAACCAGGAGCTAAACCAACTGATAAGAGGTTTTTTTTTAAAAAATCAAACGATAAAAGGGTTTATGCGCAGCCAATTAACTGGCAAGTCCTCCCACCAATCAGATTCAGTCCGTCCAGAAATCCACTCAAAAAGTGGGCGATTTTTCCCCAAATAACTTTGTTTAGCCAAACCGGAGATTGCCTCTAAGCAATTTCAAATGCTGCTGCATAAGTAGGCCCACTTGGGGTTGTCTATATTTGTCCACCTGAAGACCGCGATTGTTTTACATGGGGGGGAGGGGGAGAGGAGGAAAGGGAAGGAAAGGGGAGCAGGGTGGATTTCCGTGGACAAGTCCACTGTTCTTCATGTCTGGGGACCTATTTTTAGACCTACCTATCGTCCACCACCGACACCATGATTAAGTTGAAGCATGTCGTGAAGGCGTTACAGGAATTCAGGCCTTTGTTTGGTTTGAACAAAGGTTCATAACGAGTAAATTTTACTATTCATAGTCACAAACTGGTTTTTCCCCACAAACTGTTCCGCATTCTTGGGATTTTCGCTTTGTTTTTAATGAAGACTTATTGTCAGTGTTGGTTGGTTTAAACATGGGAACCCACGAGTTCATGTTGTTTAAAGTGTTTTTTTAATCACTGAAAATTAGGAAATTTTCATCAGCCAAAAGTATAATAAAAATTTCGCCCCCAAATAGAAGGGCCTGGGTCCTAAGTAAGGACGTGCAGCTTTCGGTATTTGCACTTCTTTCTTCTATAAAGAAGAAGCAGCTTTAGAAATCATTTGACGAGGGAGACGTTAAAAGACACAATCGTACTGTCTAACATCCTTTCCAGGGCGACAGGAGCTTGCTGCCAATTGTTTTGTCACTGGGAGCCAATGGCCTCTACCCACCCCTCTCTCTGAAAAAAGTGCTGCAGAAAGTATTGGAATAATTAGAATGGGACTTTCTTCTGATCGATTCACAAGTCCTCTTTTTCTTCCGCATCTATGAGGTATGCTGCATCGAATGGACAGGCCGTAGATATACTTGCTGCTTGACATTCAAGGTGGAAAAATTCCATCTCCTTTTAAATCCCGTAGAAGAGAAGGCATGTCATCCACCTTATTCTGACTGTCAACTGACTTTTTGAGGGCCAACAAATCTCAGCTTTTTAATCTCAGAAATAGATGTCCAAGCCTACGTCGAGGAACCATATTTTGGAATGCCAAAGGAAAAAAGAGAACTTATAAGTACTCGGATATTGTTCAACATGTCACGTTCATTCACCTAGTCCAGGGTATGGCCATCAACGAGCTTTCCATGCAATGGAGGCGGGCCCTTGGGCCACGGACCGTTTCCCATGATGATAACAAGACTCTCCCTCTAGACTGCCACACCTCGTGGTGTTTTTCACGAGGACTGGAGTCCCACAACAGTGTATGCCTCCAATTACACGATTTGGGCACGAATAAATGGGAAATTTGCAGAAGACAAATCATCACTGGCGCTTTAAATGTGAGTAAACGATTTTGTATGAGAAGCATGTCTTGCAGAGTTTACTAAACTATTTTAAAAGACATTCTGTTTCTTTTGTCGGGAGGAACGAATTATTTTATTTTCTTCTGTTGTCTTGATGCATTGCAGTACGTAGTTTAAGTGGACATCAGCAGTATCTGTGAGTGCTCCATTTCAAGGCATTTTTAGACATCGTTTGGAAGGGCATTTAGCCAATTTCAGACGCTGGAAGCATCTCTTTTGAAAGGCTTTATGGCTATCTTTGAAACATTGCGCACACACATTTCTCACTTTCTTTGCTCCATTTAGGAATGGATGAAAATTTATGGAAAACACGCCACACCTTTTCGAACACCCAAGTCACGTAGGTACCGAGGAGGACGGAAATCAAAGCAATTGCTTCTGTCTGGACGGATAATGTGACCACATCTGTCTAACATATTAGTTCCTATTTCGGTGAAGCACCAATTAATGGTCATAGGGAGGAAGGAGGGATGAGCGAGAGGGAATAGTTGAAGGTGACTGTAAATGGTAACCACAAATAACACCAATGAGGGCTTAATGGCGTAGCCCTTGTGGGTAACTGTAGACGTGTGCGTTCAGGGTAGGGGTGGCCTTCACTCTCACGTAGTTTGAATAATTTCGGAAGGAACTGCGTTTTGGTGTCAATGATGCAGCGCGTTGTGGGCGTAAAAAACCCTTAATGAAGTAAGAAGTCAAACAGTCTATAAGACATTCACAAAAATCTGAAGGTGCTGTTGAAGGGACTAGAGGTCTAACTCGCCAGCAGGATGGCAGTAGCGCGAGGGGTTAGACTTTTCTTTCCTCTGACAAGACAAAAATGGCACCGTTCAGCTTTGAGTGGCAGGGTTTATGTGCTCACTGTTACGATTTAGAGGATGGAAAGCGTCACTAGAAGAGGCTTGTAAATACAGCTTTTTGGACGTCAGAAATTCACCTCACACTTCACATCACTACAGTCATAGTTTCATGCACCTATTGGCAACAACTCTACGAATGGGAGTTCCACCTTCACCAGATTACACTTTTCTGCTCATTTTACTCAGCTATAGGTGAAACACGGTCGTTCCTCCCATTACCCATCCTCTTCGACCATTTGGTGTAAGGATCTGGTTGCTGTCTTCACGTCAGCAACAACACGATTTAACACCCAATTTGACAGAGAGTTGGATGACCGTGTGACCCATTGGCGGACAAGTGACTATTGACCCTCCTTCCCATAAAAGGAAGTGTTACGGTGCTAGTAAAGCTTCAGAAAGGGGGTAAGTACTTATTACTCCTGAATTCTGATGGAACTGTTGCATAGCATTACATAGGAGACGAGAGGCATCATGAACCTGCATTTAGGAATACTTGATTAAATGAATGTCTCCTTGTTGGCCAAGGAAAGGGATAAATCTTTGCAATCAGATATCTATTGAATTGAATTATTCGCACCAATTAGCCAAATGGTGACGATACCATTGTGGCATGACATGTTTTTCCAGTGCATTAAGTCCGCATGCCTTGATCAAGAGGCCAAAACAACGTAGGTTCACTAGTTTTTCCACTTTTTGCTCAGGAAGAGTTGGGCTGCTAAAAAATTAGCAAAATTGTCTTATTTATCCAGAATGTGAGGTTTGACTACCTCTGAAGATTTTCAGGTAAAGGAACGAACATTATGGCGGATCAGGTATCGTAAAAGGTGCATAAGAGAGTCCGATCGTTAAGCAAGTCTATGAGATGAACCGCTCTATCACTCGTCACTGATTCTGTAGTAAAAGACGCACTGCGACGGTACGTCAATGTTGAAGGCTAGGAACCTCAAGGAGGCAATAAATTTGTGTACTAATATAGAGCAAAAAGTGATTAAAAAATGATACTGTGGATTTTCCACTACTTCTTGTTGTAACTTCTAATTCGTTGAGTTAAAAATTGGGGGAATACATGCGGTAGACAGTGGTGGGTGTCCTATGCAAATTGCGGGTACGTGTCGCATACGTCGTGAACCAGTCCAGTCAAGATGGGAGACTAAAGGCTTGTGAGGAGAAGGGTGTAGAATGCATGGCTACCTACAGAATGGTTATACGGTTACTTCAGCGCCTGAAATTCTAGTCTTGGATAGCTTGATCTACCTATTTGGTATTGTGACAGCTTTCCGCTTTTTGTCTCTGATGCGGAATCGTCAAACGTATCTAATAACCTAGGTGATAAATTTTCTGGCTTCTATGTTAAGCGAGAAAAGGATTATAAAACTCCACCTCTAGGTACTTCACTCGGGAGAAGTGGCGTCTCAACAGACTCTGGAGCCGTAGGTCCGGTTTTGATCTGTTCATAAAGACTACCTCCACATCGGTTCTGCGTCTGTCCGGATGGAGAAAGTCGTCTAAGAAGTGTTTCACCGATTCTGTGGTCACATCACCACAGACAACAACATGTCGACGTCCTGGTCTTGAGGCATAGGCACCGGAATACTTACTGGAGGCGAGGAACATCTCAACTATTTCAGGGATGCAAGAGGCAAAAGCGGCGAGGGCGCATAGAATGAAGATGCTGGTGAATATACGACCCAATACTGTTTGCGGTGTGATGTCACCATAACCAACAGTTGACATGGTAACGATAGCGAAGTAGAGGCATTGGCCGTAGGTCAGACGAACTGCATTGCCGTAGGGTTGTGAGCCGAAGGGATCTCCGGTATTTTCCAACAGGAAGATCATTCCTGCACCTGTAGAAAACCAAAAAAGAGTCCTATTTTAAGATTACCTTTTGGAATTTTAATGCTGCTGAGGATTACTCCCACCTTTTGTAGAAGGTCAAAAGGTACTCGGGTTTCGAGGTCATATGGTGCTGCTGTTGTTTGACAGTGGCGCGGTGAAGTGGTGTCGAAGCACTAAACTACAGAATCTCTTCTACCTCTAAGTCCCTTCTGTTGTACGTTAAAAATGGGCCTTCTAACTTACATCTTCGGCAACAACACGGAGGAACGAGGAGCTAGCTTCAAGCGCGGTAGGACTTTTCTCAGACCCAAAGGTCACGAAAGTAGGGCATCTACCATAGATGATTGTTTTGATCTCTCAACCAGACCAACAATCCATCATATTTTCTACCAGGGTAGCAGTTACGTGACGCCTACATTATTCCAAAGAGATGTGGGGTGCTAACTATCTGGAATGCTTTTAGCCTCTTCCTCTCTCCCCATCTCTCCCTCCAAAGGAGCTTTCCCTATAATGATCCTTTACGCTCTATCCCTAAGCATTGCGAGGGTGTTTGCTGTTTATGCTCGCCTCTCTTGATCTAAAAGCCATTTGAAAACATGAGTGCGCAATAATTAGAAGTCTTGTGATCACCAGTGCCCAGGGAACACATGCACAGGCTTGGCTCCCCTTGGCACTTTGAGCGCCAAAAATCGTTGCCTTCGCGGATCTTCTGATTGTAGATGCTCCTAGTTGGTAGGGGGAATTAGCCCCTCCCCCTTGCGACCGTGATGGAATCCAAGTATTTTACACTACAAACTGACTGAATGTAAAATGTTCCTAGTCAGAAAAATGCCCGTTTCTTTGGTTTTAGGCTAGTGCTCATATCTGATGGCCAAGGCATCTGAATCGTGTGAGGGGATATTCTTCAGAGACTCTCGGGCACCGAAGGTAACATTAGAAATCTTTCCTGATTCTGAAAAAGACTTTATCCATCGAAGTGAAAATTGGAAACTACGTTGCAATAAATTACTCCTGCGATACACCAAGGGATCAGCAACTAAACGATACTCTGCCAATGGATATACTTCTGAACACCTTCTAGACACCGCAGCCATTTGTTAAGGTAAGGACTCAGTTCTGTGTACCAAAACGACAGTCTGGTGGGTTTCGATGCAGAACAAAAACGTTGAAATTTAACCTTCCCCCATTGACTTTTTCACCTGAAACGTTCACGATCTTTGATAATGTTCCTTTTTAGAGTTTTCGAAAGGCTCTACTCTCGCTCCTAATTTTTTAACATTCCAAATTGTCATACTCTCGCCTAGTCCATCCTGATTGGCTAATATCACTCATTGCTGGGTTTTAAGTAAGTCAGGAGTCACTACGAGGTCGGAGTCAATCAATTATTGTCAATGTGCAAGAGTTGGCCCATTCCGCAGCCCCTTGCTTACTCGTTCCCGTCAGTGTGCAAAGACTTCTATATCGAAACCTGATTCAAAGATCGATGCGATCCAACCTACTCAGGCGAAGGGACTACCAGCTCGCACCACTTAGACATCCTCTCCTTCTCAAGGCATCGAAATTCAACACTCAAGGCCGCACACAAAAAGGTCTGCCAACTAGCTAAAAATCTTGGGCCTTCATTTTCTCTCACGACCGAGCAAACATTTGTCAATGTCTCTCACTTTCTGCATTTCGAGCGAATGTAAAAAATGGACAGGAGGAGCGTTTGCAAAGTCCCTTTGTCTGTCTTGCTCTCCTGTTCCTCATTCGTGTACTTCTCGGTCATACCTTGGCCAGTCACGATCACATCTGCAATTCTACAGCACTCGCAATGGATCCTATTGGACGATGGAGGCACGCGATGAAGTTACCCACCATTAGGTCCTTTAGAAGGCTAAAGGACTGACTGGTTGTCAAGTGATAAGCCAAAATTCAAAAATTGTGATGACAGATTGGGTATTGTAGGTCATCAAGCGTTACAGGCTAAGTGGCGATTTGTTTTTGGTTTAAGATTCCTACCGTAGGCGTGTGGTCGGTTCTTATACTGGACGGCTTTCTAGACCAAGGATTATTTACAAGTCTTGTGGATGTCACGTAACAGCTACCAAAGTGTGAGTCTGCCTGTTCGTGTCTGCTCCTAGTGACTGATTGACCCTCACCTTCTAGTGATGATGGACTACTCAGGGGGGACTTGTGCTTGATCTCGACTCCCTTGAATGTTAAGAAAGTATTTATTAAAAAGGGAGGCTTTGAGGAGATTGGATAGGAACGTATAGTTGGATTTGAGTTTTTAATCCGTTCTTGAGTTGAAAAACCTCTTTTATGCAGTGCTTGTTACTACTCCGTAACTTTCTTCTCGCTGTTGGCTGCTGTACCTTAAGGGTGTGGGTCATGCACCCAAATAGCTCCAAATTCCTACATGACACAACATCTGCGTCGTTGGTATCTGAGTTCTGACAATACAATTGGCCCCTTCTAAACGCTTATTCAAGGTGCATTAAAATCATGCCGGGACTTTAAGTCGGTTGAGAGGGATTTTGTCATACCTGGAACACCTGTCACTTTCAAGCTACTTTCCACGTAAACGCAACAGCATTGGTGGCAAGAGGCTGCTTCCAAAAAAGATTTCCATCGCAAGTCCTACAAATTATTTAGACGTAACTCTGACCCCACGAGTTTGTACCAGGTTGATTGATGAGCTGTCATTGGAGGCTGAATAAGATAACAAAATATAACTCACCAGCCAACCAAATCGCGAAGAAGAAGGAGGTGAGCTGGCAGAAACGCAATCCTGAGGCCGACTTAATGATGTTCAAATTATGCAGCACTTCGGCCAAATTAAAGAGCCGGAAAATGCGCATAAAACGCAATCCCATCCACGACCTCTGTAGTGCAAATGCCAGGAGGCAAGGTGGAACAGTACAGTAGTCCAGCAGGGAGAAGGGTTCGACCCAAAACACCAGCTTATTGTCCGCCGCTGCCCATCGAATAATGAAGTGGAGGAGGAAGAAGAGGTTGAAGAGGAAGTCGAGGAGGCGATGAGTGCGACCTTTGTGGCCACACTTTTCAATCTCGTTGGGCCATTGGCTCGCCTCCGAGACGTAGATACCGAAGGAGGCAAGGGAGAGAAACATGGAGAGGGCAATAAAAGTACGACCGGTGAAGTACTGGTAGCTCAGAAGACGGATTGCTGATGCGCGGAAACAGTTACGAACAGTGGAGTAGCCTGTGAATGCAAGGACATGGTTGTGTTCAAGTTAAATCAGGACTTGGATAAAAAAGGATGCTATTGTGAAGATAACATTTGAAGGCAACTTCAACAGTAACTTAAAAAACGCACTTCATCATGAAGGCTTGGAAATGTGCAAAGTCATTACGCAATCGATCACGAAGGCGTCATTGGAGGCATGGTGATCCAAGGCGGTTCAACCGTATTAACAAATCCTTCAACTCCAGGTGAGCAGATCAAACTTCTGTTCGTTAAATTTTACTTAATCCTTTCCTTCCATGAACCTAGAAGTCCACATTTTTTTAAAAAAGCCTGACAAATTACTAAGTTTACCGTAAAAGTTTCCTTCATCACCCAGTCATTCCAACTAATCCGTTGACAAAACAACATTTAATTAAAGGTTTGTGACTTTCTCTTTTGGAAAGCGGCAAGGTTGTAGTGGCCGTCGCGTCATAACGAGTTTTTGGCTTTTTTTAGCATTAGAGCAAATCTACGCATGAGAGGGAGGTGTCCTCTTGGGGAGGGTTTTAAAATGAGACCATTGAGAATTTGAGTCGAACCTGAGCCGCGTTTTAAAAGTGCAGAAGCTTATCTCAGAGTGTGGAGAATGCGAAACAGCAGATCGTTCCTCAGGGACATAAAAGTGGCATGGTTGGAATTATTCTCTACCCCTGACGATGGGGAATTACGTGGCAGCATGGTCACACGACTTTGAGAGGGGAAGTCATGGGAGCTAAGCAAATGTACTTCACATGTCATGGGCTAACAGATGGCAATGGGTGTTAAAGCAGCAACGTGCACTTTAGATCATTTCCTGAGTCACTAGATGATGGTATAAAGTGGTTTTGCATTCCAAAATTCGTCAGACAAAATGGCGTAGTATTGACCACCCCTGAATGATCCATTGGTTTCTGGGGTACCATCCCGCGTCCAGAAAGTTATACCTCCTTCGGGTGTGGGTTTGTCTGGGTGCATGTGGGCGAGTGGATAGACTGATGGTGGAACGCAGATACA
Organism: Taenia multiceps; assembly: GCA_001923025.3. Taxonomy (NCBI): domain Eukaryota; kingdom Metazoa; phylum Platyhelminthes; class Cestoda; order Cyclophyllidea; family Taeniidae; genus Taenia; species Taenia multiceps. The sequence continues at coordinate 1,922,696 of CM010315.2, read as the reverse complement.
ATTGGCCACCCGTAAACGCTTCACGATCTGAAGGCCAGTCTGTGGTTACGACTTAATTGTCCCTCCTCGTGGATACAACTCAAGGCGAGGAGGGGGGAGCGAACAACCCCGGCATTGGATAGCCACGTGGGAAGGAGACAGGTGGTCGCATGATAAAAGACATAAATGCGGTGTTTATTTCCCCAGGTTGTCCTCTAAACTACTTCGGGCATTTCACCCGCTCTAAGTGAATGTTCACCTTGACGACTATTTAACACAATTTCACCCGGTCCTCTCCAACCACAGCGTCACTGCGTCTTCTTGGAGGGCTCCGACACCGCCAAAAAGTTGGCAAGTCGGACTACTTCGCTCTTGGTGTAACTTCAGGAGAGTGGTGATGAAAGGGCCTTTCAGGCTGAAACGTCATTCTGTATCATTTTCCTAGCCGACTTTTAATGCACCACTTCAGTATTCTGAGTTGACTAAGGTGAAAAACTATTTTGCATAGACTAAGTGTTGGTCTTCCTTCCCCTTGTTTTTCCGAAACAGTTCACTTTTAAAATCGGTCACCTCATCCAGAGGGCGGTTGATTTAAACACACTCACTTCACTTCAGCAAAATCCTTTAAGTTCACTCAAACTTTAAGTTGTTTACTTTCGTAGCATGGGAAAGTACTTAGTAAATCCTTTTCACTAGCTGGAAAAAAAATTGAATGTCTCAATTTTTTTCACTGCCTTTTTGATGCAAGCTTCTAAATAACCGAGTAGGAGGGGATAGGCGATTTTAGCCTCGTTGCCAGGGCGTTACTGCGGTGGTATTCAGGCGGCGTCACTCACAAGTCGTGGTTGATTTACGAACGTTGAGGAAGGACAAACGACTCAAGCCAACTACAAAGGCGGTGACTAGCCGTGTCCACCGCCTCTGCTGTTCACCCTGACGCCACGGCCTCAAAATCCATCACTACCTTTGATAACTTTGACAACATTCAATATGACCTGTTTTCAACTGGTTATTGGAGCAGAAGGCTATTTTTTCCCCAAATAACGAGTCTACCAAAGATGATGTAGATCCATTCTATAGGAGTCACTTTCTGTGCTGAAGAAGTAGCTGCCATTTGTGGCAATCTGGTGGTCCTTTTGTAGGAATTTTTTTGCGCAATGGTACGGCCGTGCTACTGGACCTCTGTAACGCCGGCACCCTCCAGATGTCAGCAGAACATTCTTTAGGTATCTCTCCATGCCGAAGAAGTAGCTGCCATTTGTGCCAATCTGGTAGTCCTTTCGTGGGATTTTTTTGGGCCTCTGTAACGTCGGCAGCCTCCAGATGTCGGGAGAACATCGAAACTGGCATGCATAAGCTGTCCCAGCAGGACTTTGGGGGAGTGAATCGGGAAAGGTAAATGTAGTTCTTCCTCCATGAAGTTCTTCCTTAGAATTCCTCCTACCCACCTTTAACTCCAGCCGCCAAAGTATTGGGTTTCTTGTCGGCGGTTATTCCAAAACATCCACTTCGTAATTTCTTATCTCTCTTTTTTTGCTTTACTGAGCTCCTTTTGATGCCAAACTAATTAAACATCTTTCACGAACGTTGCTTTGATTTGACATCTGAACTCTTATTTTAGTGTATTCTCCAGGCCAAACCTTGGTCGGTTCTCTTTGCCTCTACTGGCTTATCTTTGAAGTAAAGTCGAGTTGTAGCAAGTTTTTGGTTGAATGAACCTTCTTAGGCAGTGGACGAGGAAAGTGGACTAGCTGCGAGGTCCCCTTTCAGAGGGGTGCGTCTAAACTGAAACAAATTGAAGCTCTGTCCATGCGCCAGGCTTGCCACATCTTGGAGCACTCGACTATGAAAACGCAGTCTAGTCACTAAATCAATCCTTCCAATCTGCACAATTACTAGAGGCATTCAAGCCTGACTGGGACTGCTAATTTCAGAGACAGGAAATGAGGTTGTGCTGCGATGGCTTACCACCAGCCCTGGATGCGCAAAGCAGCCTGCCAAGGCGGTCGTGAAATTTGTAGGCACTAGGGTCTCCAGGGTACGCTAAATACTACAACATGGCGCAACGATGTTCTCCTCTGACGTTTCTGACCGTGGTAGGTCCAAGCCTGCACCTTCGGTGAATGAATAATGTGTTGTGGGACCCTACTTTAAGCAAATGTTTCTATAGGAATACACACACTCACCTCGCATAAATCGCACCCTGATCATACGACCCTGGTTATCACATCGGTTGCTCCGTCGGTCCCATTGATCCAGCCCCGAGAGTTGTGAGTTGCTGGCAGGAACGTCGAGAAAGGTACTCGATCCACCACCGCCTCCAGTACAAGCGCCAGTTTGCCAGTCGCAATGGACGAATTGAGCAATGCGTCGCCGTTTTATGAACCAGGCAATAATGCGCATCAGCGCTCGATACGCCAGGATCCAAAGTAGACCGCCAAAGAAGGCGGCCACTATGGAGGCCACGTAGTAGGGCCAGTAGTGCTCACTCATGCAAGTGCGGGCCAGGGCTCGATAATCCTCAGTGGTGGTATTTTCATACATTGTAGTGACTTGGCTCTACAATAAAGAGTTTTCCTTTTTTTTTGCATTTCAGCCGTTACCTTCGATTGTCTGACCCCGCGCAGCATCACAAACACGTGTCCGTTGCCATGTCAAGGACACCTGGCTGTGAAAAATCGTGTAGGGAGCGAGGTGGTTGGAGAATTGTGGATGGGTCATCAAGGGGGACAGGAGGGAACATCCGATCGGAGGTGGACAAACAAGCATGAAGTCTTTGGATCTATCTACAGCAATTACTGGAGCGTTGTGGGGATTGATTGACAAGGTGAAAGTGACCTCATTTTTGGTGTTCAACTCACCACATTGTCAATGATGAGCTACAAGTAACCCTCGTAATTTGTTTCTCCCTTTTTTGCTACCATTTATGTAAAGGAAAGCAGGGTAAATTAACTTGATCTCTCAGGTAGTTTCTAGCCGAAGTTCCTTAAATTTCCAACGAGTTATGAAGATTTTGGATTTTTTGATAAAAAATTATTATTTTTTGTTGAATTATGAGAAGAAATTGGATCAAAATCAGGTGGAAGCCTTTGCTGCAGAAATGGTTATCAAGTGGGATTAATGTAACTTCGGTAGTCATGGTGAGAGGAAAAGTTGGAAGAGGTAGACTCTAACCTCTCAGGGAGGTGGAGGAACTCCCCATCCCCCATAACATTGTCAGAGAGAAACAAAAGGAGTGTAACACGCCAGGGAAAAAAAATTGACCTCAAAGTGTGCGACATGTGAGCAGTCAAAACTCAGCTTCTCTAGACAAAGTCAGGAAGCACAGAGTCAAGGTCAAGGCGAAGACTCCTTTGTAATCGCAATGACTTAATAACCTTTTCATTTCTCTTCGTGTGAGGCAAACAATGCGGCCCCCTCCACAACACCAGGCTTCAAATCGGCCCTCCCACGTAGAAGGCGTGCCAACCTTCACCAATGTGATAAAATTCTTTCAAAAGGAATTCCTTCAATTTCCGTGTCTGCGGCCAATAGGGGGCATTCCACGAGGTAAAGAGACAAGGAAGGGAAAAAATTCCCGAAATTCCAAACACCTAGTGTGCACTATTAAGGCAAAAAATTTAACGAATGTGAAAGGTCACTACCGTAATTCACCTTCGCGAGCCTCTCCTCTAATTGGTATCAGAGGTCTTTATTTTCCCACCTCGTTACGCAAAAAACCACTGGGCACAAGGTTGCCGACCTCTTGTCGTCGCTGCATGATGGAGGCGGGAAGTTGTCCACCCACTCGAGTGCTCCCTCTTCATCTCTCCGTGCCTCTGTGATACGCAGGCAGCTCTTTAAGCACTAACTACTATCAACACCTGGGGAAGCGAGAGAGTTGCTGCTTCACATTAATGCCAAGTTGATAGCCATGGCAACATTACTGTTGGTGTAACAATTAAGTAGAGGTTAAGACTAAGGTCTACATTGGTCCTTGCAATCTCTTTTCCTTTTCCTCTCTAATAGAAAAAAAAGAGGCGAAAAGAGGAATTTAAGATTATTTTTCATGGGTGCTTTTTTTGTCTTCTTGGTAGGCATGTGACGATGATCTATTGATAGTGACATGATATATGATACCCTTTTCTCCCTCCGCCTCCCCCCATCTCCCTTCGCCTCTTCATCCCCTCCTCCTCCTCCTCCTTCCAGGGATAAGTAACTTTCCCAGCATGTTTGGGCATTTGGCCAGGTGCCATGTCTGTTGGAGTGAGGAATCAATGGGGTTGGTGCGGCTCCCTCCAGATTGACGCGTCGCCCTCTCCAAAGTCCTGTTCATCGATGCCTAAGCGCTGGAACAATGCCTCGTGGCTACTAAATAAGCGAAAGGTATGGGAAAAGAAAAGCCAAGGTGCTAAAAAAGGCTCCACTCATGAAGGTATAAGGAGGGAAATGTCCCAGATCTGACCACTTGCCACCCCATCTGTGGTGTGTGAATCCAACCGAGGGCGCTTTTTGATCTGCAAACTTGGGTACACTCGAAACAGTCAGAAGTCGAGGAAAAAACAAAAGTACGAACCCGTTTTAATCCCTCCTAATTCCTTTGCTCCAACAACTCCTCCACGACCTCAGAAAGTTATTTAAACACAAAAATGATGAACCGTAAATGATGAATTCTTTAGCATTTGACGTGAGCATTCATTAACATCCGAGAAATGACAGTCTTTTGGACAGCGGTCTCCTTTTTCCCACCCCACCTCCCTTCTCTCCTCCCGGGAAATTATGCCATCACTCAACACTCACAAGGACACCAATGTTGTTTTGACACACAAAAAAAAGAAGAATTGAATGACACCATCATCAACTTTGACACCTGAAATAGAATTTAAAGTATACAGTAGAGTGTCACGCAAAATAATTGTAAAAAAAACTCGTTTTGGCTCCACTATACTACTGAAAACTGTCTTCTGATAATTGTATTGACATTTGAGCTTAGGAAGTTTTACTTTTTAAAAAAGGCTTTAAGAAGTAGGTTTTTTTGGCCTTTAGCTTTGGAAGGACAAGATAACAGACTGTCCACTTTCCTATTTATGCAAATTTTGCAACATTTTGGCGGTATGTGGCAGTATTGGCAGTGATGTGTAGAAACAGGGTTTCATCTCGAAGCACATTGTTAAACATTGCCACACAAAATGTTTTATTGATAATAAAACTTTTTTTTAGCTAAAGGTTGCCCAAGTGGATGGAGGGATCAGTACTGCCTTATTATTGACGTTTCCATTTGTGGTGCATCCATCCATCCATCCACCTTACACTTTTTCCATGATTAAACAATGCATTGGAGTTGCTGAAACAGGCAGAAGTGCCTCGGTGTCCGCATAAGTCATCACTTGGAAAAAAAAAAGGAATTTGGCTTCTTTGTTCCTTTTGGAATAAGTACAAGTAGGCCATCAATGCGTCACACATACATGACGTAACAAACAGTTGGTCTGTGGTGATGGTGGTGGTGGTGGTGGACACTCCCCCACCCCCCTGGTGGAGGTACGGCTGATTCGGAGCGTTGCGTAGCTCCCTCCGTTAGCATGCCTTGCCACTGTGATACCGATCTGTCAAGTCAGGTATCAGCATACACCTCCACTGTCATGGAGGGCGGCTCTCAAATCATGACAAGGCCTATTCGTCATTCTGATTCTCGTCTTGTCCAGTCACCACGGTTTTGTGACAAGCATCGCGCTCGCCCTCACTTCTCTGGACAGTCACAAGGCAGGCCATTAGTAACCGTTTTATCTGGCTGCACGGATTCAAACGAGAGCATCCAACTTTTAACATGGAAAGTCATTTTAAAGCCTCAATCCTTTGCCTATTTTTGAATAAAGCGCAAAAATCTTAGTAATTTACCATTCAAACAACAAATGTTACTTCAGTATCTAAAATAAATAGTGGATTCCGGAATGTCATTTTATTTGTGGCGACAAAACAACTTCCCTTTCTAGGTTAAGACTGTCCACAGTGCACAAATTTGGTGCCAAAATATGATCACACAATTGCAAAAAAAAACGGAAAGTAAAATTGCGCGAAAGCAACTCCTTTGACGCCTACATTTTAGAGCAAACTTGACACTGCTATACTGACTCAAATGCATCTAGAAGTTCTTTGGATTGGTCTGATTCCTCTTAGCTTCCAGAAGCAGAGAAGAAGGAGAGGAAGGAAAAGACAAGGAGCAGAAAGTTAACTGCTCCCCGGGCGCGCATCACGCCTACCTTGAAGTAATGGTAACTTTGTTGCTACCTCACTACCCTCCTCATCACACATTATCACGCAAGAGATGCATTAAACGAGTTAGAGGTTGAAATCGACACAAATTGCCCCTATTATTTAAAAATTTCCCTTCAAGGTCAAATTACGAGGTGTGCTCGCATACTCACTCTTAATTCCTTGTCTTGGCCAATCAGAACACTCAACCAATGAGCTCACAAGGATGGCCAGCCAATGAAAATTGCCCGACAGTGCTATTACTTAGGCTTAATTTGAGAGTTGAAAATGACCGCGGGGTAGGGGACTGAAGGGTGTTACTTAGGGATAAGGACAGATGAACAATCCTGATAGGCTATTGTGGGAGGAAAAAGCACTCACTACTCTCATCTGATCGGCGAAGTGGAGGGGAAGGGAGGGTGGTGCTGGGGTTGGGGTAACTTAACGATAGGAAAAGATCTGATGGCGGCATATAAAAAGGTTTCAACCTCACGAAAGGATATCTCTTTGAAATACACCGGGTTGGTGGTGGCTTCAGACAAAAAGTGGCAACTTTGCATAAGGAAAGCTAAAGAAAACATGCAAGAACTAAGATTTGTAAGTCTTAAAAGAGAACTTAATTAAACCAAGAAATAAATTGCAATCATTTAACTTCTCACTACATATTTTCCCTTTGACACACCAGCAGCACTGATTAGGGTTTCACATATTGGTTACAGCTGTCCCTATCCTCGCGACAAGGTACACCTCCCGATCAGTCGGTAGAAAAACCACCTACGAATGACCTGTTGTTACACGTCTGAGACGTTGCATACGTAACGAGCGGTAGTAGCGACCACATTAAAACAATGGGTGTGACACGACGTACCCGTGTAAGAGAGACTCAAAGTTATCGAATAAAAAGGAGGTCACTTGTCAATTGGCAGGCAAATTCAAAGGCATTAAAGCGAGTGAGTTGGAAGTAGAGCACGGAAGAAAAAGGAGAAGCAACTTTAAATCTTAGCAGGGACCATAAAGAGTAGGTATGCGAAGAGAGAGGAACGCACCTTATCTCTTGCACTGTAGGAATTAATGCCTTCAAAAGCAGTGATAACGAACGACACAACCAAGGCGCACGCATACAGCAGGCATCGTTCATGGGTGAACCTGATTAGCTCCCTTTTCAGCCAATCAGGGAGGGGAGAGCGGGTTAACAAAAAGCAAGATTTTATGTGCCTTAGCCGCAATCCCACCCCTCCGCTTATTTGGCTATTTGGAAGGAGTAATTTATGTTCACCAGGAATGGTTACCTTGGTATGGGTGCGCCTGACTGGAGGTGGATAAGGGGGGAGAAGGGGGTTGAGGGCCCCTTAAATGCGTCCTTTGAAAAGAGAATGTAAAAAAGTGAAATTTTATGCCCGCCTCTTAGGTAGCGAAATCAATACCCACAGTGAATGCAGTCCTCTGATCGGTTGTCACCTCGGTGACGGCAGTGAGGTCCGCTGATCGCTTTCACCGAGTTCGCACTTGTAGCCTCCCTGAAGGCACTGCGGAATGTGAAAGTGGAGAGAGCTGTTGGTAGAAACGGCACGATCGAAAGGTCGTATCACCAGAAGGGTTAGCGAACTCCTCAAGGATTGAAGAGCCCACATAGGTAGGCAGACAACTCTCGTAAACACCGGTCTCAATGATCCTCGTGTTCCCACTTCCACGGTAGGAAAGTGATACGTAGGTCTTGAGTGAGGGATTTACCTTATCGCCAAGATCATCCTCCCCATTTCTTTTTCTTCTTCTTCTTCTTCGCCCATTTTTTTCCTGCAGACTACCCGCGAGAACTACTTTTACCCGTCAAGAGGACAGGGAAAGGGCATCCTTTGAAAGAGTCATGTTTGTGTTCAATCGCTCATAGGTTTGGGAGAAATTGAGGGACCGCAATATGAGCACAGTGCAATCACTATTGTTCCCGTATCCGCATATGAGGGAATAACTTTACTTATTAATCAGGGGACATCTCTCTCCTAGACAGGTTGTAATTATGGGGTATGAGGAGCCGAAAAAAATAAGCAGTTATGCCCAAATGTTCATAAATCCACACACTTAAGGATGTCTCGTGGAGAGCTCACGCATTCCCCAGGGAAGCTCCAGTCATACTGCTCGAGGTGTCTGCAACTCTAGGAAGGTAATTTTGTCCCAGTCTCTGCTTGGCCGACGACAAGGTCAATTTATTGCTACTAATACTCAAGACAATAATGTGACCTTGAAACCTCCTTGTTCGCTCACATTCATCAGCAAGTAAGGGTGTCTGCAAGGAAGGAAGTCTGCGTCTTCTGACTACTCAGGTTAAAAAAAAAACGGGCAGAATCCAAGCTCAAGCCTGCATCAACTGGGCTCTAAGAGCCGCAAATGAAAAGAACTACTTTGAGAAGGGCGTTTTTTATTCTTTTCCCTTACAACTCGATAATTTATAATCAAAGACCTCGCTATCACTCGGATCTGTAGCCTACCAGACCTGAACATCCTCACCTTTGTCATTCACAGTACCATAATGGCTAGACAACAGGCAGGTTTGTCTACAGTCAGGAGGTATCTTCGGTGCTCCCAGAGCAGTCGGCTAGATGAGAGATTGGGCATCTTTTCATATTCAAATCCCTATTTCTTTAAAAAGCTTTTCATAAAACAAAAAAAACCTTATCAGTTTCTGTTGTTTTAAATGATGCAAAACTCAATTAACGCTTCGGCGTGGATGTCAGTTAAACAGAGGGCCGTTTTAAAGAACAACTCGGAATTTTATGTATTTATGAAGAGAAGGTATTTTTAAAGTCCTTTTTAACGTACTCGAGCGACATATTTACCTCTCTCACTAAAAAGAGCATTCTTTTATGTCCCATTATCGTTCCTCATCTCTAAGGCCTTTGAGCCCCCACCTCCTCCTCCTCCTCATTTTCTTTTGTGTGGTAGAATCGTTCCCTTGTCTGACGTTTCGTTTGTGAAGGGAATCGAAAATGGGGCACAAAAGGTTCTTCCCTCCTTTAGGAGGGGAGTGGAGAGGAGAAATGACTTGACCACGGCGACGCATCAGGGCAGACAGCAGTCTGTTTTGTTGCCACAAAAACCTTCCATCCACCCACATCTTGTCGGCAGAGAATCCTTCTTCTTGTAGATATGCTGATTTGTGAAAGCCTCAACAGCGCACTATTTATCTCCATCGCTTCCTTTGCCTGGTACGGGACCTCAAATCGTTCGCACCAGAGGGAACCAATTCACTTACTCTAGAACCATATTCAGATGTCAGCGAAGCAGAAATAAATTGTCTGTGTCAGTGAGGTAAAGAGAAAGGACTTACAAGATTCTTTTTAACCGATCACACTAATGTTGACAACCGTGGTGGTTGCGCAATCCTTTCAACTCAATCTATCGAGCCAGCAACATTCGGGTGGTGATGACAACCTCTCCACATAATTATGTTAGGCTTTAATGATTACATTCCCCTTGACTGTTACAAAATTTCTTTTCTGTTATGAGTGAAGAGGGCAATCAAGTCAGCGATGACGGCAGCTACCTGCTAGTCGAGTCATACGCCATTTTCCACCGTCTCTCTGTGTGCATTTATTGGCATGAGGAGTCTGAAAAACTTCAGCTTGCTCAATCTACGCATTTATTTGTTTAAAATCTGTCAGTCCTCTCTAGCAGCTTAGAGAAGGGGGTGATCACGTGGATGGTAGACTAAAAAAGGCAGTCAAATTCTGGCAATAGTCCAGCAATTCTGGTGCAACAACAAAGCCTTTCCACCTCTCAAAATGCGGAGGAGGGGTCTACAGTGGAGTCCACTTTTTGCGTTTGTAGTAGGGGGTAACAAAAATCACGGAGACTAAATGACCACTGTAGTATATGCCTCCCCAAGGCGAGATGGAATATACTACTCACTAACTTGTGAGTAACGAGCTGGAGGACTAAAAGCGTGGGCCAAAGGCAACGGCACAGAGCGGGGATTGAAGTATCTGCGTTACAAAAAAAACTGTTTTTGCACCGCCTAGCCCTGTCCTTCCCTGCACCGTCGTTCTCGCCACTCATTAAGGTTTCAAAGCCACCAGCCGATCATTGAACTGCCCCACATATGTAGAGGGACTTACTTCTTCAATAGTTCAAAAGTAAATTCGATCCAACTGCCATTGAACCTCTTGCGAGTTAGCGAATTGGGTTGTTAATCAAACCCGTTAGTTGAGATTCTTAAAAGTATTCAGCCACTCGTGCTTCTTTGCCATAATGGAGGCGACCAAGATCCCTAACTTCGATGAAGATCTATGTCTCTACCCCGCCAGTGAATAGTTGGAGAATGCGAGCTTTTGCATGCGTTGAAAGCTACTAACACAATAATCAACATCTTTAATTCATCTTCCGAGCATAGTTGAAGCATTTTCTGGCTGGAATCTGTCGATTCTGCGAAGCCGGTGTTGGTATCTGCGGTCATGCTAACTATCACAACAGCCAAGAAAAGTTCCTGAGTAGTGGCCTCGGCCACTGCTGTTTTTTGTCATTTAAGGATGGAACCAGAGGTTGAATCGGATGTGCTGCAGCCATGTGTGGAAGTTCATTTTCGTTATGAAGAAGAAGGGTCCTCCGTCGCTACTATCAGTCGACACACCAGTGTTCATCGCCCGCCAAAGGCAGTTAACCACTTTCATATCCTCACGGCTCAATAAGCACATTGTCCTGACGTTCCAGGTGTCAGGACGGTGGCAGTGCTCATGTAAGGTAGGCATTGGGGGCAAAGTGGCCACTCAACCGATTGGCTGTATGCTCATAGAAATGGCAGGTAGTAAAATTGTGGAAACAGAGAAAAATTCATGTTTGCATCCTGCACTGGAAGACTTACAACCACGCATGCTAGCAGGTTTCACAGTGTTCAACCGTATAACTGGGCTTCCATCCACCATTATAACTGTGCCAGAGTTATGATGGCACTTCAACGAAGCGGTCTACAGAATTCCAGAAGCACTTCACTGATTGCTCTGTCATTGGCTGTCTCATGATTGATCAATACGCCGTGGAGACTCATTGGATGAGTTGGCATCCACCGCAAGGTCATGACTAATCAAATTGGTTAGAGTCGGTCCATCCATCTAACGTGTACAAGGGCAAAGGTTATTCTAATCAAAACCTTGGCATTGTCTACCCCACCTACGCATGCAGCAGTCCACAAAGCACCCTTCTTTGTGCTTCAGATTGGTGGATTGGGCGTTAATCCCACCGTGGAGCCTTCTGCACCACAAATTAGCGACTGCTATCTGTTTGGAGGAGTATGAGGGACTTATGCAAGCAATCTCACCTCAAACTGCCTACACCACGTCCAGATTTTGGAAACTGACAATCTTGTATGTTGGTTCGCCCTCTATCAGGAGTGTTAACAATCCCTTCTCTCGAGTGTTGTACTTCAGATTGAGGATTCCTTTCCTCGTCCGTCTTCAAGCAATGGCTTCACCCGTCTATAGACACCAGCAAGAGCTAGAGCGTCTTCTCGGACTGGACAGTCTTGTCTTCCTTGCCAACATTTTACCCGCAACGTCTGCCATCTTTTGGGTTCTTTAATTAGCAAGCGGTATTGCTACATCACTAACAATAAGAAATGTGCTCTCTCCCTTTTAAGCCTTTTAACCTCACACACAAATGACCTCCGTGCTAAAGCAACCTTCATCCAGGCACGTACCAACAAACGTGACCACACAAGCGCTCAGAATGTGACTGATCATTTGTTGACACTTGAGTGTCACTCTGCCATCTATCCAGAGTGGCAAAGTCACCCACAAAAAAGTGCTTAGAAAGTCAAGCAAACCTTGTCCATTGTCAAATACTTTTGCTTTTTTGAAAAGGCGATTGTCGTGTGGAAGGAGGAGGAGAGAAGAACTGTCGAATTCAACGCTTCACTAGTGAGTTGAGTGAGTGATGTGTGTGAGGCGCCTCCATCGTCGGGAGATGGTGCGATGACAATCACACATAGCGCCTCTGGTAAACCGTGGCACGCTGCCAGGCGATATAACTTAAGTGCCATTAGTAACCGCTTAAAGTAACTCATTTATGCACAGTTAAGATGTTTTCTATTAGGCGCCTAAAATTGTGCAGATGGTTTTTTACGCCTCACCTGCCTCCTCCCCTCACATCACCTTCTGTGGCTCCTGTGTCATTCCCTAGAAGGCTTAATTATAGTCCTATGGATTAACGCAGAACTCTGTCCCTGCGGCTTCGATTTTAGCATATTTGAGCTCTTTTACTCCACTTTGGTGTGTTAAATCGTCCATTCAGCGGCAAGACTAACCAACCTTTGACTTAAACATATAACAGAGAATCAAAAGCATTACACTTGGCCCTCTGGATCCCAAATTCGAGGCACAAGAACAAAACGTAGTCCACTCTAAACCACATCTGTATAGATAGTATGTACAGGAGGGCCAGGACAAAGTAGGTGAACAATAGGCCATCCTGAAGGAAGCTTGTGTGCAAGGCGACTAGGAGGGGGGTGAATGAGGTGAAAGCTCCGGCGGCTAGTTGCAGGAAGCCGTGGTATATTAGGCACCATTATCTTCGCTCTGGCTCATGTGTGCGAAGAAGACGTGGAGAAGGAAGAAGTTGAAACAGATGATAGCGATCAGCGAAAGGTTGGAACGAAACCAATCCTGCAGAGAGGAGAGGAAGAAGGAGACGGAGACAAATGAAGAATTGCGCAACTTACGGCACACATAACCACACCAATGAGAGATGGAAATGACGCCAAAAATTACGTCAATGGCAGCCAAGAGATGGCCTTGCCATGAAAACATTTTTATCTACTTATTAGTACTCAGCGAGAATTATATACTGCGCTACATTATGCACTCGATTTGTTTGAGCGTGTGTTTTTCTTTTGCATTTGACTGTTATGACTTGAAGTAGAGCACCACCAATGTGAGTTGGGGTAGTTGATTTTACCTTTATGTCCTAGCAAGCGACATGTTACAGTCGTGACATTTGGCAATTCTGTCTAATATGCCATCCTGTGCCCCCAGAAACAAGAAGGCCGGCAAGGGACATTGTATCGGCCAGGTACTACTCGCAATCCACGTTACACTACTGATGAAGCAGTCACTAGTACCTTGCAACTGAAATGAAACTCAATTCGTAAACGTGTGCACCAAAGTGAAAAAAGAAACATTTATTCGCAAAATATTCTCATCTATTTCTCTTAAAAATGATTTCCTGTGTAGCAAAATCTATCGAATTTTGTTTTTACAAACTTTAAAATATAGGCCGTACTGAATATACATAAGTAGACATTCCCTTTTACTTACGAAAATATCTGTGACCTGTTGAAGCGAATGACTGCTATCGGTGGTGGGAATGAGATGATTCTGTGGACTATCCATCAATCCTCGAGACATTAATTGCACGGCACCTGTGCCACTGTCCTGTGATTCGGGAACTATCTGACTGAAGGAGGTGATGGAAGTCGAGGTGGAAGGAATACCGTTCTCAGAGGGGCCGGGACTCGCCACTTCGCGGTCTTTCGGTGTTTCCTGTCCGAGTAACAAAGGCGATAACAAGATTGATCTTTTGGTTTGCAGTTCAGCTGAGGGGGACTGAAAGAGGGCGATACTGCCTTATCGCATCCTCCGTATTCGTCTAAAGCGCGCTTCATCCTGTCATTTACACCCAACAGCCCCATGAACAACCTCAAATCAGGTAGACAGACAAGTAGCCAAAGATTTAAAAAATTAGACTGGGATGTAAAAACCTAGCATCTGAGACCAATTTTTGAGAGTAAGAGCATGGCGTATTAAGAAAAAACTGAATTAGCTCTCAGGCTCACCTCATTTTTACCCCAAGACCAGAAGGCGAGTTTTGAGAGGAAGCCGAATCCTTCACTATCTGCCGGTGAGACCACCTCTTTTGGCGCAGACGCGTGTTCTATAGACGCGGACATGGCCTTCTCTGGTTTGACCAGTACCTCGGGTCGTGTGAGACGTGCCTGATGCAGTCCAGTAGTCGCTGTGGCTGTTACGGTGATCGGTGGAGGCAGAGTGGTGTAGTAGTCGAAGTGGTTGCTAAACAACGTCGGATTGGCTAGCAGTTTGGTAAGCGGACAGGCGGGAATTTCATATTGATGTTCAAGTTCATTCACTAAAGGTAGTAAAAAGGTGTGAATCAGAAAGTCGTAGATGTGTTTTTTAGATGTTCTTAAAAACCTCTACTTCTTTTCACAGACGAGACTTCGACATGCTTTGAGTTGTCGAATGTAACAAGAAAGGATAAAAGCAAAGAAAAATGGCAAGGCTCTTAGCTTCTACAAACTGACTAAGAAGAACAGGTAAGTGAATAGGAGCTAAAAATCAGATGCGTGCTGGGGAGCGAAGGGAATTTGGTCCCTGCCCGGAAGGCCACTTCCTTCTCCGGGCCAGCACGCTGCCAAACTGGTCAACAATAGAAGAATTAGACGGGTACAGAAGTAGGCTGGAACTATTTATTTCACTTACTGTCAGGGATCTCAACGTATGATCCATCGGTCTCATCCAGACCTGCATCCTCCTTTTTCCGTCGCGTTGTGTAGTTGCGCTTTACGCCTGGAACATGCAGATACCCTCCTGGTGCGGTGTCCGCCTTTCCACTAGCATTCAGCGGCGCCTTCTGCTGTCTCCGCCCCGATGTTGGCAACATTTCCGTTGTCCATCGATCTGCGCGTTCCGCACTAATACCACGGTCTGCTGCCGCTCTCCGCTCCGCCTCTAACGTAGACTGCTGTAAAGCGGCGGCGGCAGTGGCGGCGCGCCTTTTTGCGGCGTCTGCTTGTTGCTGAGCTTGTTGTTGTTGACGCTGTGCTTCTGCGGTGGTTGCAGCCATCACGGATTTGGGGTCTTCGCCCATTAGTAGACGCTGGAAGGGAGAAAAAACGATAAAATCCTTGAGGCAACTATTGAACATCCAACCGATGAGGCCCTACAATGGAAGGACCATGAAAACTAATCGGCTGGCAGCTGCTACGACTTGCTGGTCTGAGTCTCTCATTTGATAAACTAATCAAATGTGGCGAATTCCTCACCTCTCTGCGTCTCAGCTCCTCAGCCAATTTTAAGGCTCGCGCACGTCTCTGAGCTCGTACCGAACCCGCCCTCGACATAAGCAACTTCTTCTCCTGCAATTCTCGAAGTTGGGATGAAAATTTGGGTGGCAAAGTCAAATCTTCTTCGGGTTGATTCGCTGCCTCCTCTTCCTCATCGTCTTCGCCTCCTCCTCTTGTCAAACCGCGAACAATGCCTGCCACAACGTCTTTGGCTGATTGCAAGGCCGCTTCGAAGGTGGGACTACCCTGCCGTGTGACTCGCATCATTCGAACTATGTCCTCGAGGTACTTGATGCCTGTCAGGAAACGGGGTAATTAAAACATGTATTGGGGTCTCGTAAATAAGCCCTTCTTTTCAAACGGAGGATTCAATCAAGAAAAGACCCCATCACCTCGTTCAAACACACATTTTATCGCCTTTCCTGTGAATGGGATGCTTTCAAACTGTAGTGTCAGGGGCGCCAGCACCCCAAGAACACTTCCCTGTTTGGATGCTCTAGATGCTTCCGCTCCAGCCCTAATGTCCACAACTTTGTAGGTCCCTCAAAACACTTCAAGTACTAATGATCACCATAAGGTCAAGTTCGTGTCTCTTGCTTACGTGGACGCGTCGAGATATGAATAAATCATTTACGGCTACCTCATTTCGCCGACAGGTATGGATCAGCAGGTGAAAGCTCGACGAGTGTCTATGTAACTGATGATTAGCTGCGAACTAGGGGCCGTCAGACGTCGCGTTAGGTGATTGACCTTGGCCTGACTGTACCTAATACCTCAAGCAAAACACGTCTGCACGTGATGAGAGCCAATCAGGAGCACATTTGGTGTCAGTTGACTATCCCTCCAAACTACGCTAGTTGGTCATTCTAAATGCCATAATCTTTGATTTTAAGAGAGGAATGTCCTCTTTTTTCTGTTTTTTCCTCTACGGCAACCTACCTGGTTGCTCGAAGTCGGGATACATTTCGCGCACCAGTTCCCGCGCCTCCAGAGAGTACTCACGAGCGCAACTGGCTGCAGCTTTAGCCTTCTCAATATAGTCCAGTACCTTCATACTGACTCTGTATGCGGATGGATACAAAAAAAATAGAAAATAGTCAATAAAATGTGCTACTGAATATCTTGCTATAAGTAGCGGACTCCTGATAACGCATACTACTGAACTTGTTGTTAGTAGTTGACTTCTGACTTCTGATCTATTCATGGTTGAAGGGGGCAGTAAACTCACTGTTCCCTTGCTTCAATAGCCTTCTTTTGTGCGTGTTCGCCAGCCAGCATTGCCCTTTGCATGTTTTTTTGCACCTCCTGCATAACATGCCGATTGTAGAGCACCATATGGGGCTTGTTGCCCGCTGGCAGGGCTAGGTATATCAGCTTCCCATTGTGATACTTGCCCTGTTCAAAAGTCCCATCAGGAAATCTGGTATGACCAAAACCGTGGCGCTGGTTCTTAAACCACTGACCATAGTAGGCCAGCCCATCAGTGCGTTCACAGACACCGTATCCATGACGCGCGTCGGAGAACCATTCGCCTGAATACACTTCCACAGTGTCATCGGCTATGAGATCTAATTCCAGCTAAAGAAAAGTAAACACTTTTCCCACCACTTACTGTATCACTTTCTGCAGGGACAATTTTGGGTAAGGAATTGGAGGAAGTATACAAGTCCTTAATTTGTCGAACATAACTAGTTGGGAGGGTTGGCATAGTGTCCTCGGGATAGGTAAACAACATCGAGAGAGATTGGGTTCGCTTTCGTTCTTCTGCCTCGGGTGTTGTGCAACCGAAGGGATTAATTCGTGGATGTTTTAACTTGTTCAAGCGCTTTATAAACAGCTCGGAGCGTTTCGATGACAGCATGAATCCACAACGCTGTGCTACCATTAGTCTGTAGGTGACATTGTGGTGCCGATGTCCCATTGTACACTCCATGTAGGGCGTGGAATCACGAGGCGCTGTATAGGGCTCTGGGTCGTACTCTTCGCCATCCACTATCCCATCAACGCTGTCTGAAGTATTCTCACTGCATAAAATCGTATCACAGGGCACATCAATGGAACCCTGATCGAGGGACATGCGACGATCCAAATTGATGCTCAATGGGGAGGGCAATTTGCCGCGCTTACGAAGATCCTCCAATTTACTGGAGTTGGAGGCCTTCTTAATCTCAGGGTAGAGCTCCAGAACCTCGCCGTAGGTTATCGAACGACGCACACCCAGACCCTCACGGATGCCATTCTTGTACTCGCCACAATAGGTTCCTACATTAAAAAAACGCAGATCAAACAAAGAAGTGTTTCATTCTATTCAAAAAAGTACTGTCCAGCATTTTTGACCGAGCTTGTGGTTAGTACGGTGGAGACAATTTTTTCCCCTTTAGGTTTGGTACTTACAAACACGAAAGAGGTCAAAAAACAAATCCACCTGCCGTTTAGGTCAGATTTGGTCCACTGAATTCATAATTCCTTTATCATCTAAATAAACTTCGAAATACTACTATTTAATCCCCATAAGTAGCATCCAAGATTGATAAGGGTTGTTCCTATTTGAAATGATTATTTTTCATTTTTAACAGATAGTTAATTCAATTTTTTTGAAGTCGGTGAAAAGTACCATTAGAGTTTTAACGGGTCCTGTCAAAAGTGCAAAAAGACTATTTATACGAGATCTTAGCGACCTCGAACAAGTGCCTCGGTCATGACAACAGACCAGCTCTTCAGTACGTTCATGATAAGACCTCCATGGGTCTCAGAGGGGAGCCAGACGCTATAGAGAGGCGTTTTTACTTCTTTGTCTGGACACCACGCCTAAATGTCACAGAATAATGTTTATTTTGTAAGGCTCTCATTGTCTGTAGTGACCCATGGCAGAAGCGTTGGAAAGGCCACGTCCGCTTTCGAAAACTACCAAACCGAAGGGATTTGATGACCCAGTAAAGTGATATTCAGTGGGATGCACAACGACTAGGGTAATGCGTGTGTATGTTTCCATGCGTGTCCACACCGTGCCCCCATTGGCCGAAAAAAATCACCGATGTAGCCTTGAAAGGTGTTACATTTAGGCACACGGAAAAGGAAATGTAAAGCGTTTAACATTAAATGACTTTGCTTCAGGCAGATATTGCCATGAATATGAGCTTGCCTGTAAGGTGTACTGGTTGTAGAACATTTACTCGCCAAACCAGTCGAGATTGCTCCCCTTATTATAAGACCAATTCTCAAACAGAATGCGACTAGGAGCTTGACTCATCACAATCTTTAGAGCCACCCTTATTTGGACGCGGATTCTGTCTTGATGGGGATCTTAAATCACTCTCTTGTGATGTGTGATAAAAGTGGAGGAGGTATCAGAGGAGAGGCCAATGAAGGAGACCAGCCAAAGAAACGTTTGTTTAAGTCAACTGCTTATCCATGGGTATCCTCCACTCTTTGAGGCATAGATCACTACCTCAATATCACGAAGTCAAGCCTGTGTCGTTTACTTTATTCCCTCGCTAATCGTCGAAAGGGATAGCGAATGTCAAAACGGATCTTCATAAACCACGCAAAACAAGTAAAGAAAAAAAAGATGGTGACTTTTACCAAATTCGTGCTTGATTACTTTAAATTTAAATGCCCCGCATGTCCTCGAAAGGACCACCAAATTTCAAATCCAACTACAAATCGCACACAACAAATGAATAGACAACTAATTGAAAATCTTTGCCAAATTCATGCTTGATTACTTTTGGTTTAAAAATTTGCAGAAAGAGTTTAAAAAGATTTTATTTTTTTATAAATCTAATCCACTAATAAAAGTGCAATGGGCTTCCCTTAACCAATCAGCACTCAGGAATCCAACTTTCTCAAGGTTCATTGGCTAGTGCTGTGAAACATCGGATAAGAATGCCATGTCTAGCCAAGTGCTCCGTTAGCGAGCGGCGTAAGTTTCTGTCCCCAATTTTATGTAGGTGAAGAGAAACTCTTGCCTTAAGCGGACAGAATTCAGCGCGGATAGTGGTGCGGATACTTCGCATTAACGAATTGATGACAGTTAGGGATCTTTGTAGTAATTTAATGGACAAAAACCTTAGACCTACAATTTTGGGAACTTCATCGTCTTTGTTGATTAGTTGTGAAATGTCATCCTTGTTGACGCATCCAAGCTGCCTTCTTAGGCAGTCGAAAGCGGAGCGTTGCGTCAGATCTTGCTATTTGCCACGTCGGTTGTAGATACCTCGCTGACACGAAAAGAGATGATCGGACCAATCAGAGGGCTGAACAAGGAATGCTGCGTCCAAGTCGGACGCCGTAAATCGGCCATCAGTTTTTGAGTATTTTAATAGCTAACTGGATTAGTAAGAACAAGATACGGTGCGATTATTCTCCTTAGTAAACCCGAGAGCCCCCTGATAGCGTTGTGGGATACTTAGGCCACCAGCAGATGCTGGCATTTCTTCTTGGGTTTGTGGCTATATTCAATGGAAATGTCAGAATTTCGCAGCACGTTTAAGTAACATTGCCTAGTGCGTTTGTAAGGCACGCTATTCTCTCTCTGGAACAATGGGAAAAAAGTGTCGGTTCTACCGCTGATTCTATTTGGCATTCCATGAATTCCAAATGACTTTAGCAAAGAGCACTCAGCTTGTCTTCTTTTTATTATTCGTTGTAGTGTCCTTCATAAATTTGTTTTATGACTCAAAGTTTGTAAGACGAGCACCTCGCACGGTCTACCGCACTTTCCATAGTCGTGAAAAATTCTCGCGATCCTTTCGTTGCCTCATTACGTATTTTACCCCATATTCAACATTAAAGCACTTCAAAGTGCTTTTTTTGTGGTTGTCGCTTTTTTTTAACAACTGACATATCCTCGTGGCACTTCAACGACTCTAGTCTCATAGTAAACTCTTCTTTTGGAGTTTGTCAAGCACGCGGAGCGTCCACCTCAACTTGGAATCTCTTAGCTTACTTAAGGCCGTGAATCATCCATTTCACAAATCGTACTTTTAAAATTTTTTGATTGAAGTTTTCCTTGAGTCGCTATACTCCTCCTCCCTCGGCAAGATGAAGTTTAAGTCACATTAGTAAGTAGTATCTTCTTCTCTGACAACTTAAAATTTCTCCGACCCAGCAAACAATTAGCCACCCACACCGCTGCTAAAGTGATAGGGTACACATTATTCTGGCTTCCACCGCTTTCCTTGAAATTTTCACAAGCCATTATTGGATGGAAACAGTGAAATTGATGCGAATTGAGTAAAATCCGGTGTTACGAAAGGACGTTGGGGTCAGAAATTACGCAAGATAGTCTTTGAGTTTCTAGAGGACGTGGCAGCAGAATGTGGCACAGGAGAGATGCATTGTGCAATGCGCTTCTAAAGACGAGCCATTCAAGTGTCCATGAACTTGAAACAGATTCCTTATACTAGCTTCGCAACTTTTTTTGGCACACACAGTCCGCTAGGGTGGGCGCTACGTCTGAGGCTCCCTGATTCGGGTGTGAATGCGAAAGTCTAAACAATATTTAATTTCAAAGACTGATGAGGTCGTTTCGAACTACTACAAGCGCCCCATTTGGGCCAGGTGTAAGTCGAAGAGATAAATAAAAGTTTATTTAGGTTTTAATATGCTAGGAATGCAGTCCAGATGCTTAAACACAATTAGTTGTAATCTGCTATACAAAACTGGGCCAAGCTGTTTGGCTTAGGCGCTTGTAGCCAAGTCGTTGCTATGGCAACGGTTGTTAAAATGGCTTAGAATTGGTAAAATCACATTTACTTGGAGTCAAGTATATGAATTAGAAGACAAATTGTGTAAGCATCTGCCGAACAATTCGAAGAAAATGTATTACAAAGTTAGCGAGATTCTAAGCATTTGGTGTACTAAAGCCACGAAAATCCTTAAAATGTGGACTTTACTTCCAGGAAAACAATTTCAAGCGTTTGAGTTATTCGGATGTGCAACATCAAAGTTGTTTTGTATCGGAAAAATTCGAATCGCTTTATGTCACACAAATGCGAAAGGAGAAAACATTTGAAAACAATTACTTAAAATCACTTGTAAAAGGACAGCAAAACGACCTAAAACCAATTTTTAGGCTTTTGATAAAATATGGGCAAACCAGATTTTGTGGTTACTTATAACATCTGATAAGAATTCCGAGAAAAAGCTACTTTCTCACCACAGGAAATGTTATTATTTTCGAAATAAGCGTCACCCAAGCACCGCCGTGGTTACTCGACAATTCAGTCATGAGATGACGGAACTTAGGCAGGAAACGAACTTATCAATCAGATGTTAAAATAGGCCAAATATCTAAATAAAAATCAACCACCCACCTTTATCTCCATAGGTTTCGACACCAAAAGCCGGAAATCCATTCTCAAATCTGCCCTCAAATTTTCCTGGTGCATTGTCCTTTCCCTTCACTCCCATGGTGATAAAATCGTCCTCAAACTTGCCCATAATCACCCAGTCCTCTCGATTGAACACGCCAAATCCATTCCGTCGATTCATTGCCCACTCTCCCTCGTACATGGCTCCAGGCGCATTGGGCCACAGAAAAACACCCGATTTCTCCGAACCCGCGTCCCAGAGGCCGGTATATTCGCCTTGAGATTTATCCTTTGTTATTAGACCTAAACCCACGGCCTTTTCGTCCAACCACTCGCCAATATAGATTCCGTTGTCTCGGAACTCATACCTCCCAGCTGGCAGGCAAACTGGTTTCATGGGGGATCCCGACTCTTTGGCACTTTTCTTTCCAGCAGTGGTATCGTTTGTGGTGGCATTTTGAGCCCCTCCTGTTGTTGTGCTTGTGGTGGTAGTGATGGTGAAAACTGAGGTAGCGGGGGGTTGAACTATCTGGGGAGCACCAAATGCTGTGTTGGACATTCTTCTTCCAGCTTTCAGCTCTTATTTAGCGTCTGTTCCTTCTCCATCAACACATGAACGAAAGCAGAGTGGATGAATGGCATGAAGCCTTCTACCAACTGCTACTGCTTCTGTGGCCGTGGGGCTTGCCAGCCCACCGATTGGTTGATCGGGTGCATCGATTTGAAAACACAACGTGACCTTGCCAGTGCGGATAAAGGCATTGACGCACACAATACTACTGCACTAATAGATGGGAATGTGGGCAAGGTGTCATGGACGGACGTAGATTTTGGAATGGAGCATTTGTTTAAGTCTACTGGCGGGTGGTCATTGGCGGTGGTATCAACTAATACCACTTTTCTCCTCCTCGTATTGCTGACCTCATGCGATTTTAGGCAAAAGAGTTTTGCTGCTGAATTAAAATTTTCCACTTTTGACAGGTGACTAGTGACCTTTATAGGGTATTTTGTTCACGTCATTTCTGCTAGCAACGTATTTGACCACCTGTAGAGCTACAGCTCACTTCACTCCGAAGCCGTTCGGCTTCTATCACCTCCAAAGTGGATTTGCGGGTGTTATGCTGGTGGTAGAGGTAGGTGAAAATATTTGAAGGGCCAAGGGTTGTCACCTTGTTGTCCGTATCGGCCGAGGAATAGGTATGTTCGTTCTAGACGGCTGGTTTTGTGATGACTCACAGGAGGGGAGCTGTTGAAACTCCCCTTTATGACTTAGAGACAAAAACTTCCCTGATGATGAAGTGAAAATAGATTTGAACAATTTGATGTCCATTTGAAAGGCCCAAATCAAACATAAATTACGGATCAAATCTTTGGCCACCCCTCAGCTTAGCCTTCAATTCAGGCGGCTCGTTGGTGAGCTATTCAAAGGCCTCGAGAAGACGATGGCCAGACACTCCACATTCGTTCTAATTTTTTAAAATTTTGCTAGGATCTAGGGACCTCGTTCCTGTTTAAACAAAACAGAAGAACAGCAACTTTTTAATACAATTTGGGGAGTAGTGACCGGTTAAACAACCTCCGCTATCATATCCATTGTGCGTGGCAACACGAGATATGGACCAGGTTGTAGACAACAAGTTATCAAAATTTTTCAATTTTTCCGCGTTTGCCAATGCAATAGTCAATGCATTTAAAAAAAAGAGCCGGGAACTGAGACAATGCATAGAAAGGCAAAAAAGTGTCGGTGTTTTGACCTTTGCTTCTGACCGCACCCCTCGTCTCCTCTCCAAGGCTTTAATAAACAGTGTTGGTGAGACGACGGTTTTGTCACCGCCATGGAAGTAGACAATGTTATGTCAACATTTCTGTTGTCGCCCCTACTGGAAAAGCTTAGTCGTTTGTCCCATTCGGTGGCTTGTGATAGAGAGAGTCCCTTGTTTTGTGACCTCTCCGCAGGGTTGGCACCGGTCATTCTCTGCTCATTATTGAGATAGTGCGCCTATTCTGACCAAAAATCCACCAGATGTAGGATATTTTAAACATCTTGGTGATTATATAAGAAAGAAATGAGGCAAGACGGGAAACGGTGTCATGTTTTTGGAGAAAATACGTTTTCTTTCCCCCTAGACTAAACAGCAGTAACACCGAGGCATGACTTTTCCACGGTGCTGAAATGAAGTGACTCAGTGGTGTAAGGTCAAATGTAATAAATACTAGCGGTCGGTGTATACAAACCTCGTGACTGAGTGGACGCCATTGGACTCCGGGGGAGAAGCTAACTCTGAACCCATAAAATAGTCATCTACTGCGCCCTTTTTATGGCCCCACATAATAAAAGATGTCCTCACCTTACCGGTACACTAGTAATTGGAGGTTCTTTGCACACACCTTACCGTGATAAAAGAACTCTCTGGTAAGTGTCTGTTCTTCCAAGTCAGTGATGAGGTGAGACAAGGTGGCGTAGTGTTCATTGTAAACCCAGGGTCCGGTGTTACCCTCACTTCCACGCTGTCAGAGAGTGTGTAGGCTCTGTTGTATCCCCTGACATTGAAAGTGAAGGCAGAGGTTAAGTCAAACGTTCTTAAGTAGTCACATTAAAGCAAAGGAAGCTTAAGACTTTGGGTCAAACAGAATCCTTGTCCTCTTTCTCAATAAACTTGCTTTGTGCCTTCCCACTATAATTAAAGGTGGGGTTCTAGACTCGCGCTAGACTTTAAAGGAGTTGTCAATTTCACTCAACAGAAAAATCGACAGCGTACATATTGAATTATGGGGAAATTTCCTCTAAAGGCCCCAGTACCATTGTTTTGCCAACTGAACGCGCACCCTCGAAATTTACACAAGAAGCGGTTTTGGCGACTTTGTGGCGAAGTTGATTACTATGGGATGACTTCGACACCCCCTCAGATGTGTTAATTTACTCTCCGCTTAAAAGAACCAAAAGAACGCGCTAAATTCGATAACCTTGAGGCAAGCTGACGATTGCATTTAATTTCATGAGGCCTGCTACTTAAATCGGATATAAGTAGAGGCGAGGAAAGAGACATTTCCCTAGGCTATGAACTCATCTTCAATGCTACCTTTTATGCACCTCTCCTACATTTCCAAAAGTGTCCTATTTACGGAAGCATAGTTCCTGCAAGCAGCTTCAGGAATTGTGGAAAAACTCCAAAATGTCCCAGAAGGTTAAAAGGTCCATGAAAACTTCCAAAACCGCGATACAAGAACACTATAACTATAGCGTCATTACGAATTCCTTGTGAAAAATCCAATCACCTAAGAGAACTACTCCTCTTCTTTACTACTCAAAGGCAGTAAAAAATAAAAAGCATTTACTTGGGTGGAAGCCAACAGCGCTGTAGCAGAGGAAGAACATTTTTCTGTCATCCAGAGATTGCCCAAGTACCACATGTTAAGCCCCTTCTCGTAAAAACAAGACGAGTAGTCACGTCCCCTGACAATTATGCAAAGAACATGGAAAAAGCCGATTCCTTCCTCTGCATGCCTTTCCTTAAACAATAACCTATTTTTTGATGCTTTGGTGCTTGGTGCAGTCATTCTTCCACTTGCTTATTAAAGACTCGTGGATCTTCTAACGAAGGTCTTCCTTGAAAGAACTACCATACCGATTAAAATTGTTAAATAAAATCTTTCAAAGCAATCCAATGGGCACACTTAGACCGAGAAAACATGGAATCAGACTCATCATGAAATCGGGGTTTCCGGTGGCGATCCTGGCTCTGCAGATAAGCGGGTGTGTCCGGGGAAATTTGAAGCACGGTCTTATAGAAAAGTCGAAGGGGTCCAAAGCGGTGACGAGCATTGGGAGTGGTCAACCTCAATCTAGCAAGCTGTCGAGAGCGTTTGCAATCCCAGAAAGCGGTCCCATTCTAGGTCATCGAGGAGCTCATTTGGACCCAAGCTCTCATAGAGAACACCAGTTCAGAGCATTCATTCATTGTTAACCGAAAGGTCGAATACATTTTCAGTACCTCAGGTACTTCAAAAGAAACCGAACTTGTTGAAACCTGCAGGAACTTGTTAAGTGACTTCACGAGAGAAGACAAATGTTCAGCCGCCTCTTGGTGTCTACTATTACTACTTGTTTTTTTTTACTTCCAACTCACTTAACAGAGGCAACCCACTTACAAAGCTGTTAAGACTTCTTGCAACAAAATTTCTGCTTTTATCCAGTCAGCCCACGCATTTACAGGAGCAGCTGCTTTGGCATCTATGGAGCAGTATTAAATGCCTGCTCCCATCAGATGGGTTCATTCATCTCTCACTTAGAGAAAGCAGAACAAATCTGTTGAATCCTATACCTTTGAGACAGATCGATGGCTACACGCGATCCCATCTAAGGTACACAAAGGCACCGAAAAACGTATGCTACTTAAACTGGATATGAGTAGAAGGAAGAAAGATACCACTCAAATTTGCTTACGCATTTCGTAGCGTCTCAAGCCTCAATCTAACCTCCTATGCTTCGCCCCTATAATTTCAAAAGGAACCAGACGGAGATGATTTAAATTTCTTTGTGTTTTGCGACTCACCAACCAGTAAAGGCTGAAAATGCGCTCCTGGGAGGGTGGGGAGAGGGGGAGGGAGAGGGATATAGGAGGGAAGGAAATCACTTAAGGATAGGTACGTTACCTTCAGAGCAGACTGCAAACGTGTGAAGGCCAACACTTTGCTACGCCCAAATTTTGTGATACGAAATTTCGTTCCCACATGGGAGGATCGAGTAGACCACCAGGCAAGCTGATTCCGCACAATATTTCTCTGTTTTCTCCCATTTCGCACCATTTTCGGATTGACCTACTACCCTGTGGTAAGAAGGCGCAAAAGAAAACGTTCCTAAAACATTCTACCACCCCAAACCATATTTCTGAGCTACGTACTAAGCCATCCATCACCTTCAAAAGGCCACTCCTGCATTGTGTGTGCGGTGGGTTGGAGGCGGAATAATACACTGCAATTTTTTTTGCAGAAGGTCAAACAATCTCGCTACTGATAGTAGGAGCGGCCAGTTAAAGAAGACTTTTTCCTATCCCCACTACACAAGATAGGGAAGAAATAAGATCGATGCTTCGATTTGGATTAGAGGAAGGGAGGAAAGGTGATACCTCCTCATTCCGGAGCTCCACAGACCTGCGGTTCGCATCAGTCTAGACGACAAAAACGAGCTAGAAAGGGACAGCAGATTGACAAGAAAAGGCAACTCCCAACTTCCAAGTCTCTCTCCCACTGCTAGTAACCCAGCCTTCACGTGTGCTAATAAAAAAACGACACCAAAATCCGTCTGCTTCAGATCAGGGATCACACACTGCCTAGTCCACCCAACCTGGCGAAACAAAAAAGGAAAGAAAAAAAAGCAGAGAAAGCAGAACTACAAATATTTACACAATTTGTTCCAACCTAAGAAATCTTCTCTGTATATAACCGTTTCACAGCCTCCGCATAGGCGTCCAGATTGGCTTGTACGCTAGCGCCGACCACAGGTTCAAAAGGCACGTCCTTTATCTCCGGCCAGTGGTAGTGACGCCGTTTCGGCTGCTTCTTGGGATGCTGCCAGGGGCCCGTATTCTCCTCCGTAGGCGTGCGGAAGATCGCCTCCAAGGCTGCACGATAGGCCTTCACGGCGGGCACCTCATCAACCTGGAAGGAGAGGAAATCGAGTAAACACTTCCAGTCATCTAATTGCTTGAAAGTGGGCTGTGCACTCTAGAGTGAGTGAGTGAGTTGTGAAATAATGAAAGTGAGGCAAAACACAGGCAAAGTGATGTTGACACACCCAGACTTTTAGGAAGGAACAGCTGCGCAAAACAACCACCCTATACTATCCCCTTTCCAGAGCATTTACCTGGTCAAACAGAAAGAGAACCAATAAATAAAGACGGTGGAACAAGTGGATGCCTTTTAAAGCCTTCTAGATGCTGTTTATTGCATTGGAGAGGAGTTATTGATGTCTTCAGACACATGGGTCTGTGTTGAGCCCACCATCCAACGCATCCCAAAAATGACCCAGAATCTACTCTTAGAAAAGAAGGAAAATCTGGACTTTAAGAGCATACTTCGAGAGTGCCTCTCAAGAATTCAATGAAAACATTGCACTTTTGGCATACTCCGTAGGACTCACCTTGGAGGAGTCACTTTGAAGCCCGAGGAGGTTGCAGATGCGTTCGCGTTGTTTTGAGCGTTCCCACTTGAAGTCCAAATAACTGCCTGTCTCCTCGTCCTCCCAGGGCTCGTGCTTCTGCAAAGTGGAGGCAATAAAAGCGATCAAGCAGTCCAGCAGTTTGATTGGTTGGAATGGCAACAAAGAAAGACATGATTGGTTGATCGTGGAAAACTTAAATTGCTCCGAATTCTTAGGCTATAACAATCCAATTAACTCAGGTTGATCTATTACCGAAATAAACTTCAATTTTAGGCATTCGGACCCTAAACACACCAATGGGCTTAAAAATGTGAGCTTCCCAAACCTATCTAAGCCCGTTGTTATTCCTTGAAGAGCTTGAAATGCATACGTTGGAAAATATCACTTGACTAGTTGTTGGAAATGGTAATTTGGAATCAGTCACACCAGATGCCTTCTTCCACCAACTCACAAGCATTTCAGTGGAATAACATCAGCCGGTAGGCCCTTGTGTCTTTTGGAAGATTTTCCAAAAACCGCATCCGCCTTAATCAAAAAAACTACCTACAACTAGAAAGTGAGGAGAAGAGGTGACGAAATTCATTACCAACTCAAAAAGGCGATGAAACACTTAATTAGAGAGGCCAAGAAGCCAATAAGCATCCACATTCCCTATCACATCGAAGGGGAGCATTGAGCTATTCAGATGCATTCGTATCCGTAACGGAGGCGTCGAGACATCCTCTTTCATCATATAAATGCTATTCCGAGTTTTAAAAAGACAAGGAATCCCAATTTTATGAGAAAAGATAGCAAATTTAAAGCAAATATATACGAACAATACCTTCCAATAAAATAGTTTGGAAAACACAATTCGAATATAAGAAACGTAAAAAAGAGGTGAAACACTCAGCCAATAAATGCTAACCTTCGATTCCATGGTCAGCACAGTGAGAACGTAGATGAGGTAGTCGTAATTTTGATGCGATGCTGGACATCGGTCCGAGGTTAATTCCAGGACATCCTCATCAGAATAGAACTGGGCCATTCCACGCTCAAAGCCATAGGCCTTAGCTAACCGCAGAAGCTTCAGTCGATCGCGTTCATCCAGACCTAGACACCTGAGTGGAAGCTAGAGAGCAACAGACCGTACAATTACGGCAATACAGATAAGTAGATAGAAGGCGGACGAACCCGAATAGTCACCCGTCTCGCCCTCGTGTCACGAATAGACGGGGCACTGTTCGTGAAGGAACGCGTTACTACCTCCACAGGGTAGTGCCGATCCACATCCTCATCAGTGTGGAGACCGCTTGGCCACTTGGTGGTGAATTCTATGCACCGGAAAGTAGTGAATGGATACAGTGTCAAAACACGGAGTAAGACTCACTTTGTAGTGCTTTGCAGTGCTTTTCAATGTGGCGTGGGGTGAGGTGAAGGAAGTTGGGGATTTTGAGGAGTTCTGCGTTCGCGTACTTAGCGGGAGACAGACCGCTGTTCTCCACCAGATTCTATTGTAAAATAAAACATTTTTCATGGGTATTTCATGCTTGCTTACAAAATAACACGCACTTCTAGATAAACATCAATGCGCTAAAACTATAACACGAGAAATAATTTCACAATGGATCATCCAAAGATTCAATTGATTTGCAATAATGATAAATAGCAATATAAAAGCAATCAGCGTACAACAATGCTTCCTTTCAACGCAACCGAAAACAAATGAGTGAAAGACTAATAAGGTAATAAGTTGACAGACCTTGCTATGGCCTTGGCGGATAGGAACTGGAAAAACATAAGGGCTAAAGAAATTTTCACAGGGCCACACCGTTGACCAGTCATCTTCCTGGATTTGTTGCTCGTGGATTTCCGAAAACTAGCGTTGGGTGAAGAGCAAACAAGTTGAGAGCTAAACTCATTTGAAATTGAAAGTGCGTGATCGAGCCATGAAAATGGTGCAAAGTTAGTCACTTCCAGTCATTGGGAATATGAAGCGGGAGAAAAAATAGTAAATTACCGCTTATCACAAAGAGCAGTGCAATATCTTACGGCCTAAAACTAGGTCGAGTTCTCCACAAAAGTGTATGTATGCATACATTGATAAGTGAGAAAAAAAGTAGCAAATATTTAAGACCATGTCCGGTTGGAAAAGTTGAAGTTAGAAACACCGGTTAAGCCGATTTAAGCCCACTAACATAAACAATAGAAAAGCACAAGATTTTACTTTCGGTTGAAAGAGTTCGCTCTGTTTCGTTTGTGTAGATGTCAGACCAGGAATAACGAGAGGTTTGATCCCTTCCTTAGCCGCTACCGGTTGCGATACAACTTCCGCAGATGGTGTTTCACTTTCTACGGCGTCGGAAAAAGCCAATCCACGGAGAATTCGATTACAAACAATTGGTCGAATATACAAGGGATGACGCAACATCACACAGCCCACGAGAAAAGACGAGCTACAAAGGTGTGTAAGTGGAAAATTCTCAAAAACTTGTTTTATGAATTGTAAAATCGACCGATCAATACACAAAAGGTACGTATATTTGAAACGAAACTGTCCAAATATAAATATCAAACAGCGTTGGTTCAGAAGTCTGTAATGGTGTCTAACAAAGGGAAATACGGCGGAAGAAGAGGATGTACAAAAGGCGAGCACCAACTCACATTTAGCCATGGTCAGAGAATAATTGACAAGTACTTCACTTACAGGCAGCGCCTAGAGGCAAGTACTTCGGGATCCCATTGGTTGTACAATTTTCTTGAAATAGACAACTAACAAAAAATTACTAAAACAAAAGCATGTTTTGGAAGAACTGGTAGTGATTAAACAAAAAGGCACCGAAGTAGTGGCATATCATTTATGTAACGTATCTCAAATAAAGTCTGAAAACACAAATTACAAGCTCTCATATTAGGGGTCTTGATGCTAGTTTGAATAATTTGTCTATCGCTAAAAATGTAGTAATTCTTAAAACAACTATCATTTTGTCAAGTGATTACCAATTATTAGATAAATATTTAGTCTAACACTTAGAAAATTATCCTTCTTTAGTAGATTTCATTTTGATAGCAAATCCTGCAATGCAATCTAATGCAGCTGCTATTCGGTGTATTAAATGTTTTGCTCATAGCTTTTTGCAATGCATTTAAATTATTAGGATCTATTTATGCTGACGCGGAGCCGTGCTATGCAGTAGCTTGCCTCATCTAGATGCACTTGTTTAGACTTATTAACATTGTAATTGTAAGCACTTTAAACCTTGTCTCGATCGCTCATTGGTTTTTCGAAGGTCGTCACATCCTGCGGGAATACGTGTTGTAGCACTCTGAATATTCCAACGGACCTGAACATTTTTTCGGACTTTTTACAGCCAACGTGACACTCCAGCAATATTGTAAGTTAATATGAACTGAAGGCACACTTTGCACTTTGGTGATTGCTCATTGTTTAATAGACTTATTTGTGGCACTTTTGATGCAAAGTATTATCTCGATATCCAAATGCTGTCTAGAAGAGAAAACGCGTTCGCATTTCAAATAACTTCGCCAATTAGTGCTGACTAAGTATCATTACTATAAAAGATCTAAAGTGCATTTATTTGTTGTTATTTTATAAAGCCCATTTCTCCAATCCTCCTTAATTGCTCAATTCGATCGGTTATGCATTTGTCCTATTTTTAGCTTGGTTAACGTCGCCTTTTACTGGGCTACATTTTCATTGCTAGAGTTCATCTATCGGTTTCGTGCCTTCGTCCCAATTGCATTGACCGAGAAAATCATAATCACATAAAATTTTGCATACTCAAAGAGTTATGGTTTTTCCATTTGCGCAGCGTTTCATTTTGAACTGTGACTACTTTTTAAGGAGTGGTTGATCAATATCTTTAAGCAAAATAATTGGCTCCTTGGGCTTAAACCAAAGTTCCTAGACCTATTTCTTATCCTATCCAGTATTTCCACATTAACATGTTCAGAGTACCTCACTTTATTTTTCAGAAACTATTGTAAACATCAGGTCACGCTTTCCTGTAGTAACAATTGAACGAGACACTTTTGTTGTTTTTTTTTGTTTCTAGCAGAGTGCGACTCGTAAATTTGCCTTCTATAATAACCTGCGTTTTCCGTGTACAGCCTTTGCGTGTCATGATTTTTTCCATAGGTTTATAAAGTTTACTTGTAAGTATTGCAATAATTAATGAACCTCAAAGGGTGATACGAGCATACCATTACTTAAAGCAGCATTTTTGAAACTATTAGATTGTGTCGGGTAAATTAACGGTACTCGATTTTTAAACATTTTAGTCAAATAAAATAATACTTGGTCCTAAACCGCTTAAAAAATCGTATGAACTTCTGCAATGTTTCCTGATTTGTGATCATTTAATATGTTAAAACCCCCGGCTTTGTGTGGAAAAATAATAAAGGGCTGTGTTCATCTGGCGAGCGAATCCTAAAATCTAAAAGCGCATTTGAAAGTACGAGATAATGCTGCCTCGGAAAGTCGAGACTTGTTGTCAAAGCAATGGTCATCCCAAATCGTTTGAATTGGATCGAGTCTTTTGGGGATGGTAACTTTTCATTGGCTTGATTGCCGCCACACTGCCTCACTGATCTCCTCACTCACTCACCCACTCACTCAATGTTGAGCAGATTTTCATCTTTTTCCTTGCATTCTTCTTTTTCCCTTGTCCGCTTCCAACATTCACGATGCCTATTTTTAGCACACAGTGGGCATGTCGCGTCATTTGGAGATTAAGAGTCGCCTCATTACTCCCCATCTACCAATGCGCGCGGTCCACAGTCCTCTCTGCCGCGTCATGCATACCCCACGGGTTTTGTCTTTTTAAAGCCACCTCAAAAATAGCAATGGGAAACAATGGGAGGGGAAAAAATGGGATGCTTAAAATAGCATTAGGCAGGCGCTTAAGTTGAGACCGGTAAAACCAAGCACATTATTCCCTTTTTCTGGAGTCCAGCTTCACTACCAAATAAACCATTTGATTAACACAAGTGTCTCATCTGTCATTTCCGCATCAAATTACCTCTATCTCTCCTGGAAAGAACAATACGTTTGGTCTGTCACTTGATGAATTTACGTTTCCTGCCACCGCTTGGACTTCCAATTTCCTCTCAAAACAGGGTGGTCTTGAAGTTGTTCGAAATCTTTCTCGAATACAGTGCTTTCCTCGGCTTCATTTAAGAGTTAATCAAATTGCCCTCCCCTTACATTTTATGCTGAACAACTTTACTTGAAGCTTGGCTTTCGTTTGGTGTAAAACGCCAAAGAAGCGCAACCAACATTCATATCTAAACCTGTAATTTTTTTTTCTTCCAAAGAGGAGGAAGTGTTCTTTTTTTTGAGCTGGGTTCTTATTACGGCCCTCTCTAACCCCTTCTCCCCTCTACCCCCTCCTCACCACTTCAGATGGGAAAGAAGAGGTTGGTTCGGGATTCCGAAGGCTTATTGGCGGAAAGTTAAAGCGATTTCTGCCACAAACCACACGCCTTCTTGCATTCTCATGGAAGAGAAGGCGAGTGATAAACTCAGCGGTAGGGTAGTGATGTTGGTGGCTGATGGGGCTGGTAGGGCGAGCGTTTACTCTGCCCAAGTGAAATTGCGTCTGACCTTATTCGACTCGGTGTGGTTGGTGTGACCTTCTGCGTTTGGCCGGGGAGGTTAGACCTGTCTCCGGTCACCAGTGGGACTTGTGAAAAAAGAAGGGCGACGAAACCCTCCTCCGTTCGTGGTTTGATGAAATAATTTCCCCCCTTCCTTCTACACTGCCATTCTTGCAAAAGAAGGAAACAGTACATTGTTTAAAAAATTCGCTTCTCGTGCCTTTTTTTAATGGTCGCCATTCAGACATGCGCATTACCCACCTTTAATTGCTCCCCATCAGCAATGTTTGGGGTTATATTACAAAAAAATAGACAGGATTATTGTTCAGCAATTTTTTTTTCCAAAGAAAAGAAGTAATTTGGTGAATGATTTGACCCCTTTCTTTACTCCCTTCCAACGCACAATGGAATGGCTGGCACGAGATCCACAAAAGCCTGATTAATCATGACATGCGTTGTCAAGTGTCAAGCCTAGTTTGACATCTTAAAAGCACTTCCCTCATTTCTGCTTCAATTCAAGCGAATGCTCCTCTTCTTGTGGTCAGTCGAGTAGGCAACAAACTTTGGTGGATTTTTTTTTTAAATAACCAGGCGGAAGCCGTGCAATTCAAAAGCAGGGCAGTAGAGAAGTAAGTCGGCTGTTTTTTTGCTAGATGGATGGCATCACAAGT
This sequence comes from Taenia multiceps, assembly GCA_001923025.3. Lineage (NCBI taxonomy): Eukaryota > Metazoa > Platyhelminthes > Cestoda > Cyclophyllidea > Taeniidae > Taenia > Taenia multiceps. Next base: position 1,888,682 of record CM010315.2, on the reverse strand, counting down.
AGAATTGTCCTTAAAATGTACTCATACTTTCTACAGAAAAAAAGGAATGTAAGTGGAGTCAGTGAGCTGGCCTTTTTACCTTGCCAAAACACTTGAAATTTCGCCGGTCATTGGAATGGAGGAGGGAGAAACAAGTGAGGTGTTTTGATAATTAAATTCTAACGTAAAGTCACTTTGTCTTGACAATCCTAGCAACCTTTAATTAATCGTCCACGTTTTTTAATGAGTTCCCGGATTAGGGCCTAGTTGGAACGTTTCAAATCAATCAGTCAAACGAATGATAGGGCGATAATTCCCGTTGACAGCTTGTGGAATAAAGAGAAGAAAAAGATTGCGCAAACATTGTTTACGTTTTTTTTTTCAATCTCTTGAGAATAGTCTACTCGACCTCTTCAACCTCCTTCCATCATGACCTCGGAAAGCAAACTACTTATTTCGGTCTTAAGTAGGTCATGGCTAATCTGTCTAGTCGAAAGCCTCTTCTATTCTTATATCTGATGACCAGGGAAAGTGGTTCCCTTTCTTGGGTTTCCTTTTAACGAGCAGGAAGGCCTACTTATAAATCTCCCGCTTTTAGGTGAAAAGGCATTGTTAAAGGCGGCAGGGAGGCTTTCCCTTCAAAGGAAGGTGAAATACCTTCCGATTTTAAGGAATTTGAGGCACCAGGCAATCACTAAGAGGCGATGAAAGATGGCAGAAGAAACAAATAGGGGTAAAGTGAATGAACTCGAAAGTAAGGCGCAGGAAGTTTTGTTGAGGTTATTTTGGGAGATTTCCCCCAAAATTTTTAACCCATCACTATGCCTAAGAGTGGTGGGATTTATAGGCCTTCATGTTTTCTCTTCTTTCTCAAAAAAAAAGGAGGGAAGAATTTTGCACTAGTACATCACAAAATTGTAAAAATGGCACTCCTCTGGGTGTATTAAAAAGACCGGGAGAAATTAGAGCAATAAAGTCGAATAAATCCAGTTTAGCTTTGGGTCATAATTCTGGAAAATTCTTCCAGTTTTAACTCTACATGAAGGAAGGAAGACACTTTTCTTCCAGAAACGACTTTTTAAACAAGTTTGATTTGGGAAATCTGCAAGAATTCACACTTGAAAGGGGGGGGGCAAAAATGGGAAAAAAGATCGTAGATTATTAAAACAAAGGGAAAAAGGAATGTATATTTAGACCTTCGACTTTTTTCCTCCACTTTAAAATAAATTACTTAAATTTATGTTGTCATGCCAAATTTCCTGATCTTAAAAGTTAACAAGACCTGCGCAAAAAATTTTTACTTTCATTCTACAAATTTGATATTAGTTCTGACAAATTAAACAAAAAAGGAAAAAAAAATGCAAAAAACTGACAAGTGGTCGAGTTTCTAGGGGCCAAAATCAGCTCCAGCACAGCCTACATCCTATTTTTTCCGAATTTTACATTACTTTTTTGGCCCTGTTGCACTTTTATTGTTTGTGTCACGACTTTTACGGTAAATGCCTTGGGAACAAACATTGCACCCACCTCCTCGAGTCATTCATCTTCATTAGGGAGGGTGCATCTCAGGTACATTCGCTGTTTTCCCCTACTGTTAACACTACCAACTGTCAACACCCTGGGATCCCAGTCTTGTGTGCCTTGGTGGAGAAGCAAAGCAAATCCCTTCTAGAGACGGCACACCAACAGAAACTTGGGTGTGACACACCTACTGAGGATGTTACAGTCAGATTGGGGATAGCGCTGGCTTTTTGACTTTCTACTTATTTTACTCCCGCCCGGAAGGGAGCTTCGACGCGGAAAGATTTGCTGGCACTTATGAGTCATCCTGTGGCATGTTGCCTGCCTTGGCATCTAAGGCATGCAAACTTAGTGAATGAATGGGTTATAGTCACTGTTATGACAGGCGGCTTCGCTAAATGCTTGCGTTTACGAGAGAATAAGAGGCGTTTATATGTTCAAGTGAGGTGACGTGTGCTGAAGATCCAAACACCAATAGTCTAGTGCTTTTAGGGCAGCTACACTGCTCAAGTATCTGACTTAGACTGACTTATGGTCTCTACACCGCGATGTCTTTGAAGTCTTCTGTTGGTACGTTACCCATGTGTTCACCCACAGGAAACTTCATCACTCTGCGCACCCTCACGCCTGCAGCGCCAATGTTGTCTGCTACCTTGATTAATGACATTCGACCTAGAATCGCCCACGACATGAGAGCCGGATATTAGGCCTTTTTAAAGTACAAGCTTTTCCCTCATTACATACAGTACCAACGTGGTAATGGCCACTTTGAACCTTTGAAGTGCAAATCCCCCAGAGAAGGGGAACGGACCTTATCCAACCCATAGTTCGCGAAATGTATCATCACATCTGCATGGAAAGATCGGTTATTCTCCAATCCTCGATAGTTTTTGGGAAAAATAGCTTTGTGATTAAATTTTTACGAATGATTTGGTTTGTTTCGATGCATCATTACCATAGTGGCTGTAAAACAATGAATGATAGACCTTTTAACAATGTTGAAGGGGATAATTATTTTCCCCAGCGACCTTGACTCCTTGTTGCCATAACTGATTGATTATCTAGAATTTTTAAACAACAATAAATAGAAAATAATACATGTTCTCCACTTTCATACGAATTTTGGTTACAAAAACCGATTCAGAAGGTGAGGCTTACTTAGTAACAACGTCTCCTTTATTATTTTTTATTTATTACCTACTGTGGGATGTTATGTGCTGTTAGTTTATTGTAGCTCACACCTACAACGTTTATTTGGGGTGTTTCCTAAGAGTTATCCTATGCGCGATGCTTTGTTTGCTCGGACAGCCGGTTTCTGTGACTTTCGTGGCCATATTGTTCTAGCCGGGCTGGCTGGCCTCCTGGCCATGCCAACAGTTCCCGATCCCTCTGTTTTCAGAATATATGTTCTGTCCTAGTAATATACCTTCTCTTACCTTAAGGGAAGTCTCGGAACACTGCATTAGGTGCAAACATTTATAAAGTTTAATCCTTCCTTAATAACCTGGAAAATTCCATTTCAACGGAACAATACTTTTAATAGTATCTTGTGCTACCAGCGGTTAGTTCGCCGGAGATTTTTGTGCTGTGGAGCTAAATACATGCCCTTCGCGATCCTTCTTCTGGTCACCAATAAGAAATCCATCGAAAAACTTTCATTTAAAAGACAGACTCTTAGGATTCAAGTAATTCCCAGGATTCTCCTGGAGGTGGCCACCTTCCTTAGCGATGCTTTGCATCGCTCCAAACAGGCCTTGCTCCACTATGCAAGAGTGGATAGCGAAGAACCTCCACCAGGCAACCGCATGGCTTCCATTTGCTCCCGCGTTACTCTATGCATTGTAGATGTCCATCGTTTTTTCAGATTTGGGCAAAGAGACGGCTTTTTTGTATATTGACGTAGGTTTTGCCCCTCAGTCGCCTCTGAATGCGTAATGCGTTGAACTAGTTTAGTACAAACGCACAAAAGACCTGGAAAGCTATAAATGCAGAAAAAACGCACAACCAAAAATAGCAGGCAGTAAAAGGACTGCGCAGTTGCATGTATCGATGAAACAACTTCTCCAGCCTCTCCAAACCAACTTTCTAACCTCCCAACTCAAGTATTGACCCCCTCATTCCTCGCCTCCTTTGCATAATTTGAGTCCTTTTCCGTGTTAGGTGATATCGCGTGCCAAAGGAGCCATGGAAACGCGGTTACTGGGTTGACATACGCATGGAAGTGCTACGAAGCCCCTACGAAATTGACAATCGCGGTGACACGTGCCTATCATCATTTCGTCAAGTCTTTGGAAGCAACAGCGGCACTCTCGGCATTCACAGCCTCCAGCCATCACCAAGTGAATCAAAGGTAGCCCCTCCTTCTCCTTCTTCTTCCTCTCGACTCATTTTAACATCGCCATTTTGGCGCCTTTTGACAGGCGTATAAAAGTGCCATTTCGCATGACTACTTGTGAATGGGGAAGGAATTGATCTGATCTGGTTCGTCGGTAACTCAGAAATAGGTTCCATAAGTTGCACTATGCAAATTTTCTCAATCGAACACAGCGTCACAAATGTGTGACGTCCGGGCTGTACCAATTTATGGTTGATACAGCGAGGGAAACTCGGTTAGGTATGTGTTGTCCTGATCATTTTGTGTGGTGATGATTAGCCAAGTTGTTGACAGGTAAAATACCTTTCTTTTCCTTTTCCTTACCTTTATTTCCCTTTAATCCGTCCCATTTCGGCACTAACTGAGAGTCTTACGGTTTTAACTGTTGCATTCGTTGTCGCCTTGTTTGTTTTTCCTCGGAGAGAATAACCAAATGCGATCAAGTTTAATTAAAAGTGATCAAGATGAAAGGCCCGTCACCTGAGTAGAGTGATGCAACTTTAAAAGAAAATCTTGCCCTATTCTCCTGTGGGTCGACAAAATCGACTGACAAATGAGATTAAGCTGTTTTAAAAATCTCTTAATATGGCACTGTGATTTGTGACTTTCAAGTCGATCCTCATCACAACCCACTGCCTCTTCCGCAAGCGTTAAAAGTTTGCTCTTCAAGGTGTTTTGCCACCTGTCACACATGAGTGTCAACGAACGTAGAAAGGAACATCAAATTTTTCAAAGCAACCAAAATTTTGTCTCTTTTTGAAGTTGACTTTTGCCTACTTTGGGAGTAATAAAGTGAACTGGATGCCACCAGACATGTGACATCATAGCAGACATCCACTGTCGTTGCGCTTCTCACAGGTGGCACGCAGTTCACCCGCATGACCTGCATAGCCTGCTGGAAAGGCTTACTCAGTGTGGAAGGGTCGCACATCTCCAGACGGCAAAGTCTCCTGTCCTGTCATCCTCCTTGTGTACAGTGAGGGGACGGGGAGGGGGGCGTTGTCGCATTCTCCAAAACGCCTCGCCGACAAGTGACCACACACATCCAGACCAGACTCAGAAAGCACACTCAAATGTGAAGCTGAGGCATCGAAGGCAGTCTCTGTTTTTTTAATTATCTCTCTCTCAAACCTACAAACCGTCTCGTTTGGCTGTGAGATATTGGTGACGATTCAGTGGACACCTGACCCTTCACAAAAGGTCGTTGCAAATGACATCTATGCTACATCGGTGGAATTTGGATCAACAAATCGAGTGGCTGCTGCATGCAGCGTACAAATTTGTTAAAAGTGACATAAAAAATTGGGTTGAAGGGTGACTTTTTCATCCACCAAAATTAAAGTGGCAACATGCCTCCAGTACCGCTCTGCACCAAAAGTACACGTTTTCATGCCCACCCAAAGCCATAAAAGAACGCATTTTCCATGTGTGTTTGAATAATTAAGTTTCCAACTTACGTGTTTATTTAAGGATGGCGAGAAAGAAGAAATTTAGGTTTGTTTATTTGCTTTTAAATGCCAGCCAATCAAGGCCGGGGAAGCACATTTTCCTATTTCCTGATTTTCTGTCCTATCACTTTAATGTCTATTTACAAAAAAAACAAATTTGTTTTTCTGCATAAGTACAGGACTCTTGTGGCGCTAAAATGTCTGGTTACTTGAGTTTTCTTCCCTCGGGTGGAATTACGCCCTCTAAAATATTATATCCCTCTCGACCTGACGCACCTGCTTATTAAAATACAAAGCTACTTCAAAAATGACGAGAAATTGTCGCGCCTCATGAAAATAATTTTTTGCGCCTTTTTGTTGAGCCCTGAGACATTTTAGGTGTCGGCAAAAGTGATTGGCTGAGTGTGGACCAATCAAGAGATAAAGGCTGTTTTAAGAGCCAATCACAGAACTGGGTTAACTTTTCCACTTCTACAAATTTCCTTTTTTTCTTTTACGTTTGATGTACTTTTTACGGTACAAATGAGTGCAGCCAATCAGGTTTCTTGCATAAAAAGGCCACCGGGTTGACTTTTATGTGCACCTAGGAATCTATCAAGTTTCGCATTCACCTACCTACAGCAGGAATGTAATTATCCGGACAAATATCGCTCCTCTAAATTAACACGCCCTTTTCTCTTCGAAATAATTTCGAAAAGAGCCTTCCCCGGGCAAAAAGGGGCCAAGTTGGGCAATACTGTTATGCAGTAAAACAGGACGGGCGAACGGTCTGTCTGGGTAAAAGGTGCGTCAGGAGGGGATGGGACCTTGTTTATTTTTGGACCTCCAACAAAGTTCTGTTAATTAATTAACCCAATTTTATAGATTCCTGAAAAAGGGAAATGCAAATATTTCTGAAATGTTTTTGCACTGAGAAGGCGATATGGCTCTTGTTAATCCCCTCCAGAGACTTGCCTTCCTCGAGGGGTAAAGTTTCATTCCTCCCCTTTATTCATTGGTTCTCTATCGTCGTTTAGCCGTTGAAAAAGATAGTGGGGATCACCCTTTATATTTTTTAATTAACAGAAGATAAGGAGCTCTGGATGAGTGGGCATCCTTTGCATTTTGATTTAGCCAATTTAGCAGATATTTTAGGTCAATTTGCAGAGCTCTCGATGGTGACCCAGAAGTGCGACTTCACAAAGGTCAAATCAGGTTGATTAAGCCTTTGAAAAATTCTACCACAAAAAGGTAAGGGAAAGTGAGGGAGGAGAGGAAGGAGGCGCCTTCTAAACAGCTTTTCAGCTACAGGTGGCCCGTCTTCCAGCTTTGCCCTTTTCTGGCCGACCTGAAAGTTTTTTTCCTGGAGCTACCAAAGAGGTCAATAGGTGTATAATTAAGCATACGAATGGGAATTACAGTACAGAATCTATCAGATGACCGAAAGGGCTCGTGTAGTTTTTAGTTCACCTCCCTAGGGACTGGTCATGTGCTTGCGTTATCAAGCATCTATCAGTAGGGCACGCTTTTATTGCACTCTCGCGTACTTTTCTCCCCTGTAGCTTTAAAACCTACTGTGGTTTTAATTTGTTGACTTGGCAGGCATAGGCACGGATCAAAGGAAGCGCTAGCTCTGCGTCAATTTTTGGAGCGGTTGATATCGTGCAACATGCTACTCACAGAGGACCTGAACAAGCGGATTCCAATAGCTGATCTCTCAAAGATTGGTCTTAGAAGCTGAAAGAATCCAGGCTTTAGGGTGTCATGGGAAAAGGGCGACTTGAATGGGCTTTGAGCAACCGATAAGGCCGGACCGACCGAAAGATCGTGAAGTAATTGTGATGACCATCGGGGACTACCCACCCACCACTCACACCCTGATGACACACTCGACTCCATTCCTGGAAGGCTGTGTCCGCCTTCCCTGCGATAGAGGTAAGACCTGACGGGTGAGGCTGGCTCCACTTTAATCAGGCTGGAATAAAGAATGTGAGGAAGATGAAGAAAGGGAATAAAAGGTGGGCACAAGGAGGGGCTGAGATAATTTCTTCTTTTATTTTGCCATTTGAAAGATGTCAAGCACTTTTTTGACAGCCAAACGGGAAATATGCTGGATAAGGGTGAACCAAAGCTTACTTTTGGAGGTACTATGATAGCAATGGAGGTTGCAGTGCTTTCTTCAAGTTTCTTCACGGCTTTTCTATTTCGGTGATCATTTCTAAACCTGTATTTTATTGATATCACCGATTATTATTAAAAAAATGAAAATTTTTTTGGCACATAAATGGGTGCTCTTATTCAGCGGCACCACTGGAGACAAGTTGCTACATCATTTTGGTTGTAAAACATGCCACTTTCTGGTCAAAGTACTATCAATGTATCATATCACCTCGGTGTGGCATTTGTATCATTTGCAGTGACCTTTTGTGGTATGCCAATTGGTCGCTCAGACGTCATCAAAACTTCCTAGCCAAGCAAACAACTGTGGAGGTGTGATATCACATTTCTCTGTTTGAGTACGCACTGTTTGTGAAAATATCCTTAGTTGCAACTTTATATACACATATACATATGTATTTATTGTCTGAAAGGATGTATGAAAAGACCTGGTAGTGCGTGTTCCAGTGCGTCTCTTTGATTGGCTGATTTTAAGGCAGCGTCATCCAATCAGTTGTTCAGTTGAAATAGAACCAATCGAAATTGAGAAGAAAGCACGAAAATTCGATTGTTTTTTAATCGTTTGTAAGTACATTAAAAACAAAATTTGCTTCGTTTGTTAATTTACATAAAAAATAAGCATAAATGCTCTCCATAATAACATGATACTGCCTAGATCGAATGAACCAGCAAACAGTAAATGCAGCCACTTTTAATTCGACACGTCGAGAGTATAAAACCCATTCTCTTACAGCCACAAAGTTAATGGTGAAATGGGCGGTTTTTCCGTTTGCAGATGTGGCAATCATTTATACCGCATAGGTTGGTAGTTTGATGGCGAGGCACCGCCTTTTCAGCAGCTTATGGGGAACAAGGGTATGAAGTGCATATCATCCACTGAGGTTTTCAACCTTAATGGTCGAAGGCAAGGGATTTGGCCAACTTATTTTTAAGACTGGCAGAAAACGATGGCAAGAATGAATAGTTTCGACGTAAATCCCCTTTAAAACGAGCAAAGTATCAGCCCGAACGATTGAAGGGAATAAAACTTGCAGGCAAGTCACCGCCATGGCAGTAGGTACGCGGTCTGATATAGCGATTTTGGGTGATGCATCTGTGTCATGGATTGACAGGTGAACAAATGACTTGGTAAGTGGCCAAATGGGCCGAAGTTGAGGATAATCGCTCTTACTATCGGTTCTCAGCTCATCGCGTCGTCGTCCCTACCTGACAATGGCAACTGATCAAGCGATTCCAGTGAAGTTATCTGCCTGGAGTGAAACTCATTTGAATGTAATACACAGGTTAAATTCAAAATGTACTCCTATGAGTGGAATGAAAAGAGACAACAATTGCTTGTTTTGTAGACAGCTCTTTTCATCTCAGATATGAAGTCTCTCTCTGAAGACAGTTCGTAAACGCAGGACCTCTAACAAAAAATGTATTTTAATAATCTTTTCGGAGACCTCATTTTGCCCATCCTAACGCTTTTTCCTCCCCTTTTTAATGTCCTTTCGTTTTCATGACGACTTTCCCTCAGGTTGATTGATTTCGCCTCCGGGTGAAGTCATAAGCCTAATTAGTTCCATTTTTGTGCAGAAAAAGTAACCCCTTCCCTCCTCTCACCTCCCCTTCCCCTTTTTTCCTTCACCTCTCCGTCTCTTTCTCCACCCAACACCACGAAGTGGAGATTATTTTCGGTGAATAGCCAGAAAAAGTTTGTCCGACACCCATAAGAAAAAGGCAAGTTAAAAAGTGGAAACCATTGGACAAAAAAGTGTGACCATTTTTAGAGTGAAAAGCAGGGAGAGCGCATGAATAAGGCTATATTTGGACCTTTTGAAAGGTCTGACATTGCCCTGCCAGGGTCCAGCCTAAATTTAACTCCCGGGGACGTTTCCAACCCAAAGCAAATGAATGGGGAGGAAATAATTTGCCTGTCACTTTACAACACCTCATTATTCTACTCAGTATGTTTACCCAAATATCCTCTTTTTTTGCGAGGGAGGGAGGTGATTAACGAAAGCAGCTTTTGTTGACCGATATTTTGTCCAAAAAAGAGGTGTTATTGTTGCCTCAGTCACTATTTTGAGTGGCTTTTGCAAGAGTTGGCTTGGGAGTCGCCTCTTTGGACGGGAAAATACTTTCCTCTTCACCCACAAATGCAACCGTTCTCCAAAATGCTTAACTAGCTAGAAGGAAAAATGCTTCCAAGAAGGCTTTTATCCTCTTTAATCCACTCCGAAATGAAAGGGAATCTACAATTCACTATTTTTTTATTTAGGGTCTTTTTGGACTAATACGCACATCACTAATGCTGGCTTTTTCTACAAAATCAACCAAAAAAGGCGTTAAAATGTAAATATGTATGAGCGCACCTTCTTCACCTCTGATTGGTTTTGAGCTAACTAAAGAATTGATTGGTTGACTCTGCTCTAAAATTAACCAACCAGAATCAAGCACGCCAAAAGACTCCATAACGGGTTTTATTAATATTGGGATGTGTTTTAATTAATCCAAAAGAGCATATTTGCTTTTTTTCATGATAATTAACACCTCTTACATGCCAAACATCCTTCTGAACTTCATGACAGCTGAGGTCATTGGAGTTAACAAATTACTATCGGGGCTTCGTAACCTTTACACACTTTCCTGAGTGACCTCGACGGTCGAATGATCAAGGTCGTATTTGAAGGAGTTACGTACCAATGTGCCACCTGAGAGAGCAGATGTACACCCCAAACTTCCACTTTAAGGAGAAATAAGACACAACATGGGAAGAGGGGGATAGAAACTGGCAAGGAGCGTACTTTTAAGGAATAATATGGAGTGGGTAAACTTTAGAAAACGACCACTTACCTAAAGCTGACCGGGTGAAGGTTTTTTTGCACTTTCTCCCAAAGTTAGCCAACCTTTGGAAGGCTCTACCAGATCCGCGGAAACGGGCTTGCATCGCTTTTGGCACAAAATATGGCACACACATTTACTACAGCAAACGGAAGGCATCTTGGAATGGAAGGCACCATATTTTGTTCCATTTTTTCATCGACACTAATTCCACTTGTAATCTGTGCAGATGGGGTGACTAAGACGGCCTCCTCCTCCGCTTAGCCATGGAAGCGCGTCTTAATTGCTCCTTTTGTTTTGAGAAATGTGCGAAGATCTGCCGGCTGTAATAAAGGACCTGATGGTCTTCCACTGATCCTTCCTGTCATTTTGAAACACTCCGCCATGCATCACTGTCCATTTGTTCCTTTTGATGAAGCACCAGGTAACACCAGAGTGGAGCCTCCCACGTCCCTTCATTCTTCAAAGGCTCTGCGGAAGCTGCATCGTGGAAGCCTGGTACATCCTGACGTGCAACTTTAAGTCCCGCTGAGTAGAAGGCAACTCCTAATATCTTCCACGTGCAATTACTTTGTGTCAATACCACAGAGGCCTGTTTTGAGTGGCTATTGATGAAGTGGTGGCACCCTTACATCAGTACCCCATTCAAGGATAGCGGTCAAATGGTCATTTTCTGACTCAAATCCTTGAACAATAGCAGGGACGAAAAGTTGGGCGAGAAGTATGGATAGTGGGAAGTAAACATTTCACAGCACTCCTCATATTTGTCGAGAGGTTGGAAATCTTTTTCTTTTCTCTCCTTCTCTCTCCTTACTCTGCCCTCCCCATTACTTAGTGGGCACCAAAACGCAAAACGTCTTCACTGAGGTCAATTACGCCGTAGTCTAATACCTTCTGGGGGGGGGAGGCTATGGACCCACATAGGAGGATATAAAGCGACTTTGGTGGGTTCTGTTTATTGGGCAACTGGAACAACTTCGACCTCCTTTCTTAACCCACCTCGTTGCAATAGCTTGTTGTTACCCTTGAGGACTCGTCAAACACATGCAAATCTTGTAAGTCATGCAATCTTTCCTGTGCTCTCTCTAGATTTGAATCTACTCGTCTACCTCAGAATGCTGAGAGAGCCTGACCGTTGCGATCAAGCCTAGATCGCATTGTGAGTAGACTGTGGCTTGGTTGTGGAATGGGTTTATCGGCTAGATTGGATGCCTGATGCCAATTTTGCTTAAACATGGGAAGTTGTCTCTACAGTTGAAGGTCAACCACAAGTCTCGCTGTACATGAGGTGGTAGACAATAAGACGAAAGACATTTTGATTCGATGTTCTGCGATTCTTTAATGCGTCCATCTCTTCCCCTTGAGGAAGGAGGAGTTGTGTTGGAACTTGTTAAATAGGAATGGTTCAAGCTAGAATGATCGATGAAAAACCATTTCGACGTGTTTGAATATCGTTCTTGCTATGACAATCAAGTAATTGGCATCAATGGGTGTCAAAAAGAAAAGCATAACTTTCTGCCAAAAGATGATAGAGCATCGTATCACCGAAGTCGGTGTTCAGCCCTTTGGAATTGAATAGTCTGCGCATATAGGTGTTGGACTAAAGCAAACACCGTTGTTGCAGAGATCTTGGCACCAAGTTAAATCTAGATGAATGAGGTTTGTGGGTAGTCGAAGAACCACTTCAGGCAACGAAATGGTAGAATTGTCTGTTGCCAGAAGTGACATGACGTCACCTATACAGACGCATCCCTTTTGTTTTCTGAATGCTGTGCAATTTTTACCCATTTTAAGGCTTTTGTTTGCATTGACATCCTTGAAGGACCACAGTTAATTGGTAGACAGAGATTTGGCAGTAGATGGGTAATCTTCTCGGCAAAACCCCTGCTCTGCATGTTAGCTATTGAATGCTCAATGGAAGAGGTCTTCTCCTCTTTCCATCTGCAATAAGCCCTTCTTAAAGGACAAATCTAATTTGCTCTTTTGATGATGTCTTCTAATCCACCATGAGGGTGGAAGAACAATCAACTTGGACAGAAGTGAGAATGAGCCTTGAAGAAATTGCACTGCAGCTACTTTGACTGGTCTGCGCCCCTTCTTTTCATTGGTTTGTTGGTCCAGGTAAGGAGGCATAAACAAAGGTAGCCTGCATCTTTGTTCACCCAGATATCCTGAAGGAAATTATTGGGGAGATAGATTATAGAGACGTCTGGAAGGTTGGTTCTTGCCTTGGATATCAAACGAGATCCTGAATGAGCAGCATAACTTAGGGCGATGTGAGATAAGGAAGTTACAGCCGGTATTGTTTTTTTTTCCTCTCCAAACAGTATGAGGTCCAAATGAGACGGGAATCGCTATCCCTGGAACACGAAGTGGAAGAGGAAGAAGAGGAGGAGGAAGAGGGAGAAGAAGGAGAAGAGGGAGAAGGAGAAGGGGAGGAAGAGGAGGGCATTTCTCTTATGGGAAGGGAAGAGGTGGAGACGCCTCAACGAACTACCAGCATTCCTGAACCCGTATTCACCCTATTCGCCTTCCTCGCTCGTCAGGGCATCCACATCAGTGATCTTTTTCGTCGTCCTGGCAACATCAGTCAGATGAAGGTGAGTCTTAACAGAGCCTTTGAGATACGATTAGGCCATCCAGCTGTCTGAGAGAGCACGTGTAAGGGCAGGAGCTTTGTAAATCTCGGAAATGGAGTAGGGCGGGAGGTGGGAACGACCTAGGGCCATGAGAACAAACAACAATGCATTACAGGCCTTTACAAATGTTGTGTTACTAGTTTTAAAGGTGCAAACACCTCAGAGGTAATTTCGAGGTGCGATGATAAGGTCATCATGACAGTCAGTGTCATTGACATTTCTGTAGACATTTGCCTTGATTGTTCAAAAATTACGACGACAGCACCTAATTTCAACTCCATTCGATGAAAACTTTCCATTTTTAGTTCTTCATTAATTTAAACATGCTTTGGAGGGCATTATAACCGCAATCATAAGCGAGTAGATGAATCATTTACACGGGAAGTACAAATTAGATTGCCAAATTCGGAAGATAACGTACTCTGTTTGAATGCATTACTCACTCAGAGGTTTCATTTCATCTTTACGGAGGGAATTGGAGAAATTCATTTTTACATCAAAAGAGTTTACAAAGGAGCACAACCTCAGAGGGGCGGTTTATAGGGAGATAAATTACAAAGGTTTCTACCGCATTCGTGATCTACCAGTTGGGCGATGGGGATGAGGATTTCATCTTTTTAAAAGTTCACTTTTGGCCAAAATTAGACTGGTTGAGCTGTTTCTTTCTCTTGCCCTACACTAAAGTCTAAACAATTTATGGCAGCTTCTTAGTATCCAGGTAACGGAAGGCCTAGGTGACGGGGACTACGAGTCGATCACGTGGCTTGTCAAGACATACATTGGGATAGGGATCTCTCCTCGACCAAGTGGGACATTTTGTCCAGTGCATCTGGGTTGGTGGATGGGCAGAGGTACGGGTACTAGGGCGAACGGAGGGCACTCCTCTTTAGCTTGAGCCTACAGGTGGTTCTATCATCGGTGCCACACGAAGGAAATGGCCAGGATGGGTGGCGTTAAATAAGTCCTAGTAGAAGTTGTTCATAACAGTCTTTTGTTTTCGTAAACAATCCACAGTCTGGATTATAAAATAAAATTGTGCTTGAGGTAGTTGAACGGATTACACAGTGAGCGAATGGTACAACGCCCCTGGAGCCACAACACGGCATTCCAATGGAGGGAATGGTTTATCGCTAGTGCACATCCGGCAATCTACAAGACGGAAGTGTGAATCGTTGAGACTGCTGAAAGTGATTAGAGGCTTAAATTCATCCCCAATTCGGTTGCATACTTTAAAATGTGAAAATCTGGCCTTTGTCAAGACAATTTTTGAAAATTTGCGTTATTTATGCTAGCCAAATTGTAGAACATAGACAAATTCTTTAATCTTAAAAGGTGTTTTACTTTTCTAATTAATTGACTAACCTTGAGTTATTCGTACGCATTTGAAGCCTGAATAGCAAATTCAGTAAAGGAGGAGTCTAAGATTTGTGAATAAAATTTGCTATAACGGTGTCAAACTAATTGAAAATGTTGTAGGCGGGAGAAGGCTTATTGCGTTGAAGTTATAATTTACGGTATGGAGAGAGATTTTTGAATGAGCACAAAACACAATTGGTGGACAGAAAGTCATCCTTGACTACACGTCCAACATTATTGTGTCACCTCCCTTATTAAAGTCATGATAATGGCTGGTTTGGTGGATACTAAGCTTCTTGAATCATAATTAGCCAAGGTTGTGATCCTAGCAAGTTCATCAACTTACTGCATGTCAATATTTGTAGACACATAGAGACAAAAAATCATTAATGAATTCCATTTCCATAAGTCGTTTTGTCTTCTGCGACTGTTGCTAATACTCACTTGGAGAAGTGAGATGACAGGTGGAGTACGTAGAATGTGGTTGAGGAAGGACAACACCTTCCTCCGTCCCTGTCATCCTAAATGAAGTGCGAATTTTCTCACGAGATCCTGTCTTGTGACGACCAGGAACAGAATCCCCATTCCTATTCTATGCTGGCTTCTTCCAAGGAGGAACGTGATTCACTTTGGTAGGAGCTCTGCCAGAGAAGCAAGAAGAACCAATCTTGTAGAAATGGAGTCTAGCGTGGAGCTTTAGAAGTGTGTAGTGGACAGTATGACTGCCCATTGAATAGTTGGGGCTAAAATAACGGTTAGTTAGTCAACCTGGAGGTTAGTTATTAGGGTTAAAACGGTGAGTTTTTATAATAACATGCGGCAGTGAAGCGAAGAAACGTCAAGTTGGCCACACCGAAACCCAACATTATCTTTGGTGCAGCCAAATTGCCTTATCTCTCATGCTCAGCAAGACTGAAAGTTTCTTCTGTCACCTTGCGTCCAAAGCTGGTTCAACTGCTAGAAACGTGCCATTCTTCACTACTCTGGCCAAAAATTGAGTCTTGCTCTGCATGCAACGCACTCATCATGTAGTGATTCATCATTGGGCATCAAGTCTAGACGTTAAGCCCTACTATCGCGCCTTCTATCTCTAAATGCCGAAGAGGTTTCACTAGAAAGTTTTTTATCCAACCCAGGCCGAGTCAGATCCTGCTGGTGATGCGGTCAGGTCCAAATTGCAATGGTCAGATGCTCTTAACACACCGTGAATTTTATGGACTGCCCAAGACTTGCAAAAAATTTTCTTGTTGTTCCTCTCTCCAGCTTTTAGAATGTAATTACAACAAAGTAGACGGAAAAGTGTTACGAGCTCCGTTAGTCATTCTACGGTCGAGTTAGCCCTCGAGGATTATCCTCTTTTGTTTTCCTTGTTGTGGTTAATAGGTTTAGTGCTGAACACCCACAAAACCTGTAACATTTTAAAATATAACTCTCCAGGATAATTCATGAACACTGACTGCAGACACCTAACAATGAGTTGCCCCCTTCTGACACCTGAAGTGGGACGTTTTTGCTGTCAAATGACTGGTACATTTGACGCGCTTATCAAGTACCGTGCCGGGTTCCCACATTGACTCTAAATAATTAAATTTCCTTCCCTCTTTCTCCTCCAACTTCACCTTAATATAGAAAGGGCTAAGATTTTCATGTCCCACAAATTTTGAAATAAAACCATGATAAAGGAATAAATGAGCAGTCTTGAAGTACATGTCTGGCAATAAATCTTTTGGGAATGGGTCTTCCCATGAGTTACTAACATTCGTAAGGCGGAGGGTAATGCGGAAAAACATATGCCTACTGCCCTGGTGGTAATAAACGTTGCGTTCCCCTTGGGACGAACTGCACCACAGAGGTCATTAAGAAGTTAGGACAACAGTCTACATCATGCGCATTTGTCTGAGAGCAACAACTTTCACAGGTCCGAAAGGAATACCCTCCTGTGTTTTAAGCCTGTCTCACCTTCCTTTCACATCTCATTCTGAAAGGGTGCTTGTCACCAGTGGACGCAATGGTTGGAGGACTACAGAGACGGATAGAAGGCTACGCCATCATGAATTCGTTCCAAAGCCGCGCAGATCAAAGAACCACTGGTAGAATACGGACTTGATCTTTTTTATTTTCCTTCACACATGAAGGAAGAGCACATCCTTTTTTCAACAATCTCAGCTATTTCTAACCACACACTTAAATCCCCAACGGTGTGTTTTGCGTGCCGCATCGGGCCACCTTAATTACAAATACGGACGCACCCACGCCCGATTCAGTGACCAATCAAAGGCTCAACACATCATTATCACCAGCCTCGATGCCGTACTCAGCATCGGCAGCAGCAACATTAGCAGCAGAAACGACGGCATCAGCTGTTTGTGTCGAGTGCTATTATTAGTACCTGTTGTTGTAGCTACTACTGCTGTCCCTGGTTGTTGTAGCGGTAGGTAGCACGTCCGCAAGAGGCTAAGACTGCGCGCCCGTGCCGCACCCGCCTTGCTTAAATGCAACAATGGCCATTATGTGAGAGGACGGAGGATGATAACTTGTTGCTGTTGTTATTGCCTGCTGCATTTTAATAGCGAAGTAGGAAACATTCATTAATATCGCAAACGAAGATACCGAAAACAGGAGTGGGAAAAATAAATTAGAGTAAATACAGCAAGTAAGAAACCATCTCGCTTCTTCTGGATATTGGAAAACAATTTGTGTCTACTAGATTGTTTTGGTGTCCCAAATCTTCACAGAAGACTAAAACATTGACAACACGGAAGAACAATTTGAGTTCTACAAAAAAACATAGATTGGGGTGCTTATTTTCAACGTGTCTCAAATGAAGTCCAGTACTCCCTTTGAGCATCGGTTCCCGTGATGCACCTCAATTCAAATCGATGGGTTGTGTTGGGACGTTTCGATGCTTTAAACACGATACCTCATGATGGTGGAATTTCAATGAGACACATTATCCCAATCTGCTTTTTAAAAATATGGTTGCAGTTATTTGGTCCATTTTATAGGAAGAGCAGGTAGTTTAAGCCTTAATGCTTAACAAATAAAATTATATTGCTCCTGTTAATTTTGAGGCGTTACTACGACTAAATAGACCGTAAAATAAATACTAAGTTTTATGCATTTTTGGAGGATAAATTTCTTAAACAAAGGTGGTTCATTATCCATATCTTAGTTCATCATGTGGAAAGAGCCCTGTTAGCAATTGTAGTTGGGAATAAACAAATTGTGAAAGTGTAGAAGAGGGGGCAAACTTCACACCTATATTCGCTGATAAACTTTGGGTGAAATCACTCACAAACAAACTTTATTATTTCCCAATGTTTTGCTTAAGTAGCTGGAACCAGATTATCATTGCGAAGTTCACGAAATTTTTGCCTCTCCACCGTTTATTTAAACGTCCTTTTTAGTCATCATACATAATGCACCACATCCTTCCTGAAGTCCAATTAAGCTCAGGTAGTAAGGAGAAACACTGCGACCTCCCTGACAGAGATGATGGGAGGCCACCGGCATGGTCCGATGGCCGTCACGGAGTGGAAACACAACCAGCAGGAGCTAAAGTGCCCGCCAATCGCACATGTTGAATTACTCAGCCTTTGGGCGTTTCCAGTACCTGTGTGACAAAATTACCGGAATCAACTTATGTTTCCGGAGCGCGGGTAAACAAAGAACGGAATAAGTAGGTCCAGAAGTTGCAAATTTTGCCGGTACCGATCTACCACGTGTGCCAACTAGAGAGTTATGCCCCGCTTATGCGTCCGGTTTCATCGCGCTTTCTGCTTGGCTGGGAGAATAGTCTATCGCCCTTAGGGGTGCTAATTTTCCCCACCTTGATCACCAGAGATTCACGCGTTAAGCAAACCGTTTGCCTTTTACTTTTCAACGGCATTTATGTAAAAGAACTCAAGGTTTAGCTATTGCTTAGCGTCATCAGAGTTTCCCATAACAGTAGCTAAAGGTGCCAGTTTGTTTGGAGAACTTGAATGGGGGAAGATGTTCTAGGTTGGGGTTACTAAATCAAGATAACCCAACACATCACCACAGATTTGTTTTGACCTTGACAGCGCCATTGACATTGGCATTTTGCAGATTAATTTAACATTATTAGCAGGCAATTTTAGATTCAGTTCTGCTGCATGTTGCTGAGACATACATTTGGAAAGCCGAGTCAAAGATCAGAAGGACAACTTTATATGTGCCTATGACTATAAACAAGTGTCACAAATTTGTGACATTCTGTTTTAATGTTTCATGATAAAACGAATGCACCAGATGTTATGCTGAAACAGTTTGGTGGGGTTTCAAATGGCATTCCTGCTCTGAGGTTAGTCACCTTTCATAGCGACTTCAACAGCATTTCGACTGGTTGCTTCGGTGGTGTAGAAGTCGCTGTGGCATTGTAATGATGAAGGGGATGTAAAAATGCAAGACCTTATAAGGCAACCCCATCAATAATACTTTAATAATTCCACTGACTCTCGCGCTGAGTAAATCCTCAATTTCAATTCACCCGCATTCCATTTGTATAATTTCCAGCTTCTTGCACTTCAAGGAAGTGTGAGAACTTCTTGAAGTATCCCTGCAATGTGACAGGAGACATGTTGCTTCGTGAACTCTCAAGTTTGTTAGTTTGAACCTGTCAGAGGTAATTCAGTCCCAAAGCAGGAAAATCTCTCCGTCGAATTCGTGTAGCATTTGGTGGAGGCGAGAATAACGAATCTTTGGAAGAGAGATGGTCCACACTTAGAGTGAGAAGTCAATTTTCACCTTGACAACTTGCTTGTCACAAATGGCAGGTAGATCAGGGATTAACTTGTTAGGCACAACTTTCGGTCATGTCAAAAAGGCGCGAGGAAGCCATTCACTTTGCACCTAGTTTGGGTGGGAAAATCACGGACACTAGAAGGAGGAGGAGTAATGCCAGTGTGTCCGTCCATGAAAGGTTATAAGTGTCAGGGATTATCACTTTGACGTTTCTTCATTGCATTCATTCAAGTTTGTGTAAAAACGCGCCATTTGTAACCAGTGTATGTGCGTGTGACCTGCTGAGAGAGTTGCGACTAAGCTTCCGCCATAACCCATCGGTGAGGTGAAGAATAGGCTTCCTACTTAGGAAGGAGGCAGGAATGGAAAATTGGTTGGAAGGAAATTCAGGTCTTACTTTTTACAAGACAACAGCTTAAGAGCTCCATGTTAGAGGGAGGGAACCACAGAGGTGATTAGGGTCAAGTTTCTTCTCCTCCAGCTTGCAGCCACCTTGTGTGGACGTTTTTTTCAAAATTTCTGCTAATATGATACTCAAGACACTCGTATTTATCATTATTCTCCCACTGCTAAGCTTCTAGAAATTAGTTAAAACTGGTGCTGAGTGTCATTTTCAATTTCTTCAAATGCTCATTACATCTATTGATGTAGTACACTCTATGAATTAGGAAATTTTTTAAATGGCAAGTTTGGTGGCATTCGGATACGTTGAAGATGGATATACTCGTTTTTGTTTATTTCTGACACTAAACAGCTTAATAAACTATTTTTTTTTCAGTCCACATAGTAAAAGCTTACCATTTCGTTTCACATCTGGTAATTGCCGAATATAGTGAATGCGGCAGAGAAAGTTGTTGACCCTAAGGTGTCATGTTTTAAGGGCTGAAGCAAGACAGCACTTTAAAAAATCAACAGTGTTGCCAATTTTAGACATTTTGGAGGAAGTAGTAGGAGCTTATCTCGAGGGCACGAGCTTATGAAGCGAGTATCGCAACGATTCGAATTAGTTCTGGCGGCTCTATTGATAAAAACAAGTTTATGAAATTCAAAATCTTACTTATTAGTTAAACAATTATATAAATTGCCTGGAGGAACTTTCCCAGAATATTTAGAAAAGCGGTAGTGGCAAGCAACACAAGTATGAGCTTCATGTAATCTTGGGAAACATAAATTTACCAAATTTTGTGTCGTTTAGGTTTTTTAAGGCATTGCTATGTTTTTTTAATAGATGACGTGTTGGGCTTAAAATACCGTTTCGTGACTTTTTGTCATCTTGTCTCTTTGAAGCGCCAGTAATTCAAACAACCTCAAAGGAAAGCCTCAAGCACAAAAATGACAAAAAATGAAACCAGCTTGTCTTTCTCAACTTTTCTTTACCGAATAAACTTCCACTTCTTAGTATTTAATTTAGTACTGAGTAAAAACATGTAAATATACAGCCGATTTAAAGTCCCATCTATGACATGAAAAAACAATACCGACGGTTTTATTGCCTACGAGTGGGTCTGATTGGGCAGGCAGAGGATTCTAACAAGCTAAATAACCAGCTAAATAACTCTAAATAACAATAATACCTGGCAGGCAGGCAAACAGGAAAATATGCGTGCATTTTAACCCGCTTCACCGATAGCAGCATGTAAAGCTCCCTTTCTCCCTCCCTCGCCCGCTAACCCAGACCTAAAAATAGCAGCCCACTTCAGGCTCTCTCTGGTCCTCCCTTTTTTTGCCCTCAAAAGTGGACAACTAGGCGGGTAGCGCTGGAGAGATTGGGGATCAAAATAAGTCGAAGGCCGAGACGGAAAGTCTATTAATAGTCCGTCTGTTAGCCGTAAATATTGGATAGGAGGCAGATAATTGCATCCAGCTGTGTTGAACCTACTGCGCAGAGTATGGCTAGGGACGGCTGTCTAGGAATGGCAAGAAGCCTCAATTAGGGGGTGGGGGACGATTTAAATATCCTTAGACGAGGGGATTTTACCACCTAGACCGTAGAAAAGGTGCAGACAATAGTGGAAAATTCTGCCTAAGGAAAATACCAAAGAAGTAACAAGTGATATTCAAGGCAGACAGAGACTTTGGAGTTTTGGGAAAGCGCCAACAGCACTGAAAAAGAATTCATCGGTTCGGAAAGGTGTGTCGGTAGGACTGAATCATCCGTTGGGATGTCACTCGACTCATCACCAACTAAGAAACTGAGTGTCTCACAAGTGAACTGCGCTGGACATCCGGTTTCATTGGAAATTGTTCTGTCTTGCTTTCCTTTAGGTCATTAGTTCTAGCTTGGCTAAAGGTGAAGTTGTAGACTGGTCAGCCTACAACGTCTACACTGTGGCAAATGTCGCCAAGCGCTTTCTCCTCAGTGTTCCTGGCGGTATCTTTGGAGAACACAACGAGCGGCGCCTTCTAGTGGCTGCTGTACCTCCCAGCACCCCTCACTCACCCCATCCACCTCCTTCCATCTCCGGCACCACTTCTGTTTCGACCACTGCGTCATCTGCACAGCACCGTCTTCCCAGCAAACTTCAGCACGCTCCGGGCTTCCAGACGCCCCATGTGGAGATGATAGCGGAAGGTAGTACTAAAGGATATGGAGGTGGAAGAGAGGGTGGAGGAGATGTTTTTGTTTCCTCCCCCTTTACCGATCGAACGAAATTTCTGTGCGACTTTGGGATGCTACCCCCTTCACCTGTGGAAATGGATCAAATCGACTTGTTTATTGAGTGAGTGTCGTGAAGAGTGGGCCTTCAATTCAGAGGACAGCCTTGAACTTGGTCACTCCTTTATTTGATACTATCTTAGAGTGATGTGTGCACACCAAGGGGAGTAGTGACCTCCGTTTATTTTCACTTTGCCAGGATTCTTGACACTCTGCCTCCTCCATGCCGCGAATTGGCGATAATTATTTTCGGCATCCTCCACAGTATGGTTCGCCACGCGGGTTTCGAAGTGACTACAGGGTGTCACTCCTGTACTCCCTCCACACCTTCCCACACCTCCTCCTCCCTCCTTCGGGCTCCCCAAACCTCCTCGATTACAACTCCGCCTCC
Organism: Taenia multiceps; assembly: GCA_001923025.3. Classification (NCBI taxonomy): domain Eukaryota; kingdom Metazoa; phylum Platyhelminthes; class Cestoda; order Cyclophyllidea; family Taeniidae; genus Taenia; species Taenia multiceps. Next base: position 1,866,571 of record CM010315.2, on the reverse strand, counting down.
GCCTCCACCAATCAGAACACTGGCTGAGGCTGTATCCAAATCTGTTGCTGGTGCCCTCCTTCACACCTGCCCTCTCTCCGTTGACATGGTTGATAGGGGCTCGCAGGTTTGTTCAAACCTACTAGAGTCGTTTTCTCATCAATTTCAGGTATTAATTTCTCGTTTGCAGTAAAATGCGCCTAAAAGGTGAAGTGGAGATCAAGGAATGATTTCCCTAGATCAAATATACTCTCCCTTTGCTCTGGATTTGGTCGTTGCTGAAAGTTCAGTTAGGGTACAGAAGAAATGTGATGAAGTAGGGGTTGGAAGCAGCGGTGGATTTCGATGACGAAAAATTGCCTTTTAGGGTTGCCTAAAACACTTTATTTCCCACCAGAAAGTAACTTGAAAGTGGGTTATTTTTGGTCCACCATCTATTAATAGTCCCACGTGGAGGGTGGAGTCAGACGCAAAAAGAAGCGACCATCACACACTCACACTCTTGCCACTTTTCACTGCCTAAATTTAGGCCGATTTCGAGGCCGCCGAAAAAAAAGGGAAAAAGGAGGAAGTTAGAAAGGCGTGGAGAGCTTCTTCCCTTCCCGCTTTTGCTTCCGCCCTTTTTTTTTATTTAAAGCTTTCTATGCACTGGAAATCTCCACGGAGTACACGTGTCCATTGATTATTCTGTTCTTCCCTTTCTCCATTGGGCCTCGCCTTGGGGTTTGGAGGCAATTTAACTCTCCTGTAGGCAGTGTCTCCAAGCCTAACATTGAGAGCGCTAAAATTCTCCGAGATAATGAAATAAAGAAACAGATGCCTTCCTGATAACCTCCTTAATAGAGGTCTTCAAGAATAGGCCACTTTGTGCATTCCCTCGCCCTCCTGACGTTGGTGGTGGTGGAGTCGGCTAACCGAAGTGCAACGACTTTCACGGCTTCTTCTACGTCCGCTATTAGGAGCTGGTTGATTGTGTCCGTTGTTAAAAATAAGCTTAACCCGGTTTCAGATCTTCCGGTGCTTCCTACATAGCTCTTGGTGGGTCCTCTGCCCCTTGCTCAGTCAGTTGGGCTGAATACGAGGGATGAAACAATGCGTTTCCTCCATACTTCGCACAATGGATGGCTAAGCAAGCGAGGTTTCCACACGTCATGCAGTGACAGATAGCAATAGGGGCCAAAGAAGTACTCTCCTTCACTTTACTCATATAGAGCAAAAAAGCATAGTTTTCAATTTGTTGACTAGTCACACAACTCCGCACCTTTGAAGGGCGCACCGCTTGGTGTCCCTGTGGCCCGTCCTATCCTTGTTCCTATCCTTGTTCCGCGTTTCGACAGAGCTTTTAGTCTGTTGAAGGTCAGATTATTATAGGTTGTGACTGGGTGTACAAGAAAAACGTTTTTTTCTTCTTTGGGGGAAAAAAGCTAGCGCTTATGATTCGCTCGGGAAAACAGTCGATGTAAGGTCAGCCCTTCTCCCCATCTCCCCTCGCTCTCTTGTGCTGCTCGTTGAAAGGAGGCGGAGGTGCCAGATCCCCTCATCCTCCGCAGTCCCTTCATTACCCACCCGGCAACATAAAGGAGGGTACGAGAGCACGAACTTCGAAACATTCTAGAGTGTTTGGTGATTGGACAAGGTAAAAACTTCTAGAAGACTGCAACAAGGAAGTATTCTTAGCATCTTCAGTAGGGAAAAATACGCAGTGTCGCCTAACATGGTCGGCTTGTTGTCGTTTTGGTCTGCAGGCCATCGGGCATCCTTTTCTTCTCGATATTCAGTGAAGCAGAGTCCACAGGTGGTGAGGGTGTTTGAACAGTGCCCAACAGTATTTCCATCGGTGGTATGCCCTATTGGACTGCTAGTTCCTCATTGTGAAGCAAGTGCAATTATTTCCGATGTTTCGTCCAGACATTACTTCTTGAACATCCTGGAAGGTCTTGGAACCCGTCGGTCTCGTTCAATTACTTGAATTTATCAATGTCATGCACACAGTGACTTTGAAGTACTACCAATCCTGATGAGGTCAAGACCAATCGAGTCAAGGTAAGTGCTCGAGAAGGAGCCCACTTCGAGTGTCCACCAGTTAACGTCGCACTCCTAAGGCATCCGTTTTGAGGCTCGATGCCGTGAAATTCGTTCTCCTGCTACAGCAGCATAGAAGTTGCTCAATCGGAACCCCATTGTTGGGTATGCAAGGTGATGCTCATTCAGGAGTACCGATGTAGGCTCCTTTGATCCAGAATAATGTCAACTGAGTCGTAGCCTAGAATGGATACCGGGTTTCATTCTTGCTGAACTCAGTAGTTTCGTTTCCGCAGGCAAACGCCAAAAGCATTTAAGGGAAGGCAAATCACTTCCGTGGCGAAAAGGCGCCTCCAGACATGCCATTCCCATTGTCTGACACATTAAAATTACAAATGTTTTTATGATTTGTGAATCACCTACTCAAATATTTAAAGCCGGACGATAAGTGCAAAAGAGGGAGATTTGAAAGTCGACTTAAAAACTCCCTCGTTGATGTCACATATATGTGACAGACTGAGTTTTCAAACCTAAGTCCACCAAATTGCACCGTGAGTGGGATAATTTACAGTGGATAATTTTTGTCACTCTGCAGGTAATCTCATTCACTTTTTATTATTGAGCACTGGAGGTTAAATTGATTGATTGGCGCCACTTGTTGAATAGTGGGGCATCGAGGTGGCTGAATGGGCCAATCCTCCTCTTGGAAAGACCTCGGTGATGTGTTGCCCACCAAAATTAATCTTAAATTTTGCCTCCTGAGGTTTTGAGGTGCCAGTATTGAAGAAAAGGGAATGAAACGCCTCACCTCCTCAAGCACCTCCACGAAGAAGCATGGGGTGTGAGAGAACCCCTTTGGGCTGCCATACCAATCGCCTGTCATTCTTAACTCAAATTCAACAATTTTTAAAGAGGAAGAAAAAAGGAGAGTAGAAGACACGTCGACTTACACCTGAGAGGAAGCAGAAGCTGATCCCGTCATTGTGATAGGGCTTTGCTTCTCCTCCCAAAAAAGTGAGAAACGGAGGATAAAAAGAGATTTTCTGCTTCATCACACGCACAGTGAAAGACTTGCCACATCTTTCGCCTCAAAGTGGAATTTTTGTTCTGGCGATAGCTCAGCATGTTTGCTCTGGCAAAGAGAAACGGGCAAAGGGGAGAGAGAAAGAGACGTAAATCTCGCCTCCACCTCCCTCCTCTCGCCCTCCTCCTCCACCGGATCAGCCTGACTTAAAGGTCTGGTCAGCCAGGTGGCTGGTGTTATCAGTCAGCTTTTCACCCTAAATGCTGCATTTGAATAGACAGGTATTAGCACAGGAGGGGCAACCAGCCGTCAGGTCACCTCGGCAGACATCGACTTGTCTATTGCTGCACCTAGGCATTATTACCGACTCCCAGAGGCTTGCAACAACCACTCCAAACATCCTTCGCGTAAATATTGTCATGAAAGATGTAGTTTTATGCACTTTTAAGAGGAAATTTCCATGTGTAATAACTTTGGCGCCAGACATGCTTTTAAAAGTGATTGGGGGAGGGGGTGAGGGAGGAGAGGCGGAGGGGAGGAGACGCCAAGAGGAGAGGGAAGGAAAACAAACTTCTTGTTTTACCCCACTCCAAAAAGTCCGTTTTTTTCCGCTTTTTTAGTGCTAAACACAGCATAGGTCCTTGAGAGGTGGCGGGGATGATGTTGGGGTAAAGTTCTTCAAAATGATCCCTCTTTAACCAGCGTTACCGCTTTTCTCATTTCAGTAGTACCTGATAATCTTCCTTACCCCCAAGTAAGCATCATTTATCACCCCACTTTTCTTCGTCTTTTTCCTCTTCTCCAACCTTTTTACCCACTTCTAAACCTTTTTTAAGACAAGAAACTTCGTACACTTTTTCTAAGAGAAATCTTCATAACCAGATGATACCCCAACTTCTTGCTAGTTGCACTTAAATGTCAGGAGGGGAGGAGAGGCAGGGAGGGAAAAAGGAAAGCAGTTTTATCCAGTGACATGTATATTCAAGCATATTTTTATGTTATTTCGTAGAAAAAGAGAAGGGAAACCTAACTGTCTGCATTATTCCTCATGCAAGCTGGCTAGCTTCCCCTCTATTGAATCAACAACTTATTTTTCCAATTGTTAATAAAAAAGGGACTTTAATTCCTTGTTATGCCCTATTTACCAGTGCAGATGTGTGCCCATCGACGTGTTGTTTTGACAGCGCTTCACCTTGACCCGGTACCACAAATCAGTCCAACGAGCCAATCAAAGTTGAGCTAAAAAGGTGATGTACTACATGGACTGGGGTGGTGGGAGAGGAGGAGAGGGGCCAAGTGCCGAGCCTTAATTATGATCTCACAACCGTGTACCCATTAAAATGTCAAAATGGGAAGTGGCGAATAAGACCACCCTCTTGTAACCCCTTCTGCCGCCTCGTACCCCAAATGACAGATAGTTGGATTCCCTTGACAGCGCGAAGTCAAAATGCATTTTGCTTAATGGGTGGTTTATTTCAAATCTGTAAAAAGGTCAGCTTTGAAATGAAGTGATTTTTTTTTGGTAATGTGCGCGCGGAAATGCCACCCTATTTTTTACTTGGACCGTTAGTTTTGCACGCTAAATTGGGTGTAAAATGTACTACTCATTCAGTAAATGTTGCCATTTTGGTAAGGAACTTTAAGAACTATTTTTTGGACAAAATTAGTTTTAGTGTGATGAATCACAGATGGGAAATCGGTATTATTCAATTTTAGCCAATGAAATTACGCTCAATTATCAGTTGATTAACCAATGAGCAAAATATCGGTTTTATTCGCTTCCTCATTGGTCAGACATAAAGAGATCATTTTGGATAAAAACTGGCGTGGTTTTTTCTTTGTCGCCTTTTAGGTAATGCAAACACTGATTCTTCGATACGCTCACCTGGGAAACGCGATAACCACCTACTACACAGACCTCCTTCTGGGACATGTGTGCTCAAACCTCCCCTCCTCTCCCACCTCCGCAGTCATTCCCTCGATGTCTCAGGTCGTTAGTAGCTTCATTGTGCCTCCCAGCTCCACAGCTCGAATAAGAAAATCAAAAGGGAAAAAGACACCTCGAAAGAGCCAAGGTTAGTCCCTCTCCTCTCCATCCCATCCCTACCTCCCACCTACCATCCTCCCTTCTCCTCTCCCTTCTGTCTTAAATGAAAGGTAAGTTTTCAGAGTAGACCGTTGATCCTGTATAAGCAAAATTCAACCAACAGACCAGGTGTCTCGATGAGCCGTATTAAATTACCCACCTTCACCTACTTGCTATTAACGTCACACATATGTGACGCAGAGTCTTCTCATCCTCCTTGTAAAGCACTACCACCATCATCAAATCGCACAAAACAGATAGGTTGAATGGAGTAAAAACGTGAAACAAAGAGCATATCTTTTTGTTGCATTCCACACTTTTCTAAGTGATAAGCTAATCACCCACCTCGAGGGGCCAAGAGTTGATGTCACGTCATGGCACAGGAAAATCTCCGAATGTCGTGCATCGCCCGACTTGCCTTCGAGACGGACCTTGGGTTGAACATTTTAGGCAGCATTCATGACCTGTAGCGGAGTAGTAACCAGCTAGCCGTTTCATGGGGGACCGCCTGAAGTGCGGGGGAGCGGCATGGGGAAAGAAGAAAGAACAGCCTGTCCATTCAAGAGTAATCTCGGGTTGACTTAATGTTCTTTCATTTCGTCTCCCCTTTTATTGCCTAATTAAAAAAAAAATGGAAGAGCTCTCCGCCATGCCATACAGTCGGTACATATCCGCTAGCAGAAGTCCTTTAAAATTTCCCTAACACCATAAAGGGGACGACAAAACAAGAAATCTAAACATCAGACAGTCTGAAACATAGAAAATTGACTACGTATGCAAAATTCTTTATTTATGTCATCCGCCCACTTAAATGCTAACATTTTGGAGACCTATTAAACTACTTTTCAGATATAATTAACTGGCGTTTGTGGCTGCTTTACGGTGGCGAAATTCTTCCATTTTCTATAAAAGATAAAACGGTAACCGTAACTGTCGCACCACAATTTTTTGTGAATGACATTAGTGATTGAAGCATATATATGATTTTCTGTCTTCATTTTGATAGTTTATCAGTAGCCGTCCGTCACGTATGTGTGACGCCTAGACCGAATTCACACATATCAAAGTGGAAAGCAGAAAAAAATGGTTATGCCCAAGTAAGCATGGCAAAAAGACTGGCTGGGTCAAAGGTCAAGATGATGAGTGGCACGTTGTCCCATAACGCTGTCGATCGGTTCGTAGTAGTCCAAATAATGATATCCTTGTGGAAGATTACAACTTCTGGGGGGCTGCTAAAGTCCATCTACTTCTGAGGTAGACGATGGCGTAGCAATTGGTTTTGATGCGAAGGAGTTTTGGGTCGTTTTCACGACATGATTGTGCTTGAAACGTCTATGACGGTAGTGCGGAAGTTAGAGCCTCTCCTACGAAGAGCATAGAGCATCCATACTGGAACAACACATCACTGATCCGTAGGCGAAGCTTATCTGTCCTTCCCAAACATGTAAGAAAGACTTCAACTAGCCTCTCCACCGACAGGATCGGCTTCAGGGTAGGCTCAACCACCGCAGTCACAGTAGCCACGGTGAGGTCAAGGTTATTCAATTAGGATAGTACGTAGGTCGGTTATTACATGAGAATCCCACTAGTCATCAGGTACGTGCGTGGACTTCCAATCAATGGTTCACCATCAGAACCTTCGGACAAAAGTGTTATTTCAGTGGAGCAGTAAGGAAAGAGATCTTTTGAGGCCATTTCTGTTTTGACCTATCATGAAGAGATGGGAAGGTGAAAGCTTATACCTTCATCGAGGTCACCAGGAAGCTCGACCGTCACAACCAAAGTTATCATTGGCTTATACGACTGCCTACAGGTCTGGAAGTTTACCCAACATCTACTTCGTCATTCTCCAGTACAATCATTCTGTTTGCCACACGATTTGATGCAAATAATCCACAGAAATTGAGGGTGAGAGGGAGAACGAGGGAGTGTGGGAGAACGAATGCACCCAAGGGTGTTGTAAATGATTTACGATGCGTCTACACGGTCTGCTTGCAGGATACGACAAAGATAAAAGACGAGAAGGGGGTCCATGGCGTTCAGCCTCCCTTTAATACCTCCTAAGCACTACAAACAGGAAATTTTGGCTGTTTGATAAACATCGCCTGTTGTTCATCGAATAAACCTAAAAGGCGTTTCTATTGCGCGACATTTGATTCAACAGCGGGGCGGAAGTTTGCATCAGTAAACGGAATTCAGGTGGAAGAATAATCAGCAATGTAGGCGATGGTCACCGGCATTTCAATTGTCATGCTTGGCAGCTCTTCTAAAGCCATTCAAAGAAACGCCTCCTTTCCCCGCTCCCATGTAGAATTATTTTCTGCTCTTTGTGGAGGCAATTTGTCCTCTTGTTCGGTGAACTCTGGGTGGAGGGAGAGGGAGAAGGAGCTAGCGATTAGGTCGCGGGTGTCGATCCATCGTTCTTAGGGTGGAAGAATCTCCTTATCTCTCCTAAATTTTGCTTTTTCTTTTACTGACGCTGTCTAGCCCAAGGTGTCGAGGAGGCAAAGTATACGCCACCAGTGGGCCGAATCCTCGCTCTGGCTTCTCGACTGCTCTGCCTCACGAGAAGTCGCCTTGGAGGAGAAGGTGAGAGGAGCGCCCACATCACTCCTCACTCCCTTGCTTCCACAACTTCCTCGCCCTCCTCCATTGTCAGCGTTCCACCGCCGCGACCGTCAGCAGCACCAACAAAGTTTGAAGGTATCACCAAAGTACCTGTCACCGCTGCTGTTGCCGAAGCACCGCCTGCAGAGCCGAAAGACATCTGCGAGGAGGTGCGTCATTATCGACTTGTTTGAGCCACATGCACGGTTAGTAGACTTTTCTGATTGGCCTTCCATGTTGGTGGTCTTTTGCTCTGCTCCCCAAAGATCAGACATTTATGTCATGAACGCAAAAAAAACGCTTAGTGGCGCTGCCTTTTTTTTCTGGGGACAAGTCAGACTGGAAACACTGGAGAGCTGAGAGAGCTCATCTTGGAGGAGAGGCTGGCAAAAGTCCACCAGTGTAAATAAAAGGGAAAAGAGTAGTGGAGATGAAGGAAGGTAACTGACCCAATTATTTTTAGGTTTGAAAGGCCTGTGTTTTGTCCTGCACCAAACAAATCGTTTTTCGGTGCAAAGTACGCGAGCAGCTTCGCACCAAAAGAAATAAATTTAAAAGGACGGGGGAGCATTATTTTTTAAAAAAAACAGCCGTACATGAGGAATTTGATTAAATAATTTTGTTAAAAGTGAACTTTTTTGGATGAAAAGAAAAAATTAAATTAATGGAAAAGATGGTTTTTTGGAAGTCTTTATTTTCATTGGTCACTGGATGATTGGTGGATATAGTGGCCAATCAGATATTGGGTGAGGTCGCCACACCCCAAATCCCCAAATACGAGGTGGTGACATGCTTTTCAGTTCGGGAAAAAGGTGATTTTAACCAATCAGTGATGCCAAAGCCCTTACCCACCGAGTTATCACGGAGGCTGTAAGAAAGCTTATTAGCATTGGTGAGGTCTTCTCCCTGACACCCAGTTGGCGATATAGTCTGCCAAAAGTGTGAGCTTCATGTTGTTGGAAACGCATTTGAACACCTGTCTACTCTGTCTTACCTTTGCTCTTAGAAAGAGAAGGGAAAATAATATAAAGGTTAAAAGTAGTTGTTAGACCACTACTTATCAATGGCATTGGATGCTGGAAGTTTTCTTGAAAGGTCCGAAGATTCCATCCCTAGAATGATCAACCTGGAAGAATGTAATTGTAACCCGACGATGTTCTTCATGCCATTCACTTCCCTTGGCAACATTTTCCGGTCTTATATAGTCTTTTCAAAGATGCTCTTCGCTTCAATCCCCTCTGTAATGGTTTCTGGAAGATTCACCGATGCGGAAAAGATATCAATCCACTTCTAGCTTTTGGGTTAGTCAACCAGGCAACAAAATTACTTGATCTCGGGTTTTTATACTGCTTTGAATCGCTATAAGGTCTAGGAGCATGAAAGCCTGTGAAGGGACTGAGATACCATGGGACCCGACAGATTCAAGTCTTTCTGCGGTAATCCCTAGAAAAAAGAAGAAAATTGAGTGGTTTCCAAGAAGGCGCCTTGCTGAACCAAAAACTTCTGCTGATGGTGGCAGTGCGTCCCCCTCAAATGTGGGTCCGTCTCCACAATAATGCAGAGGAAAGACTTACCGACTGATTCAAACACCACGGAGTAGATCATACTGGCAGGATAATATCAGAAATGTCGGCAGGGAAAATGGGATTAGAAGTATTAGTCTCAATATGTCGGATTAAAGTTGTCACAATCGATGGGTAGGTGAATATCCACACAAAGATGCTTTTTGTTTAGGTTATAAAGAATCGGTCACTTGAGAGCAGATACTATTGACACAGAAAATAAGGCGAGTCAGGTAACAGGTGATTAAATGGATGAATACAGTAGATTATACGCCTCATTATGCCTTTAAAATCCACTTGCGCTACAATTGGCTTGCAAAAAAGGAAGCTCTTCTGCGTCACATATACGTGACATGCGCTCTTTTTTAATTAATGATGAGTCATTGCATGAAAGATGGGTTGGTTGGGCTAGATCTCGACAAAGTAGGTATTGAATGACCAAAAAATCTGGATGGAATTGGACTGGTCTTCCTGATAATGGCCAACGACACATATTTGGTGGCGGTGGTGGCTATGGGTGCAAGATTTACGTCAGTTTTTGATCAACTTCCTTTACAGAACCACGACTCCCCAAAAGAGGAAACTGATGACTCTGATGGCGCGGTACACCCCCAGATCCTTACTCGCTCCTACATTCGACGCTCTCATAGCCGTTATCGAGCTGTTCATCGACGCCAAATGGAAGCTATGCTTCGTCGAACTGCATGGTTCCTTGGTTCAAATGCTACTACCGCCACTGCGACTACAGCTGCCACCACCACGACTGCCGGCACCGCCCCTCAATTGGTCGTCACCTCGGCAGGTATGCCATACACTCCTACTTCTACTCAATCCCTACTGGAGATTGGGTCGCCACTGGACTTCGAGGAGCAGCGGCATCAATTTCAGCAGTTGCCGCATTCCCCTGAAGGTCTGGCGGTACCCTTCTACCTCAGTCCACTGCCTCGTATCAGTGTGACAAGCATTCGCAGTGCACCAACCTGCCAAGAGTCACCAGCTACCCCTTGTCAAGCGGATTCAGGAGAGGAGGGAGAAGAAGGGGAGGAGATACTTGTGGAAGAACAATCGAGGAGCATTCCACGACCCAAGTGATGCTGCTTTTTCTCCAGTTCTTGTTTGTACGTACGCGTGTTTCCAGCTAGGTTCTTGAAATTTTCTTCTTCGCTCTGCAGATCTCTCTGTTTCTCTGAATAGCCTTATTTGCTTTTCTTGTTGTACGATCTTTCCTCCTCCTCGCCCCTTTCTCCTGCAACTTCGATTATTTCGTCGACCCCTCTCCCGGCTTCTCCCCCTCCTTCTTGTCCTCCTTCTCTTATTCTTTCTTTGGAATATCGGCTAGGTGGACAATAAAATTGTTTTGCTTGGTGGGTCTTCCTTACCGAGAATTTGGATAAGGGAGTTGCTTTTCTTGAGAATAAGAAAAACCATGGCTTCCTAAGAATCCCTAATGCATTTTTCTTATTCCACAAAGAATAATTCGGTATGGGAGAGAGCCCTTTGACTATTCTCCTATCCGATGACAAGGTGCACCACCTCGGCGCCACTCCCCACACACCGACAGGTGGGAAACGATATGTTTCCTTTTACGGCCACCGGCAGGCGAGCTGGCGTGTTGTGCATAGACTGCGGTGTTCTTCCACACGTCGTTGAGGCAACTGACTGAAAAATGCGGTGCCATATGCTAGAAGGTAGAAAGCGTGTCTGCACGGTCCCACGGTGCGCTAGGGAGGAATGGGAAACTCCGCTGATCGGCGGTGAATGTTAGTGGCTCCTCAAGTACAGCGCTGCGTCTGTCTACCAGTGGTTTGGGTCCTAGCCCGCAGCACGTATTTCTACGGATCGACACAAAATCAGTCGAGCAACCCTTCGCCATAATTACCTCACCCCACAATTTCCTCTACGGTTCGGCATCCTACACTGAAGTTTACGCCTTTGATGGGTAAAAAGATTTTTCCTTCTCACACGCTGTTTCATGACAGTGTGTTTTAACCCCGTCGCCCATCTAACAAGCGCAACATGTTTATTTTCAACTTTGTTTCAAAGAAAGGTCAGTAAAGAGAACATGCTTCAGTCGGTACTCATCTTGCCATGTGGAAAAAAGGGAAGCGTCACCAAGAGACTGGATTAAATGTAAAGAAGCAAAGGGACCTTCATCAGCATTAATCCTCATCCTCGTCATCGTCCGCATCCACACTTTCAATGCCATACTCCTTCATCTGCTCTGGATCAACTTTATCTCCAGCACCACCACTCCTCAGATGCACAGGATATCCCGATGCAATTTTACCATTCAGCATATCTACAATATTCGGATGTGGCATGAAGCCGTTCGGCGGGCTCCGACACTCAATGAATTCTTTCACATAGGCCTCCGTTCCTCTCGGATCGTGGGCATCTCCAGAGGGCTTCTCCCAGAATCGCATCTGATTCTCGTTAATCTCTCTGTTCATTTGAATCTCGGTCTCTAGCCACTGAGCTGTCGCCTCATCACAGAACTCACGAAGGCCTTCACTTAATCTCTTTGATTTCTTCTCGGGATTGGAAGAGGGCTTCTGTGATGGCTTGTTCTTCAAAAAGACCACCTTGCGCGCGGTGACGGGGTCTAGGAACTTTCGAATCGCTCGCCATATAGACTGGAAAATGGACTTGTGGTTCACAATTACGGCAGTGCCGAGGCGTTCAGGATAGTAATTGGAGAAGACACCTGCCATCTTCTTGCCGAGGTTGGGGTTGCAGCACGGCAGTGTCATACCTGCCAGTTGAGACAGGTCAAATTATTAACTTCTGTTGACATTTTAACAGCAGCAAGTAATCAGATTAGTAGACGCAACTCCTATGAATCGTGTAAAATTAAGAAATTTTGTCACAAAAGCACAGTCAGTACGTGAAAATGGCAGTAATTCGGCATCCACATGTCTCAATTGGTGCTTTACTTGCTACTTAATTGGAACTCAGTAGGTGGCCTGAAGCCGACAAAAACTCCGCTGTAACACAGTGATTTAATTGTGCTTTTATCTTTGTGGCGACTTTCTAGCGTCTCTGAAGGGTTGAGCCCCCACCATCTCCCCCTAATTGGCTGATATCACGAAGAGACGAGACTGGGAACACTAAACCAGCGCTATTTCCTTTAGCCGGGTTGTAATGGAGTGCACATGTCACACATTCTCTGAACACTCATGCCTGTCTGAGTCAAGGCCTTTGGAGCTAGATTGCTCCAGTTGGAAAATGGACGGAGTTATATCGCACAAAATGTCAGACTAGCCGACTTTTTGCAGCCAGGTGCAAAACTTGCCTGTACAGTCGATGATGAAGACGACCTGCGTAGCCGAATGCTTGAAGGAGCGTCGTGCATTTTCCAACATCTGAACGCAATGCAGGATGGTGTCCTCCGAGTGATTTTTTGTGGCAAAGGCCTGCACAAAACATGCGTACAATATCGGGCGTCCATACTTATCGTGCCCAACTTGACGCTGAAATGGAAGTAAGTAGGCTTTGGTTACAGTTTATCTATAAGAGTCTTAATGCAAGTCAGGTGACATCGGTTGGTTGACGGTGACGGGGCATGTAAAAATATCTTATGAGTCGGTGACTGCGACCTTTCAACCATGGAACAATACCCATGGTTAGGATCAAGTAAGCGTTCGTGATGAGTTAAATCTTTGCTTAACTCAGGTCAGGGCTTTTGGAATCCATCCCATCCAAAGACTTAACTTCTGGGAGGTGCTTTAGCTATTTTCCAGCATTTCCGACTTCCACAACGATGCCCCTGCATCAGCACTTAGCTAATGCTACATGAAAGGCTTCAATACTAAAAGGAGGTGTACAATCTGTTCTGTTAGTTAAAAGCGGAAAGGAGATGGTGGACTAGTTGGGTGCATCCACATTGCTCCAAGACTGCATGCCAAATTTCGGCATGATAACGTAATTTCAGGCTTTTAAAGCGATTTTTGAAGCAGTGGGGAAGGTTAAAAGATGGAAGAGGATTAGCCTTCCAAAGCGATTTGGCAAGCTGTGGTCGGGGAGGAGAAACTCGTATTCTTGATGCTTTATCTCGTTAGTAACATTCGCATTCTGGAGGCCTGTAAGACCACCTACCAAAATGCTAAAAATGAAATGCTACTACTTGAGTGGTTATTCTGGGTCGGTGCTTCTGTTGCAGAGCACTAAAATCAACATCAGGGATCGTCTCCTTTTGCGATAGCATGCAATTTTAATGTCACGGTGCTATGAACTATGAGTCGACGACAATGACAAGAGATTTGGCTCGTGAAGTGCTCAAGATGGTGGTGTGCAGGCGTAGACTCAAAAGCGAGTGAAGTGTCACCGACACTCTCTCCGACATGAAAACTTGGAAGTTCTGGGTGCACTTTATCCCCCAAGGGTGAAAAGAAATGTATTCTGGAAGTTTACTCGATCATCTTAGTCCACCTCGCATCTCTTGTTAATATACTACTAACCAGGTTCCTCAGTAGCATCATTATGTAGCAAGTTGGAGATACTGCTTGAGGAGCGGTGGGCAGTGACAAAACAGGTAGCAGTGTGGTGCAATTCAGGTGGCTCGCGTCACTTTCGCAATCAACCATGAAACACCTCTGCTAGTTTCCTTTCCTCATTTAAATAATGAGATTCCTTTTAAAAATGTGGATTACTACTTTTAAATAATTTTGGCGATGATTTTTTCAGCATCACGAATTGCTTACAACTGTAGGCGTGAAAGTGGATCACCTGTTGTGTGACTTGGGCTGAGATCAAAGCGTGGCGATGCTTTCAAAGTAGCCTGCAATGGGGCAGCTACACCCAATCTCCAAGTGCCTGTATTATGACACCACATTCTCTGTTGCAAAAGTTTTTATCAACAGTGAAGCATTCTGACCTTACCGGCACCAAATTAGCTCGTAAAATTGCTTCACTATTGCCATCAACGACTGCAAACTAGTAACCACGATAACGCAGAAGATCACAGACACCGCGTCGAACACATCAGGTCCATACCTCAATGGTGGATGAGGTGTGAATAAACTCAGGGCAATGCCATTTTCGACAAAATTCGACCGTAAAAACAGAAAAACAGACGTCAGAGTGGCCATTGAAGACAAAAAACTATCTAATATAAACTTTCCAGACATTTGATCGAAAGGAAGGCGTTACTGCAACCAGTCGGGAGCAACATCAGAGGTGCTCAGCAATTGTCTAACACGAAAGAGGTGCCACCGTAATGGCGCCAAACTCATCGATGGTAACCAACCAACATCACCACCGAAGACCTTGTTTAGGCTAAGCTACAACAATGTTATACTTAGGTGTCAACAACACCAATCGCAGATGCAGTGGTGTGTGCTGGAAGGCCTTCGCCTCTACGCGGGAGTCAACGCATTGGTTAGGCGTTGGCGACAGGCACATTGGTAAAGCATGGAACTGTTTTGGAGTGAGAGAGTGTGTTTTGATCCCCTGTGGAGAACCTAAGAATCTCGACTTACAATGCAATGAAATCCTGGTTGATTATGACAGTAATGACAATCAGCCTTGAGCGGTTGAAATTCACGTCTCCACTCCACCGCAGCTGTCAACATTTCAACCGCATCATCCAGCTTGTATTTCCTCGCGCGTAAGAACTCAGTCAGACTGGTAGACACAAAAAGAAGGGAGTGGTTAGGTTCGTGTCCTCACGGGTTAAAAGTGGTTCAAAAAAGGTGACCTTACAGAAACTCACATTGACTCATTACTGAAGAAGTCGGGTTCATCGGGTAGGGGTTTGCATTTCTTCGCCATGGTGTCACGAAACTTGGTGAGTAGTCGACGAAACTCTTCAGGATCCGTGGTCTCCAAATTGGCACCCTTTCCCGAGGATTTTGAAGACGACATAATGAGCCTGAGGAGAGGAAGAAACAGGGGTAAAGGAAACTGTCGACAATTTTGCCTCTACTTTCTACCGACTCCAAAACCCTACCAGTTAACCACAGAGGTAGACACTAGACACTCGAATGAGCACTTACGCTTCTGATTTTTGTGTTGAGTGGAACAAAGTGAAGTTGCATCTCACACAACGGTTTCGTGTGAGTGCCACATCTGATGACCTTCAGGCGAGCCAATAGAATTGCTGTGATCTTTCACCTACCGCTTTGCATTGCTGGCAGTGTATAAAGCCACGCCATAGCAACGCGAAGATGTGTGTGGATTCGAAGCTCAAAGCTGACTCAATGGGCAAGACGGATTATGTTTTACAACCAAACTGAAGCACCAATGGAATTGACTTATGTACAACCAAATTTTAGCTCCTGATTGGTTTCAAGTGGGCCAAACTTAGGTGCACCTCAGAGAGGCTGAAAAGTGGTGTGAGGTGATGAGACGATTGTGTCAGGTGCCACTGACTATCATCCTTTTAGGTTGGCAGTTTTGATAGCCATAGCGCATGGGGTGGGGCTTGTTGTGTTTGTAGATCCACCGCAACTTTCTTGGTTTGAGGTTAACTTGACCTTCACAGCACATAAACATCTGCCACAGATATTTCTCATTTTTTTAGGCGGTACTTCTGCGTAGGCCGAGCTGTGTTAAACTTGGCCCTGTGAATGATTCATCAGCCCTTCTATTCAACTCACTCTCTCGTCCTACAGGTTGAGAGGAGACCTAGAACCCAGAGTGTGTGAAAAAAATCCTAAATGTAAAATCCTTCGCCTCATAGAGTACATCAACACCTCCTCTACGTTCTATAAACACCTGCAAATACCAACCTCAAAACCAATGGCTTTATTAACCTGCCAAAGTGAAAAAGAAAAATAATCAAATCTCTCAAAAAGATTAGCTTATTAAGAGTTACAAGTGATCAATTGGGAAAGATGTTGCTTGGCGGTTTGTCTTCGCCAAAGTGATGCGATTTTCAACAGCACTTACAATGAGAGCAGGCCGACTTCTCGTGGAGAAAGGTTTCAGGATTAATTATTTCTTCCACTGCCTTTGCTTCCTCTGCCTCTTGTTGCTCCGCTTTCTCCTCAGTTTCTTCCACCGTTTCTCCATCAGAGACTTCCAGTTCTGTATCTTCTTTGGCCAACTTCACCTCTTCACCAAATTCTTCCTTCACTTCGTCAACTGTGTCACCTTTGACCTCAGCTTCTTCTTCCTCAACCTCCTCTGCAGTATCCTTTGTTCCTTCATCTCCGGTGTCTAGTTCAGCCTCCTTTCCTCCTTCGGCCTCAATTTTTAATGCACTCTCTTTCCCTCCTTCCACCCCGATCTCTGTTTCAACCGCCTTTCCTTCTTCCTCCTTAGTTTCTGGTGCAGTCTCTTTTCCTCCTTCCTCCACAGTTTTAAGTTTGGGCTTGTCGCCTTCATCCTCCTCTTTTTCGTCATCAATCTCGTCCTCTATTTCATCCTCTATCATGGGTTCCTCCACCTCGTGTGGCTCCTCTTTAACGACCCGAGCTCTCATGAGAGCAAGCAGCATGAGGAAAATGAAAACACGCATTTTAGTGATGATGCTCCAAACAACTGTTCCACATCCTTCTCCTGCTAGGGGGTTTTATGTCCACGGCTTTGCTTACTTTTGCTCACTGTATCAATTTGGCGGTACACAAAACTCTGTTTGATTTGCACCTCTGACGACGCGATTTGCAAACAGTGGTGAAGAAAACAACCCCCAGGCAGGTAGTTGGATCCAAAGGAGAGGTGTACTCGTGTTTACCTCTCCTTGGGTGAAAGAAAGTGCTGCAGGTGTACTTTCGCTTGACAAGATAGATTTGAAGCAGGCTGACTGAAGAGGTTCTATTTCTCATTAAAAGTAATTCAAGGCGTCTGCATCGTGTCTTGGACCGCCTCAGGGTAGCAGCATCAATGCTGGCGGACAAAAGCATATCGAAGCGCAAACTCGGCCAAGAGACTCATGATGGTAAAAAATACCCACAGACATAACGCAAAGCTTGGCGATATAATCCTCCCTTAAATTTGACCCTCACACTGGTGACATGCCCAGTTCTTTCAGCTCCTCGGCTCTATCTCAACTTCAGTGGCACCTCTGGAGCAATGGATTTAAAGAGATGCACACTGTCAGTTAGCCAAAGCAAGAGGCAATTAATATGACACCTCCTTGGTTTATCTCATAGGCATTGCACCTACTCAACGTTAGTTCAAAATTCAGCTCACGTCGTTTTTCACAATCTTGGCGACCTTCTGGTATCACTAGCACCCACATCCATGCTGACATGTTTAATTGCGTCTTTGCTGTCATGTATTGAGCAGAATAACTTATTGGAAAAGCGTCTTTTACGAAAAAAGCGTTTAGTTGTCAAAACACGGTGATACTGCTGCTCAGTAAGGCTGTCACCTTGTCAGGCCAAATTACCATATTCAGCACATGTCACAACAAGTATGAAGAGATGGATTTCCTTTAAATACGACTCGTCATCAAGAAGACATTCCCTGTTCCTCGTGATTTTTATTAATTATAGACGCGCTCATACTACGGTCCACAGCCCTGATTCTTCGGGCGATTCTTTGTAAAACCGCTTACAGGAAAGGAACCTACCAATTGCATTACGCCATGTGAATGAAAAATTACACTACTCCACGTTTCACTACTGAAAATGCTGAAAAGGATCTTCAAAAGGCGGCGTGCACAACCCATTGATGTGGAAATCCAACAGGTAGGTGATACTGCTACTGATACAACGTAAGTAGCAAGCGCTGCACACGAATAGGAGACTTAGAGTGATCTCCCTACGCCTTCCTCATGATGATTTCTTCCAAGGCAACTCAGCAGAGACAGTGCTATATGATTCCCCTAATTTATATTCTGTTGGCTTCTGAGAGCAGCTTCTGGTGAAGATCTTAAAACACCAGCATAACTCACTTCAGCATTAATTCCTCCAAACTGATTTCAGGCCAGACTTAGCCTCCCGGCACCTACAGAATTGGGGCTTCATTCTAAAAGTCACCGTCAAATTTGAGTGAAAAATAACTGTCACCTGATGTAATCACCACAGTTTTCCGTTAAAGGAGGACTTCTCAAGCCCAGCAGATTTGATAAGAAGTCGCAAAAAAAAACATGAAAATTTATTTTCAAAAGGTAGAATGCGGCAGATATGGGAGAGCTCAACGAAACACACGAAATCTTCGTCGACTACTCGGCTGCTGCTAGAAAAAAAGAAAGAAAGATAAGGTGCGCTAATTCTTAGAAAAAAATCAGGATGGATATTTTCTGTCAGCTATTTGGAGGACAATGGTGAACGAGTAACAAATGTAGAGACCCAAGCAACTGAGCGCTTTCGCTACATGAAAATGCGTGGTTGAGTGCAGCATGTGACAGATACAGGCACACAAATCGTCTGTAATTGCAAACTAGGATGCAGGTTGCTACCCTGGAGTGTAAACACACGAATGCTATACACGAGTTGAAACAGAAATTGGGGCAGAAATTATATTCCAACCATCCGTGTGCACTTGTGTGTCGAGAGCACTAACACAAGGTGTGCTTGTGAAGCTCCAAGAGTTCAGTACTGCTGTGACAGACGCAGCTAGCCGCAAGCATCAAATCACGATTGTTGAAATAGGTGCTGGATCATCGACACTCTAAAAGGATTAATATTGCATTTCCTTTGCCTTTTTCAAGCATAAAACCGCAAACTTTGGATGAACTTGATTCATTAAAAAAAAAAAAAACCAGATGACGCCAAACTCACGGGGTGCTCAGCGGCATGCCGTCCGAGGATGAGTTTTAGGACCTCCTGCTCCCGACGGCTGCTGGCGGCAAGAGCATTGGAGGCGCTGAGAGAAGAGGAGGAATTGTTGCTATGAAAGTGTCCCTCCAGACCCGTCTCCTCTTCGACTCCGGCGTCAACAACCTCGGCAGCTGCGGCGGCGACGCGATCGCTGGAGGATGAGTGTCCCGTGTGCCAGGAAAGTGCACGACGTGGACGCAATTTCTGTTTGATCACCTGGAAAAGTTAGTAATCGTTTACTGGATCAGTGATTTATGAGTAAAGGGAGAATTGTGCTTGTATCTCAATGCTAAAACCCATATCTTCCGCTTTGTTTCTGCGAAGCGCACTGATTTCAACATTACCTTTTATTGGAAGCGTATAAATACTGGGGCACAACTGAATTGCATAAATGATTGTTGGAATCATCGACAAAGAGGTTGTGTGCCTCATGAGGGGTAAATTGAAATCAAGGTACACAATGACTGTGGTAGTGGTAATGGTTATGAAGGCAGAGTGCAGTAGACGGACAGATTAAGGGAGCTGCCCAAATAGTTCGATGCATTGCAAGGGGGGATCGAATTAGCGCTCTTCGGGCATTGGACAACTATACCAAGGCAAATAAAAGTATGCCTCGAACCTTCTACTTCTGCCTCAGTGCTGGAACAACTACCGCCTTGCATGATGGAGGCTGATGAAATTAACTTCAACAGAACGAAGAACGTAGGCGATTAGAAACTGGAAGAACAAATGATGACATTTAGAGAAATGTCCTCGAAAAATTGTGCCGAGGAGTTCGAAATGCAGCAATGGATAAATGGACAGTCAAAATTACACAAACCAAAACAATGGGCGACCAAGTAATGCTCTACTTGATACTTAAAACACATTTGTAAAATTATTAAAAGACGGGGGATTGGACGCACCTCCTTGATCAACTGACGTCGAATACGCATCTTAACCTCAAGAACAAAGTCAAGCCATGTCCAAAGGCGATTGTGATATTCCAACATTGGAATGTTTAACTCGAAATTGGTCACGTCTGCCAAGTTCTTCTGTTTGTCTCCCTGTAAAAAAAGAAAAAAGGGCTTCTCTTTTGATTGTTTTGTTGGCTAGCGCTCCTCGCCGTTGGCTGAGTCAACTAATAGCGACTTATTAAATCATTGATATCAGACTTGAAAATGCGCCTAAAATTAAAGCGACATTCTAATTATCATGCTTTCCACGCGCATAGTAAATATTCGCTATAAGTTGACGACAAGTGGTTCCATCGAACCACACCAAGTCTACATGGAAGATCAATCAAAAGACATTCGAAATACTTACCATCGGGTACTCAGTAGGCTTTTTCGTCAGTTACGCTACCGTTTAGCTAGCACTTTTAGCACTGTGCACTGCACTAATGGTGATCAGGCAATTCACAGGTAATGCTACAAAGGGTAAACTCATCCTCATGACCAAGGACATAAATGTATGCTCTCTGTACACACATGTACAGTCCCCCTCACTATAATTCCCAGCGTATTAAGGAGCAGTGTATTTTTGAACAAAAAATGCAGAAGAAGAGCAAACAGACCTTATAGCTTAGCCGAATGGGAAAGCCAGGAATTTTGATATAGAGAAAGACATGATTTCTACGGGCACGTTCCTGCAGCAAAAAAACACGGCATTATTAGTAACTTTTAACTGCATGTGGAACAAAAAATATCGATATCTTGGACCAAAATTCACCCTCATCACATCGAGAGGAAGCAGCAGAAGCTCAGGCCCAATGCTGGAGACCGCAGGGCCTCCACGTTCACCCCTTAGCAAAAAATATACAAAACAAACACTTTACTTAAGCTATTCAAGTAAACAGTGTTTCAAAGTAGAAATACGCACTGCTCCACGGTCAGATTTGCTTCCGAAATACTCTCTTCAGGAACATTTTCCTCTACAACCGCCTTAAATCGTTGTTGTTGCTGAAGGTGATGGTGATGACCGTAATGTTTTCCCGAATGGCTCAGCAGACGTCCACTCCACGTCTTGGGATCCAGTCGGGAGATAATCCTGCCGCCCTGCTTGCTACGACGTTTGAGCCGTGATTCTACGCCATCATGGAGGTCCTCTGACGACGCAGTAAAATCAGCATTTACTAAATTGGAGGGATCCACTGCATCAGCGTGTTCTGCAGTGGAGGAGGAAGAGCCCTCCTCGTTACCACGTTCGGGGAAGAAAAACGGCATCAGCTGGTTGTAGAAGGTCTTGCTGACCTGTGCAGAATACAGATCCGTGTCAGTCAGCATTGCTGACAGAGTAAATAGAAGAGTTGTTTTTCTTTCTCACTTGGAGAACAAGAGGAGCTACGCTAATTTCCATCACCTCCTTGACGGAGATACCACCAACCGGAGGCCGTTGAGTGCAGGCCACACGAATCATCGGTCCACCAGTGTGATGATAACTGCTGCTGCAGTCTGGCAGCAATACTTCCTGCGGAAATGGAAGCACAACACAGCGATATTGTGAAGAGGTGGCAATCAATGAGGTAACTATGCGGCTTACTTTCCATGTGTGACCAACCTATGAATCACAAAAGCCTATCGAATGCTAACCTTGTAGAACGAGTTTGGAGCAAGGCTATGGACCCTCATCGATCCCAGCTGCAGCCAATGGGAGCCCGAATCATCACGTCGGTGAGTACGAGCGTAAAGAAAGCCGCGTAGTTCCACATCTGCCAGTCCAATTTGTCCATCAGCCTCAGTCATACGCCATCGCGCGTGTTCAAAACAGACCTCATCGCGCCGTACCACCTCTGCTTCGACCTCCGCTGCTACTGCTTCGGGAGAGGGTTCAGCTCCACTACTACCAATAACTCCACCGCTACTCACCGACGCACCCGTAGCTGTCGCTGCTCCTGTGAGTGTCGGTGATGCCGTAGCAGTGGACGAGCTTATTGACGTTGCCGGGACCTTGGGCCTGCCCTCTGTGTTACTGGTGTTGCCTAGGCAGCGGATAAGAAATAGGGAAATGCGTGAGAATGCTTGTGATCCTTCTGGACAGACCCCAGCAACGACTGAGTTATTTGCATCACGCCTTGACGAGACTGACAGCACGCGGAGACGTTTTCAAGATGCTTCAATGGGATATGGGACAGAGCAGGCAGTACTTACCACCTAGACCTAGGAGGATCTCCCTATGTCGAATTCCCGTGTTGTCGGTGCCGGCCCCGGCAACGCTCTGTCCACCCTGCAATCGCTGCGACTGAACGTGCACCTTCTGAAAATGAGCTATACTCTGCGATAGCAACGAGTTCTTCTCCACGATACTCGCCTTCAGCTGGCCGATTCGCTCTTCAAAGGCTCTAGAGTGTGCAAAAATTGCATAAAATTGCCACCAATGTAATTATTCCAAGCATACTGTTCGTTGTAAGAGTGGAAACAACAGGATCCAAGAGTGCATCACCATTTACGATAAAGGATGAGCACATCCGGGATGGACGGATGGATGAATGCGGAATGGATGGATGGGTACAGAATGGATAGCTGGACAAAGAAAAAAGTGCAACTCACAAAATCTGCTCCGCCTGTGCAGCGAGCGCGGGTGGAATATGAGGCGAAGCAGCGTTTATGACAGCAGAAGTGGAGGGAGACAAGCGTAACGCCGGCAAAAAGAGCTGCTTGGTGGATACGGCGGCGGGAGGAGAGCCGGTTTGAGCATCGCGGAGGGAGCGATCAAAGAGGCGCAGCGCGGCCCACAACTCGCGCTCGTGCACGCGCTGGGTGTTCACGAGACCACGCAATGTCTCCTGGTCGCGCAGGATGGCCTGTCGCAGCTCCCGCTCACCCAACAAACTCAGGCCCACTCGGTTGCGCTCAAAGCGCTCCTATCGAATGAGAAGGGAGTGCAAAAGCAAGTAACCTTAAACAACCCTCTTGCGATTGACATATCTGGGGATAAGTAGACTGTAACGCTTCCAGTAAGCAACAATGGTCCTTTTCAACCCCTATAATATCCTGTGGAAGCATTTGAGGGTCTAAAACTGCTCCTCTGCACTGGATTGCCATCTTACAACGACTAAACTCCTCGGTAGTAGTCTTACTGTTCACAATTCTCGATTTCCATACACTTGGCAGTTTTGTAGTCAGATTGTTTAAAAGCCCTTTGGTAAATGAGATGTTTCCCAGTTTTAGAAAAAAAATTCAAATGAGTGCATATAACACAACAGGATCCATCAAGAATTACCTTTTGTTGGGGTTCCACATAGAGAAGAAGGTTATTGACAATGTCGAAGACCATACTATATTGCAGCTGAAGGAAAAGAGAAGAAGGTGTCGATATTTCTGCTTAAAGACATCCCAGCCAACATACATGCGATTCCGCGTTTAACTCATAGAATCTATTATGTGGCAATTGGCTAGTGTGCAATGGCAGAAGTCACCATTCGGAAGCAGACTAGGAGATACGTTTCCGAGATTTACATTGACAGGCCGCAAGCACTTCCGTGGTCAAGTCTTTATCTCCTTCATCATTGCAGTTGAAAGCTCGACGCCAGTCTGACATCCAGGAGGGCCAGGTCTTCCACTGATTGGCCTCACAGATTGAATATATCAAAGGTCGTATTTAAAGCGTGGAATGTTTTAACCACTTCTTCTCATGGTCTATCACGATACAATCTCCGTAGCAGTACCCCATAACTCTTAATCTAGCCTTCAAGATGGAAGATGAGTAGGAACAACGGCTTTTTGGTTTAATCCCAAATGAATATGAACACTTACCGAATTGGTGCAGAGGTTGAGAGTTCTATGAAGTAGAGTGAAGGTGTCAGCTCCCTCCTGACTCTGAAGAACCTTCGAATCGTCCTCAGCTGGGGGCTATAGGACCAAGAGGTAACACGACGCCTGACAACGCATATGAGTAAGAGCCAATGCCAGACAGGTAGTAGATAGACTCAACAAAGCCACAGAAGTCAGATCAACTAAAGTACCGCACGAATTCAGTGGTAACAGTCAAACTGATACGCACAGTGGGAAACTGTGCTACTTATATCAGAGACCCAATTTATAAGTAACCAGTTCACAGTCTAGTGTAGGTTCGAGAGAAAGACATTAAGCCAACTAGATGGATAAAATGAAAAAATAGAAATTGCACTGGGATCAAATGACGCGTATGCAAAGTAAACTGAGCTGCAGATACACCGTGAGGCAATGCTACTTAAACCGGTGGACCGAAGCATAAGTAGCATACAGATAGACGAAAGAAAGATAATCAGAAAAAGGATGGTAGGTAGAGCCAAAGAAACCTGTAAAAGAAGTAACTTTACAGAGTCGCTGGAAAAGAATCGACAGAAGTATCATGAGAGCACACTACTCAAGTCTTTGTATTAATTTATAAGCAGTTCACGGGTGTCTACCAAAAGCCAACTACAATGGCATGTAAACGGAGAAACCAAAAAGCAATTCCCTACAAGGAGTTTTAACTTTGCAGCAAGAAATACTCACCAGTGGGGGAACGAATTGGCCAGGAGGTAGGCTAGTCGGAACTAGCGGTGCGTAGGTGACATAGACGAATTGACAGGCACAGCGTGAGACCATGCGCTGGAGTTGGATGGGGGTAGCGGAGGTGGGGGTGGTGGCGGAGGGTGCGGCGCTGACAGTACCACCAACTGCATGGCCGGATCCCACCACCTCCGGGCGACCGGAGAGCGCATCCTGACCGAAATCTGCGCCCAGGCGCAACCAGTCACGTACGTCCGCGGGTGACAGCCACTGGTCCGGTGTGGAAGCCTCAAGCTGTAATGAGAGAGAGAGAGAGAGAGAGCTACTACTGAGTAAAGGTGCAGGCAGTCCAAAAGTTCAACTTTGTCTCCACTTTATTGTCCATTCCGTACGGCTAGACAATTCCACCTCATGCTTATAATAAGGGTGTTGAGAGTTGCCCCAGCGATATTGCTAACTTTGAACGCAAGTAGCTTGAGAGCGGTGACATTCTCTTCCCCCTGCAAGCTACCAATTACGGAAATA
This sequence comes from Taenia multiceps, assembly GCA_001923025.3. NCBI lineage: Eukaryota > Metazoa > Platyhelminthes > Cestoda > Cyclophyllidea > Taeniidae > Taenia > Taenia multiceps. The sequence goes on along the minus strand of CM010315.2, from coordinate 1,841,606 downwards.
AGTAGTTTACTGGCAGGGACAATTCCACTGCTACAGAGTCAGCACAACTATGGCATTACCCTTCCCATTATCTTGACAGTAAAATTCATTCCCTCTTACCATATTTCATACTGAAACTACGATATTAGCACTGCCTACACATCTATAAGTAGATCGTGTAAACTAACATGAAAAGCTGGTGCAACTAAAATTAAGCTAAATGCAGGGATTTTTCACCAAAAAAAGCAAATTTATCGATGCACATTCAGCGCGAATCCTGCAAAACCGTATGCGCAAAGTTCCATTGATCAAGGTATACAGTCCAGTGTTCAGGAGAAATAGGGTTTCAGGGCTGACTTACACCTCCACCACTGACGGTAGCGTAGTACTGCATGCACTCCATCTGACCGATGAGACTGGACTTGGAGAGGAGACGAGCATCGCGCCAGACAGGTGGGTGTTCGACCGAGTCCAATCGCGCCTTCGCCGCTGAGACGATGACGTAGCCTGCACAATCGCTCGGTTTCAACATCACCTGGGCGGAAACGTGAAAGACGCTAGAGTCGTGATGAAGCCGCTTTTGATGATAATCTCTTAAAATCGCTATAACGTTTAGTTATTGATGAAGAACCGACAAAAAGCTCTTCTCTTTTGAGAGACAAAGCAAGCGTTCGCTCCTAAGTATGATCCACTACGGCTGAACAATCTCAGCGCTTCTCAGAGTAAGCACCTTTTCAAAGACCATAAAAAGGTAAACAGACATCGAAAGCTAGAATGCCAACGAACCTGACAGTTGCTGAGTTCAATGTGCCACTGACGCGAGAGAACGGGACTGGAAGTGCACAACGAGAGGCCTTGAAGTTGATCCAACACATCCGGCTGCTTAGGCTCCTAATTTTTTGGAGAGAAAGTTTAAGAAAATATACACAACTTATGCGAGAGAGCCCGGGTGGTGTGAGCAATGAATTACAATGATAAAAAAGATAAAAATTCCATAGATCTGTTTGGTTTCACGATTAGTAATTACTCATGATGACATTTTCATCCTTTCGCATTCCTAATAGTTGGCCCTTCGGCCCATTTTATTTCTGTTACACTAGTGACGGACTTTAGAAACGCCCTAGGTAGTAATTTCCTTATGGGCTGAGCTAAAACGGAGGAGAAGGAAGGAGTAGAAAACGGCCGAATTGGATTATAAATGAATTAACAAGAGAATTTTTGAGAAAATCTGTGATGAAAAAAATCAAGTCACCAGTACAGTGTGAGAAATTATTAAATTTCCAAGCCCATTTAATCTCTCGTCGCCCTTAAGTATGGAAGTTTGTACAAGCTCAAATTGCTACTTAAAAGGAAAATGAGTAGGGCGCGGGATTTTGCAAAGCATACATGCAAAAGCGAAAGCAGTGATTGCTTTGACAGGCATATTTGCTTCACAGCGGAGAGTCACACATAAACTAACCCCTGCTTATATGACTTTACAGTAACTTTTGTACTATCCCAACAGTATGCATATGTAAAACGGGCAAATTGAGACGCCCCGATATCAGCCAACTTACTTCTTCGCAGTAGGCATAAAACTTAGCCGTCTCCGCCTCCTTCACCAGTTTGGCTAGCATCGGCACCTCCGACCAGGTGTCAGACCCCGCCGCATTCATGCACGAGGACGTAGGAGAATGCTCATTCACCTTCTCCTCCTCCGTTAACGTGGCTGCATCAACACACGTTGAGGCCTTTGAAGGTTCCACGTCATTGTCACAGGAGGATATCGACGCTCCATCGCCTTCGTTACGAGATCGCGACAAGCTGAGTGGTGGAGCGCTGGATGGGATTCCATAAAAATAATTTTTGTTGAAAGCTTACGAATGAGTAGGGTGTCATAATTGTTGCTAACGCACGTGGGGCCGTTTGCTATATCAAGAGAGATGCCTTTGAGTGCTTGCGCTGAGAGATTCTTTTTGAGCATTTGTGCGTGGTTGTACATGTTCATCATGGTGTACACGAGATTGCGATTAGTCTCATTCCATCGCATCTTAGGGTTCTCCACCACCACGCGATGAACGGGTTCCAGCTGTGTAAAAAAACAAACGATATCATGAATTAAAAATAAACTTGGCTGGTAACCCATAAGATGTCACAGTTAGATGAGCTTACATCCTCATGTGACAGCTGGATTTTTGGGGTGTGACGGCGTTCGAGGGAAGCCGAAGAAGATTCTTCATTTACAAAACTTCCAGCGTCCTCAGTTTCCATAGGTCCCGTGTCTTCATTGGAATTTTCATTAAAACCTTCCAGACCGGGAATTTGAACTCTCACGGGCTGGGCTGGCAGATCGAATTGGCTTCTAAGTTCTCGTTCAAAATGGATAGATGAGAAGATTAGCAATTCAGAGTTGGGTGGGAATGAAGCGAGAAGGTCGTCTTGGTCAGCTGAACTCTATAAGGGATGGAAAGAGTAGAGATCATTGCGAAGGGTCTGGAATGCTCAAATTAGCCCAAAGCAATAATGGGCTTGAACACCTGAGCCCTCTGAGCCTCTCACTTCCGTTGATGATTGTAAGGATACTTTTCATGCCTCATTCAAGATTAGGCAGGAGACCAGATCCGCGAGGCCGCTATCTTGTGGAACGCGATTGGGACTTGAAGTGCGTCCACAAAAGGGCAAAATAAATCCCACGAATGGGTTCACAAACAGGAAGGAGTCTAAGAAACATGCAACAACTGGCGACTTCGGATTTTTTCTCATGGGGAATAAAAGCTTTCGTTGACGCTTTGTAATTGATACCGCTGCACTTCAATGCCGTCATGAAAGCCAATACAGAGAAGCACTTCAAAGAATTTTTTCAGCACGAAGCTTAAAAAGATGGGAACAAAATTTACATCGCTACTTAAATCCGTGAGTGAGTAGCACATCTACAACGGTTCATTGGAAGACGCATGAAGGCGTACCACAAGCCACAAACGTTGTACCGCTAATGACTTCAAGTGATATAGGAAGAATTCAGTCTCCTCACCCCGTCAGCACGCGATATTAGATGTAACGCAGTTCGATCCGGTCGATCCAAGAGCCACGCACGGCAGTTGAGAAGCCTCGCATCGACCCCTTGAAGACTCCATTGTGGTGCAATACGTCTCTGTGGATTGCGAGGGGGCAAAACAAAGACTATAGCACCCGTAGATGTTCTCGCCTCTCTCTCACCCTCTACATGGACACCGAAGGTGGCGTGGAGGTCCAACGCGCCACTGCACGCGTGGATGCCAAGGCGTTTGTTGTAGGAGACCCAGTAGGTTACCTCCAAGCGCGGCATTCGAACAGACACCTCAAGCGATCTACGGACGAAGCGTAATGCAGCAATTATAAGCAATTCGTCTGAGTTGGCAGCGTAAATAAGAGGCGGGTGATTAATTGTTGTCAGCGGTTTTGGGAAAAAACTCACTGAAGCAGTTGCCCAAAGAGAGGCTTCCGTGGCCTAATGCGATTGAAAACAGCCCCACGACGAATGGGGCGCGAGATGCGGGAGAGGCACATCTTGAGACGATCAAAGAGCTTTAACAAGTTGGTGTAGATGAAACACCGTGAAGTTTGAATAGTGGAGATGTCGGCAACACTGAAAACGAAACCTAACAGAAGGCGGTTTCCACGAAAAGCTGCGTAGGAGTCGTGGGCCTAGGGAGGAATAAAGAGGGTTCCAAATACTCATTATTTTGTAGCAGGAGATTAAATTGGTTTTGTTTCACTGTGAAACCATGACGCAGAGGCCCCAACACTTTGAAGCATGGTGAAAAGATGGCCCTGAAAATAGCTAACAACCGTATGAAGACAGCGATTATGCCGGTAATCAAATTGCTTCAATTAGACAGTGGGTACAAATTTAGCGACAATGAAGTCCCCCCTTCCTTGGAGTCGATGGCGAGTGCATTCTAACGGTTAAATAGGTCCCAATAGTACGCTCCGAGCTCTTAGCTTGAAGTGCTTTTCAAACGGACTCGGTGACTGCGGCACGCATATGCGACATCCCACTTTTCCCATATGCATTATTTTGGTTTTCATTTTGAAGCTTTCAAATCGGTGGCATAATTGGATATAGCATAAAACACCTGGCTGAGGGTAGTAGAGGACCCACTTGATTGCTTGGGTCGACACCCTCAGAAATTTGAGGTAATGCATTGGAACAGGTAAGACGGATCCTTGGAATTAGTCATATTCATGTATTCTGCGTTGTCTCAACAATGACGCTTGAGCCTACGAAGGAATATGTGCTGCAAATTTTACACTTCGAGGAAACCCTAGCGTGGTGTGATTGCTTCTCCGAGGTACATTCAAGTACGTTCCTGAACTAAGAAGGCTATCCATTATTGACCATAACAACACATTCAGGACGGATTGAAGTTTCTCCCAAATATTCAATCATAATTCCATTCTCCCGCTTCCCAAGCCGCTGGTGAATTTCTCATCCGAAAAGTTGATACGCATAAAAGTGTCTTCCAAATCCAACTGTTGAAGCGCGAAGCATTCACCTACTTTGCCAAACCGAAATTTTTTAAAGACCAGGTGACTTTAAGCCAACAAACACAAATTCAACGGTTAAATAGGCTTGACAACTAATGTGTCATCTGCTAAGTTTATTTTAATCAAGAAAATGCCGAAAATTTTGTCAAATGGAGGTAAATATGCTACTCACAAGTTCATCAGCACCCAACCGTTCACCGTTTACTATCACAACCGAGTGATGATCAAATTGATTGCCGAAGGAGAGCCAATCCATGGAAACCCTACAGGAAAGGCAGGGAATTAAAAAACAGCATGGAATTGCCGCCGCAGTTAGCAATTTAATTGACGTTACCACTGCCAAATGTTACTTAAATAAAATAAGTAGGATAGTTTTTACCCAACCAATTGAGAAAATTCCCACCTTTCTGCTCACAGGAAAGGGCAAGATATTGAAATCGAGCAGAAAATGCACAAAGGTGAGATTTGCGACAACAAAATAGTTTTTATTTTTTACTCGAAATTGAGGCCAGGTATCTGCAGGACGTGACACACTCCATCGTACTTCGAGGTTGTTTGGAAAAACAAATCCAGGTCGCCATTCACAAAGATGTGACCTAGAACGGGAAATACAAGTGTACCGAAAGTTTGGGAGCGCTTCAAATAACACAAACCTACACCAACCTTTAAGGATACTAAAGTAAGTGAAAGGCTGACTGACCAGGGATCCAGTCGAATGTGCAACCGGTCCACTGGCAGGTGAGAAACTCGTGGGCGTTGTAGGGATCCAGGCTAGTTGAATAGAGCCAAGAGAAGCGTGTGCACGTAAATCCGAGGCGACCATGATAGTTGAGACGCACCCGGTCCCACCAGCCCAGCGGAGGCGTAGAGGGGTCCACCGAGGCCCGCCGGATGTCATCCAGGCGCAGGTTTAACCATGCGAGGGTAGGCTCCCAGTTGGAGCCGTAGCACAAGGACATCTCCTTGACATCTGTTGGTGATGTTGGAGACATGGAACCAAAGTTGAACCGGTTCAAAATCGTGGAATACGAATGGATAAATACAGAATGGATTCAAGGTTAACGAATAGATAGGTGGATAGAAAGAACCAAGAATGAGTGGATGGATCCTCATTTAACGCGGAGTGAATGAGGTAATAGACTCAAGCCGGATGGAGGGAGAGATGTGCGGTGGATGAAAGGCCTAATGAGAGGTTTCAAGGGCAATGGATGAATGAATTGACGGTCGTGAGATGAGTAGATGAATTAAAGCACCATAGCTTGCCTGTTCATCTAGCCACAGACACAGACACAGACACAGACACAAGAAAGTACCTACAAATTAATTCATGTTTATTGAAAAACCTACCAGCGAACAATTCGTAGAAGAATTTCGTCGGTGAGACGTAGCGCACAACATTGATGCTGGAAGGTTGCCAGGGAGGGCCAAGATCTACCTTACAGTCCCGTTGACTCTTTGGATCCATTGAACGTTGCGTTGCGACCGCAAAGGACCCCGTCAAAGTCAGCTCGGTGACGTCCACTAGGGGCTTCGAGTAGTCTCGCAGTTGCCACTGGAAACGACCCACCGCTACGTGTACGCGGCGGCAGCAGAGTTGGCTGAAGTCGGAGGGCTGGAGGTTGTTCCAGGGACTGGAGATGTTTAATAAAAGGCTTAATGGTTTGTGATCCTGAACTCAAACCAATTCAGTGCTGGTGGCATGCCACCTTAGCGACACTGCAAGCAATAGATAGACAAACAGACTAGCTAAGGGTTTCGATAATTGGATAAAAGTAGCAGGAATTGTAAGTAAACAAGAGATATTTCCAGTCCTTTGAATTTGCCAGGAGCAAAGTGAACGCTTCAAAGTGCTCAACTTTCCAGCGGCTATCCAACAATTTAGAATAAAGTGTTTACCTGACATCGTCAAGTCTTTGGATCTCCTCGATCACCTTTTGTGGCGATATGTAGGCACCGTCAGCGAGGATGTTCAGGCAAGCAGACTCCATACTCCACGTGAAGAGATCATCCGCCATAGTGTAGCCCGAATAGAAACGGCGAATTCGCGCAATGTATTCAGCGGCACGTTGGAATTCCAACTGCTCCAGGCAGGTCTGCAGATCCGCCGCCGCCGCTCCCGACGACGAAGGCTGCGATACACCGCGAGGTGGACGACTTTGTTCCAGCTGGGAGGTCAATGCAGCGACACGTTTTTGTTGCTCAACACTCTCGTCCATTAGAACCTGGAAGGTTAGGGAGCTTTGTGAGCAGAGTTCTCTATCCTAGCATGATACAAACTTCATTTTGGTGGCATGAGGTCCTGCTCATGCAAATTCTAGGCCTACAGCTTACTGATCCTCCCGTAAATCGAGAATAAACATTGGGGCACTTTTCTAATACCATTCTCAAGAATTACTGGAGCGTTGTAACTATACCATTGTGTGTTCGCTACTTATATAACCAATTAAGTAGCAGTTTCAAAAAATGGACATTAAATTGGTGAAAGGTGCAAGCGAAACCATCTCAGAAGGCCAATCTAATGTACCATAGGGAAGCTACAACGGAAGGCCTCTTCAAATCACGTCCACGTCTTACATTAAGCTGCAGACGTATCAAAGTAGTTCATAAAGAACGTCCAACCCAGAAGGGGAATCAGGAAATGAGTAAGCGAGTTCCAGCATGGCTTACCATGAAATCATCGCTAAGTTTGCACTCAAATGGATCGTCCTTGATTTCCAGAGTAAATTTCTAGGCAAGAAGAAAACAAGTTGATCACATGACTGGTTCGCGCATTGTTGAAGCAGTTGCATCAATGAAAACGGCCTATTTCAAAACAAACCCCGGCCCTAAAATTGCAAAATTATATTTATGTATCATCAAAAGATGATGAATTTTACAATTTAGTTGTTTGGCAAGGTCATATTACACAGAATGCTCTTGATTTTTTGAACTTATAAAAGGGAGCTCCACGCCGTCAGCGCTCTTTCAAAGGCGTATTTTGAGTTAGGCCAGCGTCGACAGTTGGGCATTTGGGCAGGAAGTAGCAAATGGAGCGTTATCTTCTGCATTCAAAGACAAGTTGGCCGATCGTTAGAGTGATAGTTTGCCCTTTGACGGACCATGTTTACCCGCCAATGCCAAGGTAAGGTGGCAGCCATTACCTGCGAAAACATTGTAATCGGGGGACAAACGAAGAAGGCAAGTCGTGTGTGCCTTCCCAGCCCCACCAACCCTCCTGTTCCGCCAAAAGAGTTTCCCAATGGCCTAAAAACACTAAACTAAGAGCCTAATATCTCACTATGTAGCAGAAGGCTGGAAAAAACAACTTCCAGATTCGGGAAGGAAAACAACAGATGTAACTTTTCGTGTTATAAATTTCTTTATGTGAATCAAATGTTTAATCTTTACTGGCTAAAGATATCAATGTCCACGGTTGGTCGCGAGAAAAGTAGCAGCGCTGGTAGAACAGGAAGAAAGAACCAAATAGGTGGCTGATGCATTGCATACCTTGATGCGGAACACGAGATCACAGGGCAGCCTTGGAGAAGGCGTACTCTTTGAAGGCGCTGCCGCCTCCGCTTCACTCTCCATTGCCTTCACCTCGGCAAAGAACGGCGATTGGACAGATTCCGCGTAGTTCATGGCTCGTCTGACGTTGAGAAACTGGCAGGTAAAAAGAGTACAAAGGGCCAATAAAAGGCCAGATCCAAGGGGATAAGTGCCAGTGAGATCGTGTCCGAGGTTGCAAATACCGCAGATAGGATTCCAATTATAAGTGGGTGCATTCTCAAGGAATATTCAAGGCTAGCAAATATAATGGATAACTAACCATTTTTCGGCATTCAATAATTTCACAAACTAGCTAAGAATACCCCGATTCACTAAGTCGCTCATCTCTAGCCGACTGACTCTGCCGCTCCTCACGTTGGTAGTCCAAGTAACACCTCCGCTGACGCATTTAGTAGTAAGTGAAAACAGTGCTCTATCCTTAGTCAGTGAATATTTTTAATGGCTTCAAGCGAAGCAAGCAGATGGATGCAGGCTGCAAAGGAATGAGAGGGCTATTTGGCAAAGATTGGCCGTCTTCTCCTGTTAAAGACAGCAGCGAAAATCAGAGGTGACATAACAAGTGGTCGCATCTATCATGAGTTTTGCTTGGCAATCCAAATAATCTTGGGATGCAGTGCAGGAGTCGCCAATCCCCAGGCTGACGACGACTACACAATTCCATGGCTCGAATGCACCAAAAAAAAGAGGGAAGGGCAGTCTGCCGTAGGCTGGGTATTGTGAACAGATGCGCGCCGGCATCGCAAATCCGACTTCGGTAGGATGACACTACAGGTCCTTCCCTCAGAAATGACCACCAGCGGATCAAAAATAGACCATAGAGGATAATCCAGCACACACTATCACACTACCATAAATCACATGGAATAGACTGCTATTCAACCGGTTGAACTGCAATTATTCCCGGGGCCGTAAAAACCGTACACTTATATATTTGTTTCAGATTCAGCCAATCCGCTTGAGACAGATTATTTGGCGCAACTACACTTGTTCCAAACTGCTAAAGGATCCGGTACTATGGCAGCAAAAGGACAAAATAAAAGGCTTCGAAACGGACGGGAAATCATCAAAAGAAATGGTTCCTTCGCGAACCCAATTTCTCATCGAGATTGAAACCCTCAAACCATGACATACGTTCCCATTCACGTCCTCAAAATGGTAAGATCGAATTTTCTTTACTGCACATTAAGTGTGGTCTACTATACTACTCGTAGCTGATGTCATTAGTAGTGTGTTGAGGGTCATAGCTTACCTCGTCAAAACAGGCGAAGAAGTTGTAGTTGAAGGGGAAGGTGAAGCGCATGCTTTCGGTTTGAAGTTCCCTAAAAAAGAGCAATAAAATCCATTAGAACCACGATTCTCCTCTTGCCTTTACGACACCAATTTACCAACTTCCCACCTTGGCAAGGACACGGATGAAAAGACAAACTTAATCCCAACATTTCCTTCCTGATTTTCGGGAAAATATGAATAAAGGACAGAGCATCTGCTAAAATGTCGCAATGCTGTATGGTGATTCTTGTTGTTGGGGCGTTATTCGTTTCATCCAATCCGAGTAACTTGCATAATCCGCTGGAACAACTTGTACACATTAATGAGAGACCTATTTCCCTGGCAGACAGTCGACAACAAGAGAGGGAGAGTCATGTTATCACCATTTGCAGCTTTCTCGACCTCATGTTACCGCATGGGTGTTGCATTACAAAGGCCTGTCTTTTGAACTGACATCTTTCAAGTTTGCGTTATTCAAGGCTGTAAAGTAAAAAGTTTCCCGTTAACGGGGAAAATTGATCGCCACAGCCACTGGGATTTCATACTGTTCCCATATGTAATCAAACTGATCAGCCCATCTGCTTGGGAGACTCGACTCGATGTAACCGATGGATTCCAATGAGCTGGTGAAGAAAGCATGTCGTATGCGTGTGGAGTGCAGAATTAAGGAAGAAAACTGGGAAGTCGCATATTTGTGACATTGAGGAGCGAATGCATTAACGACACCATATGCAGTACAGGTTTGATTGACGGTGTGCGCAAGAAATTTGGTTCAAGGAGGCAATTTTAACCAAACAAACCAAGTAGTCAATTGAAAGATGTGGAATCGAGGTAATGGTGAGCCTGCAGCAAAGCCACGTACCCATCCACCCAAAGCCATTCCGAGTTATGATGTTGAAGATAACTGAGTGGACACCTCTGCTAAAAGAGCCAGCGATCCTACCTAGAAAGAAGGAGACAACGAGCTCCCCGATGCCAACTTTTACCACCCGAAAAGATTTCGGAGGTAACTTCACGTCATTAGTGTTGCTACTTCCACCAGTAGAGAATGGAATGGCTTGCGTTCTATCTAATATCACCATCTGGTGACGCATCCAATTAAATATACCCATGATTAGTTGAATCGCCTTGAAACGTTCCAAAACCATAGAAAAAGCATTGCGAAAACCATACTGCTTATTGGGGATTCCTCCGATAGTTGGTGTGAAACCCCAAAGTGATGGACTGACCCAACAATCTCTATCCCTAGGCTGGCAAATCGTCGAGTTCAAAACTCTATGGCCACTGGTCCCTTGAAACACTTTCAAAGAGAGCCTGCTTGAAGCGCCTAGGAAAAACTCACCACAGCACAAAATCGAATTCATCATTGTGTCACACAAGTACGCGCAACGAATCACACAAAATGAAAACAAACAGATGAGGTTGTAAAAAAATGAGGACTTGTTTCATCACATTCAGGGTCGCATATGTACAAGGGTCCAATTACCTTACCTGGACGCGATGTTATGTACTAACGTCAGCTGCCCTTCATCACAAATAGCATGCTCACCGCTTGGACCAAATCATGTGCCACAAACAGACTAGTGAAGTTCTAAGCAGCAAAATGGATTCTGGATGCCCTCCGTCCGAGGAGAAATACACAACTGGCTCTCTAATGGCAGTTTATTGCGAAAGACAATGAACAGTAAAACAGACTGCGACAGCAAATTCGCTTTTGAGGAACCTTCCCAGCGAGCAGTGGATACATGTACAAGAACTGAGTGACACCATCCTTTGGGTACTGATACTACTGTTGTAAATTAAGTAAAGTATGGAACCAATGAGCAACCGCAATAAAAAAATCATTTGTAGGGAAGTTAACCCCAACATTCATCTCCTGATGAGGCTTGCGAGCCTACAAAAGGCTTCGGTCGAGATTCCCTAGTCGTTCAACGATAATGCCGTGATACTGGTGCCCTCATTCAGTTCCATCGAGTGTGCGAATGATCACTAGGGCACTAAAGTTAGTCAAAATAGTGTCCATGGGCAAGGATGTAAGCACCCCATGTCTCTAGGAGTTGTTTAATGGGCGCGTATGCACCCGCCTTTCCTGGTGATGTGCAGGGCGTAATCTGAGATGGATGAACGAAGTAATCCAATAGGTTCGTGTTGTTTGCTTCCAAAAATACCAAATTCATTCTTTGGAAAAAAAAAGTCGCCACCTACAACCCATTACCCTCTCTCAACAAGACACAATCTTAGTGCTGAGTTCACTTTGTTTTCCAGAACAAGCAAACCTGCCTTGGCTACTTTCATTTCTGCCTCCCCTTTTGTCACTCAACCGTCTGGCCATCTCAGGCGTCTTCATGTGGCTTACTGCCTGATGCCACAGAAAGGTGTTGGTCATCACCGGGAAAACCTAGTAACCAAGGTTGAGAATGGAGTGAAGCGGTACCACCTCAACTCACGTAAAAATTTCATCAAGAGTAGATTTTGAGGCGGTAAGAGGCGCACAATGTCTTGCCTTCGCCTTGTTCACTTGAGTTAGCTAATCGCTAATCGTTGCAACGCGCAAACCCTCTCCCATTCCACGTTAGTAAATCATCCAGTCAATCAGGCAAACAAATCAACGCGCATGGTACGTTTGTATGACATATAAGAACAATAAATTGACAGTCCTCCGAACGGCTTTCACATCATGCATTGGGGCAGGTGCGTGAGCGCTGTTTGCTCAGTCGTCCCAACAACGGCTTTTCCGGTCAATTTTTTTTCTTAGCCATCTGTTTCATCACTAACGCCAACCAATGACTGAAAGCTGTCTTTGCCTCATCGAGAAGAGAGAATCTTCCCATTCCTGGCTCTGCCATCGCGGCGCAGACCAATCAGTACCGCACCCATCAAGCCAGTCCAGTCGAAGTGCTATGCTATGAGGTTGGGCTGAACATTGACAGAAGGAATAGCAGAGGGGACAGAAGGAAGGTAGGGGGGTGCCGTATCGCTAGGTTGAAGCATATCCGTGCCTTATAATGAAGGCACGGTAACATCTCCACTTGGGCAATAATGACGATCCCGTGAATCCTTTGTGATCACTTACTATTTCTTCCTCCCACTGGAGCCGATCTCATCCAGCTCACTCGGGATGAGCGATGAGATTGCTTACTGAAAAATTATCTGACACCGTGCATTGTTTGAACAGGGCCTGATAACCGAACACCTACTTCTAAATTCACTTCACCGTCTTACTAATAAAAATGGAAAAAATAACCCCAAAAAAATGAAATTATGCTTAATAAACCGAGCATTGTGGAATAGACCACCCCTCTACTGCCCCTTGAAAAATTCTACACACAAATCGCCAAATTTGGCGTCGTGTGGCTTCCCACGAGTCCGGTAACATACACGCGATAGGATTGCTCTACACATGAAATGACTCCTCAGCAGTCGGCAGTAATAAACTGTTGGGCATAGGATCTCAAAACGACTTAATTCTCACGCATCGAACGCCACCGAGTTGCATCCCATCGCACCAACGAAGAGTTGCAGCAAAAGAAGCTCTCCAGCATTATCTAAGTTGATTTGCTGCTTGATTTAGCAGCATTGCAAATCAAACGACTGTACTCTCACCCACTACCAGTCAGAGGCTGGAGTTTTCTCGTCCGTCTGGCCCGGAGCTCATCTGAGAATCCGACCAATCAGACAGTCGCCAAATAAACACTTCAGAACAGATACCCATCTCGGCTGGTGTATGTGAGAAAGCACAGGAGTGTAGAGATAGGAGGCGCGTGCACAACCACGACCTCTTGGTATGCGCCAAGTGCTGAAGACTGGATCTGAGTTAAATGTTTATTTCAGCTGTATGCAAAAGTAGTCACTGATTGACCTTGACCTTGAGGTGGATAATAGCGCAACTAAAGGTCATCGATACGTAATCCCGGCCCAATTGGAAGTGAACAACAGAATAGAACGATAGAACGTGATAGAATTAGCCATGGAATCAGAAACCTCTTGAAGGATGAGGAAAACTTTGCCATGGTTACCGACTATCGTGAAAGTTGAAGAGTTAACCCTCCCATGGAACAAAGTTGAAATCAGCTACTACGTAGTTAAAATGTTTCCATAGGGTTTACTATTCTCTTATAATCAAAGTAAATGCTCTGAAGTCCCAAAATAAGACAATGCCTTGTACATGACCTCTTCAGGTCAATATCAGTGGTGCTATAAGGTCATTGTAGAAATGGGAAATCACCACCCCTTCTGGAATGGGTTTAACGTGAAAGACCACATAAGTAGGGCTTAAATCTTCAGGTCATCGGCTGAGGCTACCATGACTTCCACTGATCGCATGCATGACAAGCAGTCGATGCATGGTGGCTTGAGTTGTTGCAAATCCTCTAGGGCAATTTTGGACGAAAAACACCACGCAAGATGACAATTCTAAACCAGAAGGGTGGAAGAGCCTTTCTTTTGCTATCACATGCATAACAGGAAATGGTAACCTTGACAGCCGTTCTACTGCATAAAGACAGTTAGCAAAAGCCGTAGGAGTAAGTTCATTTCAGTCCAGCCGCCATCAATAAAGATGGCAGGTCGGTGGTTATTTGTAGTGACAAACAAAGTTTCTTAGGGTGGAGGGCGTAATCCCGAAAATATACTGTCTGGAAGACTTCAAGCATGTCAGGATATGAGGGATGAGGCATTCAGCCCATGTGAAATGGCAAAAAAGACAAGTCGTTTTGTCATATCGGAAGATGCAGCACAACACACCACAACACAACACAGTCGGTCGGAAACATTTGCAATTCGGAAAAGCTAGTGCACCCTAGTCACCCTAGGATGGTTCAGACGCACCCATAAATCTCTCTACAGCAAAAAAGTTGCGGATACTAAACAAACACTAAAAAGTGTGCAAACTTAGCAAAGTGATGCATCGGAAAGCAAACACATTTTCCACTCCATAGAACTAAGTGTTCCAGTTTGACATAAACGAGGAGATTGAAACAGTATGGTCAATAAACTTCGAACCCTCTGTTGACAAAGAAATTCAACTTAGACAATATCATAAAAGAAGGCATCGTAAATTAGTTTTCTCTTTTAAGAAGAAAAAATAAAAAAGCACTCACAGGCAAGTGTTTTCAGGCGTGATGAGTCGAAAAGCGACCTTTCGATGCGCACCGGAGGCTGGCAGTCTCCGAAGTACGAAATTCTATTGAAAGGAAAAATATGAAGCAAAAAAGCGTTCATTGTCTCTCACTTGCATCCTAAAGGAGTAACACAACTTCGATTTGACCTTTGTCAACTCGTAGCACAAAAAAAAACATTGCAGCAAAGCGAAACCGATTTCAACCGTGGGCTTGGTCACCCAGGCTCCTCAATTGCGCCCGGTTAGGATACCGTTCAACTTCTTTGGGAGCTCTGATACTTGATTATTAGTGTCCCCTTTAATGCCTTCTGAAATGAGCATATCAGCTCGTTAGAGTAATAGACCTTACCCCTATTACCGCCCTTGTTATCCCACTCTCAATGAGGTAAGGCTTTTTAGGCTACCTTGGGCGATAAAGCAGAGACCATAAATTATGCTCTACCCGAGTTCATGCAGTCGCGACATTGACAATTCTACTTTGGAAGTCATGAATATGCAAACGAGGATGTCTCGAGAAGTTCAGACAAGGTGATGGCTTTGACAAGGCGAGGATCGGCCTAGCTGATAGCATGATTGCAAAACAAATGCAAAAGTGTCATTCTAACCACAAATAGGTCTGTCCAGTACCCCATTGGAGGTAGGCAGATAGGGCAAATCCAACGCAAGTAGTCAGCGGATCCGCAGAAGCAAATCTTAGCACAGATTACAATTCCAACGGCTAAAAGTGGTGGAAAGGGTAAAGGAATGAGCGACAATGTGGACAGTTAAGAGGTGTTGAAAGATGGCATTCTTTGTTGTCATAACAAAGTGATGGATCTATTCAGTAGTTAGATGCATTGAAGCAAGCATTGACTATCTGAACATCGTCAGTAACCGTCAAATAAAGTGACGAAACAGAGAGAAGCTGAAGTAAATCAGCGTCACCCATTTGGTGTTCCCTCTTCGCTCACGGTGGATGGATAGCTAAAGTAACCAACCAACATGTCTGGGTAAAATAATGAAAGAGGAGGATCTGGGTGTTACCACATGCGGTAAATCACATTCCTCCCATTGTTTAGCACTCGTCCAACCGAGTTTCCCTTGATCGTCTCATTACACAAACAGACGCATATTTCAGTCATAGAACTACCTTCAAAAAGGCGTACGAAAGTTCTTTAAGAGATTATTATTCCCCACCATCATGAGCTCGCATTTTAGCTACGGCAAGGTAGTACCATGCATGTAGGAAGTTCCTAGAATAGTCTCCCACTACCATGCCAAACGATGACGCTCAATGAGCGAAGTGAAAGTGATTGATCGGTAGCAATGTTCCTTGACTAAAATCATGGTTAAAAACTTAACAATTGACACTTCAGTCATAGAATGGGTGCATACAGACAGCACTTCAATACCTACAGATCTGTTAAAGACAAATCGAGAGAAACTTCTTCGGCCAGGAATGCAAAATAAAGCAACATCCAGTGAAGTGGCGATGGAGGTCACATAAAGACGTTCGAGAATGGGAGCAGAAAGGAATGGGACCCACAAAACTGACAATTCAACATTTGTCAATCCAACAAGTAACGATCTATGGAGGTGACACCAAAACACCTTTCCTCAACAGCTACTGTCCAACTCACAAAGTGACGACACACAACAGAAATTTTAATGTCTATGAATTCAGCAAGAAACAATTTGAAAGGGTGCCCAACAACAGAGTCAAGATAGCCAAGGTAGTCCTTTTACTGCCACCATTTCTACCACATAAGTGACGGCTCCAAGGCCACGCATCTACCAAAAAGGTGGCTGCGTAACCACCACTGCACACCTCAATAAAGAAACATATCCGTACTTGGCAACGCAAACAAGAAACATTGTCAGTAACAAATTTGAAGATGATGGTAGACGCTATATAAAGACGCCCTGTAACGAAGGACAAATTAGGAGCAGATTCCCCTTTACCCAGTGCATTTTCGGCCAAAATAAGAGATTCCAAGGAGAAACGGTCCAATTAGAACATCCTCTAGGCTTCCCCTTAACGATATGATTTCAGCATTCGCAAGTCTGCAGAGATGAAAGTGAAATACCTGAAATACCGCGATCTCCCTGCCATCGCAAAACAGAACGAGTTTTGGTGATTTGACACGCAGAGTCAAATGGTTGGAGGCGCTGCCGACGTAAACGTTCATGGTACTAAACATCGCGGCGGCCGAATGACACCCGGAGGAATAGGTTAGGCGGGTTGTAGCTGTGTTACGAACCTCCACATTCCATGATGTGGTAACAGTCGCTGTTGAGGGTGTTGCAGTGTCAACCGCCTCAGAGGAACGACGAGTACCGAGGAAGCGACGAGTGAGGAGAAGGAACTCCACGACGCAGAGATGGGCGCCTGGATTGACCCGTAGTTCGACAGGCTCGCACAGACTAACCTCTACCGACTGGAAAAGGGAACGAGGAGAGGAGCAAAAGTGGGAATTTTATTTCTTAAAATCGTCACACCCTTCCAGTGAGACCGTGCGTTTGCCTTACTTCGTGACTCAGCTACAACTCAAGCTGTAGATCAGGAGAAAATCTAAACATCGTCGTATTCTATCGCGACTCAACGGGGAAAATTATGTATCTTTGACCATCCTACAAGTCACAGATTAAGCTTAGCCTATTGTGCCTCACCTTTTCTTGATTTGTCTTCCCTATGACCTTCATTTAATCTTCATTTCTATCTGTCCCATACCGCCTCGCCCCAGTTCTACCTTTGCTTTCCTCCCTTCCTCCATTTAGCACCTCAAGAGTAAAGTTGGGTACGGTCGAACACCTACTTACCTACCACATTGCCCACTTCCTTCCAATCCTCCTTTAAGCAGTCCAACTACCTTGTGTTCCACAGTAACAGATAAGAATCTGCACTTTTTGCCTTAGTTTACGTTCATTCTTTCCACTGTGTACCTGCAACTATCTGTTTGATTGTGTGGGCCTCCGAGATCGTGTATGTAATTACACATTTCCCCTATTTGACCTTTTAGACAATCTGTTTAATTGATGTCGCACATAAACAAGTAAGACAGTTCCCCCACCTCCCTGGTCCATCTTTCCCACGTGTGTGCGTGTACGCTCACTTCACTTCACTTCAATTGACCGCTTTCTTCTGCCTGTTGCTCTTCCTTCATTCCTTCAAAGTGAAGTAAGCAACTCGTATTGGGAACAAATAAGTCGTCAAATACCGACAAGGCGTGCAACTAGCCTTCTTTCCTCTGATAAAACCTCGTCCAGCACATCAACTCATGCTCCTACTTTGACCGGCGGTGAAATCTACCTAGGAGGGCACTTAGGACACACTTATGTAGACTGCGATCCGTGAGAACAGCCACAACGTCTACACATGAAAATCCATTCAAGTGTCCCATGTAGATTATATACTACTCCCTCATGCTTCTCCACAAGTGGGCAAGGCGTTTACATTCCGTTACGAATCTAAGACGGGTGGATATATGGGACAAGGATGGGTAGTCAAGTAGATAAGTGGACGAGTGAATAGAGGAATGCATCCGACGGGGTTGGAGTTATTGACTGGTTAACTGATCGGCAAATCGATTTTCGAATATGTTTAGTACGATTACGGACCGGCCATCCCCTAGATGGATGGATAAGCAGACGATTTTCCAATCAGCTAACAGTCCACTGAACAACACACTTACACGTTGGGAGAGGCTGCAGCACACCTGGAAAGCGGGCAGCGCGATCAGGCTGGTAGGCGGCATTGACGATGTCGACGTGTCGGGCAGGCGAAGACGGAAGTCACTGCCCGACACAGAGAATTCGAGAAACAGCGGCGGTGGCATCGATGATTGCTGCTGCTGCAGCAGAGGCGCAGTAGTAGCAGCCGATGAGAGTGGAGTGCGCGAGGGCGAACAGCGTGGCAAAGCGGAGGCCGAACAGTGTGCTCGCGGCACTTCGCACTCAATACGAGCTAAGTGGAATTATTTGAATTGAATATGAACACAATGGGAAATTTTATCAGCGAAGGGTACGTAGAAGACGTCCAGTCTTCAGAAGCCACTCGACATATTTACTACTTTCATTTGCAAAGGATACCAGCAAATGCTTCAGACCTCCATTTTACTCCGAGTTACTTTCTTCGACACACATCTCTCGAACTTCATTGTCATCAATCCTCATCCCCTCCCATAACCACATCATCATACGATCGAAGGAAACCCAGAAGCACTGGATAGAAAGCACTCCACGCGTGCCAATAGGGAACAGATAGATCGACTGATTCACCACAAATAAGAAGCCCACGCCCTTAAGTAACTGCCCCATTCATTTTCAACATTCATTCATGGTACCCCCTGGCTAGGCGAGTCGCTGCCTTTTTTGTTGCCATTTCCTCCAAAAAGCTTCTTCTTTACAGTCATTCCAATCACGTACAGTGCACGTTTCATGCGTTGACCCAGTAATAAAGAGTTGGACCAACCTTCAGTGTATCTACCTTGAAATACTCCATACCAATTGTTTTGTATCCCGATTCCTACGAGCCGATCGTGGTGTGAACCCCAGGTACAGCTCTTGTATTCAACTTTTTTTCAGTAGTTAACACCAATATACTGCAATAATTCACTCTCGCGCCTCTGTCCCAAGGGAGTAGTAGGGAATAAATGGGTGAATTGCTCACCACCACGAATGCCGCCACCGTCGTCATCATTTCATGACCATCAAAGTGTCAGGTAATAAAGCCAGTTCATGCTAGAGCTAGCACCACTGATTTACTTCACCAACGGTCCAACAAAGCAGTCAAAATAACCACGATGATTGAATTGTGCCAATAGTAGCAGTTTCACCCCAGAAGATGACGGTAAAAATGCCCAAAAAAAAAGTCCCTGCCTTGGTCTAGGCACCCCAAACTTCTACGCACGGAAAACCATCGAGCAGTGGCTCCAATTTAGTTGTTCTTGTCTACTATACACGCCGCTGACTGTGGGGTCAGCTAGGCATTCTCCGTTTTCCTACAGTCACCGAGAAAATTTGAATGCCTCTCACACAAAATGTGGTATTCATTTTAACCGCTTAAGAGGCAAAAACACACTCACGTACGAATACACCTATGAGCGATAGAATAAATCTCTCTCTCACATTGGTGACAATCAAATGCAAGTGATATCGAAAGTCACTCACCACCACAAGAGGCCAAAAAAGCCAAATGAAACGCTTCAAAGTGTCCGTCCAGTGTGAATCGATTCATTGATGTGACGGCAG
This sequence comes from Taenia multiceps, assembly GCA_001923025.3. Lineage (NCBI taxonomy): Eukaryota > Metazoa > Platyhelminthes > Cestoda > Cyclophyllidea > Taeniidae > Taenia > Taenia multiceps. The sequence continues at coordinate 1,821,955 of CM010315.2, read as the reverse complement.
CAGTACTAAACCAACGTCGACGAAACCATCCACTCCGCCTCCCTCGTCCACCACTGCAAGTGACACCACCAACTCCGACGACTACTTTCCCCAAGTGTCGATGCATATTCGCCAGCATCACCGAAGGCATTTCTACCTCAACCTCGGAGATGCGGAACCCCACCACGTTAACGTGACACTGGTGGGATTATAGAAGCAAAGAAAAAAATCGAAGAAACACCAAAAGCATAAATGTCGTTTCTGTCAAATCTAAAAGTCTAACTTTGCACTTGCACTATAGCAAAATATGCTGTCACGACTACCTAGGCAGTGTACAACACACATCAACACAACTCCTTAAAGTTACCACATCATCTCAACACCCCCCGCATTTGTACGCAAAAACTCCATTACAACTAACCCAGGTAGAGAACTGAGCCACCTTCACAAGCCTGTACTTCAACTCCGACTCCATCAGGACGTCGCTAATCGGTGAAGAGGTAAAAGATTCTTCCCTCTCCTTCCGAGGTTCCCCTGTGACCTCGTTGTTTCCAGCAGAACTCCATTTGGGTGTGATCGCGTTCAACTGGAAACCACTGGTTTCTAACACGAAGCTGAAAAATTCCGTCGCAGCTGATGGCAAAGTTACGTCCAGTTTCGTTAGTCCGATGGATCCAACTAGAGCTGGAACCGCGCTTGCAGCCGCAAACCATGCCACACGAACAGCCTCAAAAACAACGAATGTACACCCAAAATTAGGCACTTACGCAATCCTTCTGATTCCTAGACGGTTCAACATACACGCTTGCGTGAATGTATTTCTCCTCCATTGTTTTACTGTAGCTTGAACCATAACTCGTCTTGTGACCCGGTGCAAGCCACTTATGAGATTTCGCGATCGAACGCAGACCCGAGTGCAGACTCTGAAAGAACACTGACTCGTCCGCATCCTGCGCAAAACCGCCGAAAATTCCAGACACAGTAAGTGCAGCATCCACCTTATCCTCTGTTAAGCTTGCGCACACGTCTACACGCTCAATCGCCAGCTCTCGTGAAGCCTCATGGGTGCCATCAATACGTCCACTGAGCAGTTTCAGATTTCCAACATTAAGGCTCAGATTCTCCGCACCACTTGTGAAACGAATCACCTCTGACGTTAAAGTAAGACTCCTAAAGAAAAAGTCCATAAACCAAAATAGAAGCTCAACTTCTCTATCGGTTGTCTCAGCAGATTCACGTTTACTGCAAATTTCGACTTCGACAATCGAGGAGGGAGGAACTCCACGCTCAAATAGGCTAGAGACCACCTCGTGCTTTTTGAAGGCTTCTCCTCTATTGCTTCGAGAGACAAATCTTCTTCAGCACCAATTATCTTCTCAAACTCCCACAGGTTGGCTAAAGAAATAAAAATGCTACGAAGAACTTACATTCTCGAGCCATCAAAAACGCGCCAAACACCTTCACGCTCATACTTCCATCCTGCACACCCACCTTAAATTCAATAGCGGTGCTCAATATGGCCACAAATGTACCACACATGTGGAAGCGGCGACAGAAGAGACAAGGTGCATTTGGTGATGAGGAACTATCGTCATCTGCCTCACTGTAGGATTCACCACAATGTTGACAAGTAAATTCATCTCCTGACGCACAGTTGGCCCAGATCATCGGCTTTAAAACGACACTTCCAACACCAACTGATATTTCGTGTCTAACAGCCTCGCATTAGGACATGTAATGCCTGCTTACTTCATTCGGTGACCACATATGATGACATTCTCCAGCGTAAGAGACGTCACCGCCTTGTGATTCTCAAGTGTGCAAATTTGTGGTGGATTGATAGACTTCGTGCGAGTATAGGAGAGATGAACCCAACATGATTTTACTACCAAAGAACACCACCTCAACTAAATACATATACAGTTCTATTATCACCTTACCAGTGTTACATCGAGCGAAAAACTCTTTTTGGGCTTATCTGTAGGCATTCTTCCAGCACACTTTGTCAAGTACCAAATCTTTACTAGACCATCGGGTGAGGTATAGAAGTGAATGCAGGAAACGAAAATACATAGCAGGGAACTGAACAGATTTATTAAATTCATTTTAATGTACTACAAACCTTGCACTTGAATCCAAGAGCCAGCTTGTAAGACAGACCCTGTCTATCTCCTACATTTTGCATTTACAGTGAAACAGAAGAAATAAACCTACAATCGAATCCCCAGTGAGGAAGGTTACTCTAACGAGGTATGCACCACGAAAATTTAACTTGGAATAGTTGATTGCACAAGGCAACACTTGTCTTAACCGCCATGAAATAGCGTAAAACAGTATCCTACATACAAACATAATGTACATCAAAACGCCACAGCACCTTGGAATTATGGCTAGAAAAATTAGAACAAATAAAACTACAAGCAGGATTATCTGCAGCATGCTTGAATTGTTGCAGTTATCCCAACGGAGTGAGCTCACGGCATTAACGACATCATGCACGATAATGCTCGCATAGCGAGCTGAGGCAAAACAAACCTCGCGCTTCTCCTCAACCAATCACCACGTAAACTCACCACCCAATCAACTTGTAACCTCTCTGAAAGTCTAAACCTGCCTGAGGTACTTTATTCTGCTCTTTTTTCTGCATCTGTGTTTATTACCCTAGCCACCACCCCCTACGAAATTTGTAAAACCTAAAAAAGTTCCCTCAAAAAACATTTTTTGTTTAAATAACCGACGTCAAGGTCGAAGCATGATTAACAATAATAATTAGAATGAATTAGCTGAAAGATAGCTACTAGAGGAACATCTAGTAATTCTTTTTTTATTATTTATTCAGTTTGTCCACTTTCACTTAAAAGCAACGGACCTAGTCGTTATTTTGAGGAAGTAGCCGCGTTCAAACACCACTGTGGCAGCAAATGGGCTATTAATGCGCATAAAGAAGGGCTGGTAACTTGTGATTACGTAAAAATGGGTAGTAGCTGTCACACCTACACGGGATAAAATAGAACGTCGGGATGGCAGGAGTTGAAATCCAACAAACCCGACAACGTGGCCTATCGGAAAGGCGAACTCTTATGTCTGATGGAGATTTTTGCCGCGTGTAGCCAGAAACCTGAGCAACCTTTGCAGATATAATCATTGATGTCGGGCTTTTCTGCGCATCTTCCTCTCAAGCATTTTGTGACAAATTTTTTCTTGGTTATGCCATGCTGGAGAAGAGCATACAACGTAATTCCTTGGCAGTCTGTCCAACCGTTGAGTAAAGAGCAGCGTTCAAATTATTCTAGGACCCTGTCGCTTGACATTGGCACAGTTCGAATTGATTTCCTTAACCTTCACAAACGATTACATGACACCACACGATACCTGCGAACCATTAGAAGCACACACATGCCAGCTGCAGTCAGTCGCGCAACTAACCGCTAGGTATGTTCACCTATGCATTTTAGGGCCTTCGGCCCGTGGTTGTGCCTTTCCACATTGTTGTCGATCCCATTACCCAGTGAATTGTCAGCGGCCTCCTCCCTCCTCGCTCCATCCTCATCATTCTAAAGACGCCCAAAAACCAAAATCTAAGAGTAGGCAAAAGGTCGGAAAAGTGATAGGTGAATTAGACTCTCATTCTTTCCTTTGTTCCTTTCTCTCTCTTCCCATTTCCATCCGTTAATCCATTCATGCCTCAAATAGTAGCCCAGATAATTTGACCTGTCAAGGGGTAGCCGAGTATCTTTTTCAAGTGTGCCATTAAGAAGAAGTTCGTATTCCCATCTCCTAAGAATGTTCCTTCTTGCTTTATTCAGTGGTACAGAATTAGCAGCAGCGTTAACAACAGCCCTACAGAAGTACAACTTCCTCAATGTTTTTTTTACCAATTGTCTATCCCACTCAAAATATTCCGAAGTGCTCTACATTAGGGTAAGTTTGGCTAAATCGGACTAGACTCGGTTAGACTTGAATAGGCACCTAGGATAGCATAGAGTAAGCGCAGAACCATCTGTTCTATCATGAGTACCTCAGAGCTGCCTCAAATGTTGAGCTAAATTAGACCCAACCCCACTGCGGGCGACATGAAAAAAGGCCTCCTCCCCCTCCTCTTGCAGATGCTGGAGACCAATGTACACATATAGCAACTAGACCTTGTGATGTCTATACAACAAGAGATCAATAGTTCTCCTATCTATTCCTTTTCTATGTTCCAAACTAGAGCCTTTTCGATGAGTATCTCCTCCTCTTACTGCTCTATGCGCCATGTACCGTCCCTTGCATCATGGCTCATCAGGCATGTTCCATTCATTCAACCTATCCACTTGACGGGGCGAAATGTGTACACCGAGCATCTAATTTCACGTCACTGCGCTTATCCTCCTTCACTATTTGCATAGTGGTGATGGCATGACAGCTTGCTTCCTTCACCTTCACTTCCTCCACGCCCAATTTCGTTCCTTCTCCAGCTCTTTCTTCTCGTCCACCTCTTCCTTCCTTTGCCAACGTCCTTCTAACAAGCTTAATTCACCTCTCCACCTATCTCATTCCCAATATTTCCTCTCTCTCTCCATCTTTCATAGTCCATTACTCGCCACCATTTTGGCTGACACAATCGGGGAAGGCAGTACTGGATTTGATTGATGCAAAGCCACTGCCCTTGATAATTAATGTAAAACAACGTGTTGATATTACACCAGGCTGCAAGTTATAAATGCGTGAAGAACAACCTACACTCAAGTCAAATATGAGTAAGGAAGAAACAATGGACCTATAAGCTTTGACCTTGAGTCAAAATAAATATCCACCAATGTTGTACAACAAGCTAGCGTCCTTTCGAAAAGTCTCTTTTAAACAAGCTTTATGTAAAATGACACATATGAGAGTCTTACCGAGTTTCAGGTTTAGCGTATTAATGAGTGGTAGGACTCTCAAAGGCTCAAAAGTAGGCTGTAATGATCCCCATAAACGAGTCCTCGAAAGAATGCTCCGACTGTCAATTTCAAGTCTAATATGAGCAATGAAGAAACAATAAACCTGTACTTTAATCAACAGATATGAGAATCGTGAAATTATCCGGACAAAAGGACCCCCTGACACACTTTGAAGACAGCCTTAAGAGTCTAAATAACACCAGCAGGTGGACATTGACTGTTGGCCATCAAACCGACGTCCATACTTGGACCTTAATCAAAAGAGTATATTACCGACTATCTAAAAACTGTCAAGTGACTACTGACCACACCACTTCACCAGCAAAATATGGTAGCATATTTTGTGATTGACTGCAAACGAAAATGCTTCACTGCCAAAGTCTCAGGTCCATTATGGAATCGCAAGCATTGGGCTGCGTGGGAAAGAATCACAGCAACCAGGTCTGATGAGTCAGCCAGAAGAAATACCATTCCTGCGAAACAGCACAATATCTTACACCGCTGCAAAATGTGTGAACTTTGGAATGCAAGTGTAAGAGGTGCTCTCACATCTCATCCTCGTGCTCATCTGATGATTTTTATCAAGCCTTTAACATCAGATATCCCAAGTAGAAGCGTGAAATAGATAGCCGATAAATTGGGCTGTGTTAGACATGGAAGTATCCAAAGCTCGGTTCCTTGTTTACCAAGACAAAATGTCTTAGGTGAGTGCAACTTAGACGCTAACATAAAAACCACATGAGACACCTTGTTTTAAGCCCATAAACAGTGACGAGAGATACACACGAAAATAAAACACCAGCCTGTAAGCTTTGACCTTGAGTCAAAATAAATATCGACTAATGTTGTACAACAAGCTAGTGTTCTTTCGAAAAGTCTCTTTTAAACAAGCTTTATGTGAAATGACACATATGAGAGTCGTGCCAAGTTTAAAGTTTTGCGTATTAATGAGTGGTAGGGCTCTCAAAGGCTCAAAAGTAGGCTGTAATGATCCTCATAAACGAGTCCTCGAAAGAATGTCCCGACTGTCAATTGCAATCCGAAAAATCTTGATTGCCTAAGTTCTCACCCCTACTCTTAGAGTTCGCACTAGTGGATCCTCGGATGGAAGCACCTGTACCGCGCAATCATCGCGTTGAAGATCAACTAGCTCCATACTGCCCTCCCACTTACGAAGTTTGCCCAGACCACTTTTGGGCGGCCAAACGAGGTACCCACATGCGAATACAAATCGCGTCATGCAATTAACCTTCTATAGACTACCACAGAAAACAAATCATAGCGCCTTTGTGCTTACGCACTTCACCAAAAGATTTGCTTTGCCGCTTTCTGAGCCTGATAACCTGGCAACAGAGAAACCCCTTAGATCGCTCCGAACTTCATCAGCATTGGAATCAAGTCTATTCGAATTCCCTTACCGTAAAGACGCCTTCCAGCAGAGGCCACCACATTTGCTTTATGGCATACATCAAGATTCGTCTGGTTTAAGTCAGAACGAACCACAGTTAGCTTCCTGAACTCCTCCAACCGACACTAATATTCATCCTACATGTCAAATTAAAGGACTAGATTAAGGAATATTTTTGGCTTTATTCGTTGCCAGGGCAGGTAAATCAATTTAAACTGGCGTAAGGTGACACCGCCAAGAAAAAATTACCAGCCTTCAAGGCAAAAGCAAATTAAAGGAATTAGAAGGAGGAGAGGGGAGGGGAGGGGACAGGAAGCAAGCACGAAAAAAAGGAGGCAATAACGGCGACACCGCCTATCCATAATGTGTAGCCACATAAACCAACGCTACAGACAAAACACTCTGCACCACAAATGCCTCCAACATGCTATCCACGATAACGAGTAGCATAAATTTAGTGCCTGAAGGTCATTTCAACTTGCAATGAGTGTTTAGTCGATGGATTAGGAAGTGTGCGCCGCTAAGCAAAATAAGTGTTCAAGAGGGTAATAGCGCAATCGCCATGCCGAGCAATTAATGGGCATGGCCACATACTTGGGAGTCATAGAGTCTTCTGCCCAATACACCGATAGCCAACGGCAGTTACAGCTGCTTACGAGATGCCAAAGCGCTGCCCGTGCTCCTCTTGCTAGACAAGGCGTTTGAACTCTCCACCCGTCGTGGTGACGAAGAGCGCTCAACAGGGTTGAATAGGGGCCCCAACAGAGGCGCTGTTTTAGAAACAAAATTGAGAGGGATTGAGAGTAGCAAAGCACCTCTAAACGAAAACAAGCATTCAAGCACTCGTTTCGCATTACCTGATGCTCCACTTATGCCAACGGGTGGTGGAGTGGGAGGACTGAAATGAGCATAAAGTGATGAGAAAGCACACCTCTTGACGGATGACAAGAGTGAGCTTGTCACCCCTTGATGATGAATGAGTTTTCGACCTACCCAAGTAAAGAAGCGTCCCCCTCATCCGGTTTACTCAAAATGATCTGCCTACCCCTGATAAAATGGGGTTGAGTAGCCAAAACTAAGTTGACAGTTTTGGCATTCTTAAACACCACCCAAGCCTCTGTGCCGATGACACTGGCGTAGTCAACCGGGCCATAGTTGACAAAGTAGTCTCTTAGGACTGTGTGAGTTGTACCCTCACCTACGCCCCGGATAAGCAACTTCCGCGCGTTGATCATGGAGCTAACGGCGCTGGCGTGGGTGACGCCAGGGTCACTACAAGGCAGAGTGGAGGTGTGATCACCGACCGCACCTCCAACCAACTGTGTAGCTTAACAAAGTGAAAAACTCACCTAGTTTTATGCTTCTCACTCGAAGCAGGAGTGAGGACGAGCTTCTGACCATTGAGATAAAGTGATTGGGCTTTTAGGGCGTTTTGGAGATCCTGTGATCTCCCAAACACCAGGCGTCCACATTGACCGGTGATCTGACACTGCTTGACATCTCCATAACTGGAAAAGTATATCTTCAGTACGCTTTCACTAAGAGACTTGCCGATGCCATCAACGTAGAGGGTGCGAGAAGAGATATCCTCCAGAGGCTGATCACCAGTAGGACCTCTACAGCAGCGAAAAGGCGAGATGCTGGCGGCAAAGGACCGATTGACTCACCAACAACCATTAAGTGAAGGAGCGACTTACGGAGTATCTCCGACACTGCTAGTCGAGGCGACTCGGCTTCTAAGCGATGAAAAAGGAAAAAAAGAATAAAAAAAGATTTTTAGATACCTCCGCCTTCAGTTTCTCCTTTATTCTTTCTAATTCCTTGGTAGTTAGAATAGCCGAAAAGCGGCAGAAAATGTCGCAGCACTGCCCTCCCCCATTCCTCACACGGAGCCTTTCAACACCCATGTTGTTTCGGGCGGTTAAGTCTAAAAGAGCCCCACCACCCTGTCCAGTACAAAGGTCAGCACGATTGATAATGGCCAAAGAACACAGTCGCTGTAGTAGTACAAACAATCCGAAATGAAATGTAATTCAGAAATGTCCATTTCCTCTTAATATTCCCCCTCTTCCCCTCCCTCCTCACGCGTGTGCTGGGATTAATTCACCAACCGAGACTTCTTACTACTGGAAATAAGACAAGTAGGTGGAACTGTCTCGAAATACCCTCACGTAGGTTCACAGCATCGCGATGTGGAAGGAAAAGCCACCACCCTCTCTAATTACACACACGATGACAGCAAAGCAAGGAAGCATAAAAGATCACTTACAAAGTTTCCTGTTCTCCTGTAGATTTCACAGACTTATTATTGGGCACGAAGGGTCGCAACTCCACCATTTTATCGTCAACCATGTACCAATGGACAGAGATGGCTACGTCAGCCGTCTTGGGTTTTTCGAAGACCACAACAGCAAAACCTCTTTTGGGGAAAACATCGACTCGCCGTACTGGACCCAGTTTCGATAGTGCTGACGTTAACGAATTCGCCGTCGTATTCCATGAAATACCACCAACAAAAACTCTCGATTCTGCTTCTAGGGGTGGTGCAGGTGGAGATGGAGAAGCAAGTGAAGGTGACGAATTGGACATATTTGTGGGTTCCGTAGGTACCGAAGGTTTATGGCCACTTCGTCTGGAAGGTGGGAAAGAAATTATCCACAGGAAGCATTTGAAGGTGGAATACAAAATGACACCGTCCGCTGATCTATAGCAGATACTTCTCCCCTTCCTACCGCGTTCCACCTGTGCCTCCAGTCTGCTAGCCTTTTCAAACGTCAAGTGCTAAGTGTTGTCTTTAAAGGTAGGGATGTGGAAGACCTTTCTAAATGGCTCAAGATGCTGCAAGTCAAATAACACCCGCGTTTCATCTACAAGCGCTACTCGTTCGCAAAGTCAAATCCAGATTCTCTTAGGAAGGAAACATTAAGACTTGAGTTCTCAAATGTTAAATGAAATGAACAGATAGTGACTGAGCTATCCAAAGGGTGGAATGAATCCTCAGCAAGTGAACTACCAGTCGGGACAAACGGGAACGCTTAATTATACCCCTTTCACTTGATGTTCTGGATATTTCTGTCCCTCATTGCCAACCCATCATGCTCTGCACATCGGTAGTCAAAATTGCACCCAACGGTCTTGGTGACTAGTACGATCTCATGTCAACGATGGTGCGGGATTCAAACCGAGGGTTATTTATCCCTAACAACGGTGAAGTTCAAGCCCAATTTGTATGGGATTGAAAACGTGTCAAGCCTTTCACAAATAGGTTCGACGACACTTCGCCAAGCCAATAACGACTCCACACATGGTGGTAGTGGCAACTCCCAACCTCGTGACCCCAGCAGACCAATTTTTTTGCGAATATTTGGTCAAGGCGCGGAATGCCGGACCAACACATAACCACTGGTGAAATCACACAAGAGACCAATCTTTCGGTGGTTACGGCCAATCTGATCACGCACGGGGACTTAGGTGAACGCCGGGTGCCATGACTACAACGAACTAAACTAAATCTGGCTAAAATAGACCACATTAATCCATCGCCTTCCTCCTGCTAGACATTAGTTAACACTTGGAATATGTTTACAAACGTCGAGCTACAAAGGTAACTTCCTCTCCTTGTCAAAATTCTCCTCTTGATCGAAAAAAATTGGAAGCCCTCACTCGACTCCTACACTGTGACATTAAACGGGCTGATAAAAAGTAACTGCTCTCCTCGAAGCTCAAAATGAGTCGGGTTGCAGGTAAAGAGGACTTACGCTAGAGCATTACGAGCCTCCTTGTCAGGTACAAAGGGCAACAATTCCACCCTCTTACCGTCCACGTCGAGCCAATGCCTTGCGATGGCCAATTCAGCCGTCTGGGGATCAGTGAATACGACTACGCCAAAGCCACGCTGAGGAACCATGTCAAGCTTCGTAACCGTACCGAACTGCGACAGTGCGGACTGCAATGAGGCCTTCGTCGTGTTGGCCAAAATACCACCGATATAGACCTTCTCGTGTTCCCACAGCTGTGGAGGTGGCGCCGTATTTTTGGGGAGTTCCGCCTTCAAGGCTGCGCGACTGAAGAAGGTTGCACAATCTTATGCATACTAGTTATGTTTCGCCCAATGAAAGGCTACCAAGTGGTTGGAAAAAAGTAACAAAGTAAATGATAAGATTTCTTCTACGGACGTGTCACTGAAAAAGCCTGAAAAGCGCAAATGATGATACCGATCACCCATCTGAGAGCTATGAGTTGCAGCAACACTACAACAAAAGCACCACACATCTATGTGACGCCACTGTTTAACTAGGAAGGTGGAGGCGTCACATATAGGCGACGCTTCTAGCATTCACAAACAACTTAACACTTTTAGCCTTTCACTTGAAACAAGAAAAATGTGACAAAAGACATACTTCCTCTTGATATACTCTTTCACTTCCACCCTTGTTCCTTCGATGATTTGAAAGCGTTCGGAGGTGGCCCTGAGCACAGACTTCTCACTCTCAAAGGTAATGCATCCAAATCCTCTGTGGTGGGAAACAAATGAGTTTTTTACAGAGCCGTAGCGCGAAAAGTATTTCCTTAATTGTATATGATCTATCTTCCGCGAGACACCACCGACAAAGACCTGTTTACCCGTGGAAGCATCGTTAACGACACTGCCGACTTCTGAAACCTCGTCTTGACAACTGAAATAAGGAACAAAAAGTGAAGCAACTTTTTTAGCGAGCTATTCTTGCACCTTAAAAGGAGAAAAAATAACTAATTAGGTTTACCTGCTCTGAGCATCATCATCCTCGTAATCTGTCATATCGATCAGTGACAAGGTCTCCAGCGCACTGGTTAACTAAACACGCAAGAGAAATGACATTTGTCGCAACGCATCCAAACTAAAGAAGGCCAGAAGATGGACGCATCAAAACAAATCATTGCCGAGTGTTTACCTACCGAGTGTTCAACATGTAGCTTTGGTTTCTCTTTACATTTATCCACCTTTTCATGGATGCAAGCTGCGCGAACGCTTACGCAGTTTAGCTTTTCTCTCAGGTCCAAAAGGTCACCCAATGCCTAAAAGATGATATCAATTAGCAGTAAGTAGTGCGATATTTACCATCTGGGGGAGAAGCGTTTTCTGATACACACATCCGATAATGCACTCCCTCGCTTGCATGGCAGCACCTTTAAGGGCCACTAACTCATCCAGATAGCCCGTAAAAAAGGCGACTAAATTTGCGGTACTGAGGTCTAACGACTTGTCGCAGGCGTCTTCAAGCTCTGACGTTGCTTCTTCAATGCCATCCTTCAGGCGGGGGCCTTGAGCACAGGAACTAGGCTTCAGTGAACCGCGTATCTCCTCTAAATTCTTTTTCCCTTTCAACAATTCACGCACTGATTTGGTCACGGAGGCAACTACCTGAAAAATGAAGGAATGAAGTCACTCAACTGTTAAGACAGTCTACCACAAAATTTGATTTGTTTAAAGTGGATTTCGAGGGTGTCGTAAATCATCAGTAATTATGTTACTTATCCGTACGAATGATCTGGGAGAAAAAAAGATCAATTTCGAGGAAGAGGATTCGGATGTGGTAAATGAAGAGCAGTTGGCAGTAAGCGACATCACCTTGGCGTAATGAGAATCCCAGCAGCTAGAACAGACGCGTAACTGACAATGCTGACAGTCACGTAGAATCGGTGCAGGATGCTGACAAGCGTTGCAGGTGGTTACAAGGCTCCGCCGTTCCTCCACAAAACGTTGCGTTACTAACCTCTCAAGAACCTCATTGTGTACTGCCGACTTGCGAGGGTACACTTTATCGCAGCGAAAGCACCGCACATCGCTTTGACTCGGCCGAGCTATCAGGCAGGGCTCCAAACAATACGAGTGCTTGCATGGGAGGGTGTAGGGGATGTGTAGGCTGCAAGAGAGGTGAAAAGCAGTAGATACTTATGCCCCCTTAGCTATACGTAAAAATTACGGCTCAATTTCACAACTCGCTTTCAACCGCCCTTCGTCCGTTGTGACACTGCACTCACCAGCAAGTGTCAAGTGCATCCCGTTTTCTCCCACTTCCACTCCCACTTACTACGTGGCTCAGTTCATCACAAGCATCACTAATCATAGCGACAGGCGGCAGTGGTAGTCTACGCGTGCATGGCGCAGCGGCGGAGAATGCGCCACTTTACTTTGGCCTGCCTTTATCCGGGTATTCCGTGTCTGTACTGGAGCTGGGTGAACCGGATCGACAGTACTAATCTCTGTACTATGACACCTGTGATATCGATGTGACAGTACATAACAAGGTACCGTACCCCACACCGGCAGCAGGGAACAGAGAAGCGTACGAGCAGCAGGAGGCGATTCTTGCCCTTGAAATCAATGGAGTGGATGTCAACGTGTGTCAGAGTCACGAAAAGCATGGAGCCTAATCTCTCATGCTCGAGATTAAACAAGCGTCGATACCCAGTTGCTGCTCCATAATGCCTAGTGGATAAGTGCAAATGCAGACGAAGTCGAAGCATTCAATTGATCGTCAGCCATTTCCCTCAGCTCAAGACGCCCGCAATGACTCACATGGTTCTCATCACCTCACTTCTTTAACATCAGAAACTTGTTAGGCAAACTGAATGTCGAAGGTTGCTCACCGATAATGGCCCATAGCAGATAATAACAGTCTCGTCGAAGTTTAGGTGCTCTGGGGATCTGGAATGATGCAAATTTGTGTACTTCCAGGGTTAGGTTACTGTTCCAAGTATCCGTAGTGGAAGGTGGACTTGGGGTTCCCGCTCACCACCAATATCCGCCTACCCAGATCAGAAGGCATTCCCACACCTGCCGAACCAGGAATTAAGTGCAAAACAACAATCCAAATTGAACCTGTGGAATTCCGTGTTCATGTTTGCAAGAGAATCTACACATTGGCGACCTTTGTCTGACAATGACGGGAGCCAGACCAGGGATCTCAGCAGCACATTCTCGACAACTTGGTTCAAGGTTGCTTAAAAGTGTGCTAAAGTTTTGGCATTTCTTTCAGTTCAGCATTATAAAAGACCCCTCAGAGTTCTTGACAGGAAACCGCGTAGTCATTTGCAGTGGTCTAAGTGTATTCGGCCTGTGGCTTGAATCCATCCTGTCAATTTTCCAACCAGAAAAACAATAGGCAGGAATTTAACACCGACGCCTCGACTGCTGATCGACGTGTGAGAGGGCAATGCAGAACACCCTGAGTTACCAAAAGCGGCCTAACGACTAAGCAGTGAAAATCACAATAATTGACCCAACGAGCATGTGTAAAAAAAGACCTGACCCAATAACCTGTGAAACGGAGAAATTCGTTAGCTTAGAGGTTGTTTGAGAAAAAAAAAACGTAGCAACCACAGAAGCCATTTTTCTGGCGTTAGCAGTAGTGCACACCTATTTGTTCTTACAGGAGGCGTGGATGCAACCAAATTACTAATTGAAATACACTAAAAGGATGGAGGATAGCGCATTTGCCCCACTAAATAGGAGGCAAAAATTCGACTATTCTAACAAAAAAAGCACTGGGCAGAGCATGTTTTAACTGCCGCATACATAAACAATAAAAGAGAACTTACTATTTTCTACACACGTAACATATCAAGTCATCCGATTGCTCGACCTTAGGCGGTGTCTGCATACAGAAACTCGACTGGCATTAACACCGCAGCGTCAGGCAACACCAACCCTCAACCTCGCCTCGCATTGGTTGCTTCGACCCGCCATTTTGTGTCGAGCGAAGTGATTGGCTGGCTAAGTGACTTGACGTAAATATGCACAAGCCACGTGACTAGCTTGCACTCACCATCCCGCCCACTCGCCCGTCCACCCGCGTCACCATCACAGAGTGACTGTGTAACCTTTTCCTGGGCTGTTGTGTCGCATTACGCTCTGAATATGAGTCATATGGAGTTGGGGCGTTTGAAGTGTGACATGAAATATGAGATAAAACGAAATGGGGCGGATGTTTACACGTCTTTGTCGATTAAAGTAATGCCTAACATCTCAGGGATACTACTTTTCATTCAACAGATTTCTTTTCACAGGTCATTAGTATATGCTCTTATCTACTTACACTTATCCACTTGATGACGTCTTTAGGAGAGGCGTGGACGAAATAGGTCTTCACTGCCGTGGTAGAAGGTACAAATGAAGAGGTCTCAAGGAGGTAAACGGTTTCAACATGTAGCTGTTTACTCAGTTTCGTAATAGGGTCTAATGCCTGCACTACGCAATTGCGTAAATGTCTCGAATTCTGCTTATTCGAGACACCAAAAGTAGGTGAATCGAGCCTAATTCCACAGGTAGCTCAAAGATAAAGATGAGGGAGTTGTAGATAACTTTGTTATAGGGCAGGCGCCCATCCCTTTCCCTACCTTCGTAATATCAACGCCCGATAATCAGTACGAATCGTGGTCTGGAAGTAAGAAAACAAAAATTTGCACTCTTGAGGCAGGAAAGGGTCGAAGAAATCGCCACTTGCAGCGTCTCTGCAGTCCTGTTTATTAGTGCGTCTTAAGAGCAGCACCAGTGGTATACGTATGAGTCAATGATTTTGGCTTATGCAACGATCTTCTCACTTTCTAGCCCCACAATCTTCTTCCTGCTACAAAAAATGATTTAACACATTACAATTCTCCCAAAAAATGCCCAAACTCAGCAGTGTTCAACCTTCTCCTCTTTCAAGTATTAGTGGACAAAATCATGTGTCGCAGATTTCATATCACTATTAAAGGCTGAGGTTGAATGAGTATCCACCACCGACCGATTAGAGCGATGGTGACGCACTCACATAAGCTCTTGGAGATAAACGCACACCCCAACTCAGTTATAGAACAGCTATGTATAAGACTGCGGTATCAGACTACAAATGTGTTTGCAGTGAGGGGAACTGGAACTCCAAGTATCATATTCTCCACCAGTTTCGACTTCAATTCGCACAGTAGAACGTCTGCGATGTGCAATCCGCAGACTAAAACGCCCTCAAGGCCATAGACTATAAAACCTAATTGAATCCAGTGAAATTTCTTTTATGCAGATGGCTGTTGTAGCGTCCCGAGGCTCCCTTTAAGGTAAAAGAAGGCACAGTGCTAGGGCAGAATATATATATATATTCTGGAAACAGAGGACTTGGGGGCTGTTGGCACGGCCCGGAGGCCAACCAACCGACTAGAACAAGATGGCCACCCAAGTGACCTAAACCGGTAGTTCAAACAAACAAAGTATTACACAGCCCCTCTCTTCTTTCGAGCGTCGTCCCCGACGCTCCCCTTCGTCCGCCTCCCGTCTCAGCCATCACAACGTAATCAGTGCTGCCAGAAGCACCCACGAGCTAACCGTCCCAGTCGTCGAGGTTCGAACGCATGTGTTCCCGTAGTGCCATCCATTCCGCGTAGCACTCAGTGCAGCAAATGCGCGCCTCTTGGCCCTCCTCTGGGCTTGGAGTCCACGGCTAGTGTCGCATCAGTTGTTAATAGCTTCCCTGTCGAACACGAGGGCGAGGGAGATGTCGAAGATGAACGTCGATCTCGACTCTTCTGTTACGAGATACCAAAGATTCTCCCCTCCGTAGCACATGTACTTATTTCACAACGCCGACGTTTGCCAGAAGCGGCATGGAGCAGGATAAAATCCATCGAAGTCGGGGTCCGCTTTCCGCTGCCACCAATGTAGCGTCCCGAGGCTCCCTTTAAGGTAAAAGAAGGCACAGTACTAGGGTAGAATATATGTATATATTCTGGAAACAGAGGACTTGGGGGCTGTTGGCACGACGCGGAGGCCAACCAATCGGCTAGAACAAATGGCCACCCAAGTGACCTAAACCGGCAGTTCGAACAAACAAAGTATTACAGCTGTAGTCAACAATGTACAGTTTCATAATTTGAGTGTTTGTTAATGAATGAGTTTAGGAACTTATTTTAGCATGTCATTCCTTTACATGCTAATAAAATATGAGGAGGCATAATAGGAGTGGTGTATTATCCCATTAAGCATATTTGAGTCCATGCACAAAAATTGGTTAAAAGAATAATATACACACACTTTTTCTTGCTTAATTTGGCAGGCAAATTTAGTTCAGGGAGTAAACTGCAAAAATAATTGAACACAAATTTGTGCATTTATGATTTCTTTGCTTTGACCTTGCAGCTTCTCGAGACTTTCTTAAAGGCAAAAGAGAGCACAATACTAGGGTGAAATATACATATATTCTGTAGACAAAGGGTTTGGGACTGCTAGCATGGTCCGGAGGCTAGCCTGTAGCGGGATCTTCCCGTTTCTCTCTCCTCTTTCGTCTTTTCCGCCTTGCTATGCGAAGGCCGAGTTCTTCTAGGCATCTCTTTATTTAGGGTTAAAAAGGCAGATGAAACAGTCCAATCTACGGGGGTTGGGTATCCGGCTCCAGTGAGGAAGCGAGCTCGTCCGCGACCACGTGTATATTGTGTTCCCGACTCTCACCTACAAAGCGCATATGTAATATTTTGTTTGTTCGAACTGCCGGTTTCGGTCACTTGGGTGGCCATATTGTACTGAGCCGGTTGGTCGGCCTTTGGGCTGTGCCAACAGCACCCAAGCCCTCTGTTTCCAGAATGCATGTATTCTACCCCCAGTACTATGCCTTCATTTACCTTAAAGGGAGCCTCGGGACGCTACAGCATATAAACACCACCATTATTACACAGCCAGTCTGGCTGGAACAATATGGCCACCCAAGTGACCGAAACCGGTAGTTAGAACAAACAAAGTATCATAGACGAGTCTATTTTTTGAGGATATTTTATGCCGAAAATCGTCTATTGTGGTAAAACTCCTGAACCCAACTGGAGGCTCTTCCAACGTTACCTTTGTTTCGTTTCTTTTATTCTGTCTCTCACCTTTAGCTTCTAAGCATCATACCGAGAAGATCGGAAGGAGTGAAGTGTCTCGAGTTGGCATGGTATGGATAAGGGTCTCAGGATTATTACAGTTAGAGAAACGATGATCCAGGCTGTAGGGTCAACTTTGATAAACATGACCCTAATAGGCTTTAGGCTTTGCAGCCATAGCGAAGCTCAAAATTTGTCTTTAGAGGAATTGTGAAATGCTCTGTTGTGTTTGTAGTAT
Source organism: Taenia multiceps (assembly GCA_001923025.3). NCBI lineage: Eukaryota > Metazoa > Platyhelminthes > Cestoda > Cyclophyllidea > Taeniidae > Taenia > Taenia multiceps. The sequence goes on along the minus strand of CM010315.2, from coordinate 1,804,542 downwards.
GTGGTTTAGTGGACTTACTGCAGCATCTGCTGCTATTTTCACAGCTAAACGACGAAAGCAGACTTGTGATCTAGACACTAGTCTTACGTCATTCGTAATCGAATCTGCCATATAAACCGCTCTGTCTCGCTTTGCCACTGTCTTACGATATGAAGACAAACTTTAAGATAAACCTGGAGATTGAACAAGTTACGACAAGTGAGACATCTCTTTGAGCAATTCCATATCACCAAGGCAACCCCTTGTTTCTGACGCAGATCTTGGCTGGTTCAGGTTCACGCTTGTACCAAAGCTCAGGAAAAACTAATAGACCCCGCCTCTGACAGTCTCTACCAATCAACGTCTGCGTCGTATGTGAACGCCGCACCAAATTGATGACGCACTCACATTAACCGATAATCGATAAAGACATCTGTTCTGAAGCGTTCGTCCATTGGCTACACAGGTGGTGGTCTCGATGAGAGACGCATCAGAGCTTCCAGTCCGGGCAGTAAACCATAGGATGACGCACCAAGTCCTGATTTCGATCGCCTTCAAAGGTCCGAGAAAAGTAAAATCAAAGACCGAGCTCATTCGAATTGGGGGAACATTCCTCCTTTATTACGTAGTTGGTAGATATAACTCCGCTATAATTCCATTTCTAAAGATAATTTGAGCAGCTTAAAACTCATCTAAATAATGGTCGGATGGTTCAAAGTGTAGGATTGATCGGATATCAATTAATAATCCACCCGAAGAACGCATAGGATTCACTGCTAGGCGCATTGAAGGCCATGTTACAAAGTTCCACTGTCGAGACGATAGATTTGACCGAGGTGCTGCTGAAACGTCGTGCTCCTTGAATGCTACTTGCCTCTATCCTTGATCACTCTCTTCTTTCCACTTCAAAACAGTGTGCTTATCCATTGCCCCTCCTCCTTGGTTAAGCTTCACAGTTTCATCCGCATGCGCATTCAAATCGCATCCTTCTCCAAATCCAACATTTCTGTCAACCAGGTAGACGACACAATTTTGGGCCAAGTAAGATCTTCTTCGCTTATTCCTTTGTTGGGTGATTGGTTGAATAGTTGATTGGTTGGATAAATGGCTTCACCACTTCGTCAAAGCTTCATCATCCAGTCAACCACACGCCTGCGCGATCACATCACTTAACCTCATTGTTTCAACATTTTCTCCCTTCCTTCCTTCCTTCCTTCCTTCCTTCCTTCCTTCCTTCCTTCCTTCCTTCCTTCCTTCCTTCCTTCCTTCCTTCCTTCCTTCCTTCCTTCCTTCCTTCCTTCCTTCCTTCCTTCCTTCCTTCCTTCCTTCCTTCCTTCCTTCTCCTAGGTTGGAGGAAGCACTGCAATGCAAAAGCATGAATGCGGTGTCCAAATCTGGCGACAGTGCCGCAACGTACCGATGATACCTCTAGAGACACAGAGCGATGGCAAAGGCGACTTCACAAGCATGCGATCATTCGGACGCAACATTTCCCGCCATTGGACAGTCTGTCTCAAGGGTGTTCACCCTTGCGAAACCTCACGATTACGGGATGATCAAGGGATTTCTCGAAAATCCCCTGCAGCTTTATAAGCTGGCTGTGGAGCACTAAGTGGACGGATTGGCTAAAAAGCGAAAAGAAGCAAACAAAAAAAAATGAGGCAAAAAGGAGTTTGGTCTGACCATTAAATTGTGTCTCGGGGAGCTGGGTGTCCACTTTTGCCTTCGAGAGGATAAATAAATGCGGACGAAGAAGGAGGACGGAAAGAAGCATGAAAAGAAAAAAAGGAGTGAGTACTTGTGGAAACAAATTGCCGTTTAAGACTGACGCTACTTCATTTTCTGCATTTAAAATTTTAGGAATGAATTTTAGGCGGAAAAATCAGTGCTTGCTATAGTTACTCATTGCCAATAACCAACACAACCAAGAGCATACAATTAATTTACACGACTAACACCGAATGGTATGCACAATACTACTAATTGCTGAGTTTAAGTAACCATGGCACCTTGAACTCGCCGAAAAACCCTGAACTCCCGCATTCGTAACCACTGTCGTCTTGTCCTCGATCGAACGAGGCAGGAACGGCCTTATCCTGTGTTGCAGCTGCAGTGATGGAGAGCAGTGGATGGGCACATCTCGTGTTGGCAGAAATTCACTCGTCACCAATCGTCTGGAATTGGCATGCAAGTCTACCGGTCTCTTGCTCCACATGTTCTGCATGGTTTGAGCCACCTCGATGGTCCAGTTGAACCTCACTTGCCATTTTTGACGTCACTCCATAACAGCAGGGTAAGGCGACATGTGAACTAATTGTCACTTGCCATTTGGCTTGTTAGCAAATGCATTCCATGTTGGAGGACCTAATCGCTTCTCCAAATAGGTAGGCTATTTTCGGAGAAAATTCATTCCGCGAAGTAGAGGCCTCCCAACTATCAGCACGTCAATGCAGCATTGCTCTTGCCAAAGAGAGACGAGTTGGCTTGTCAACCCCATGAGACGCGCACACTCTCTCTCCTATTTCTAGAGTAGATATGAACATAATGCCACCTTTCTTGTGTAGCAAGTGCGCCGCATTGACTCAAGAAGTGGGGGAGGAGGAAGGCGGAAGGAAGGGACATGCCTGTCACCTCACACAATCCCATGATTGCTGTTGAAATGTTGCGAACTGTGTGACATTAGCGTGAAGGCGTGGGCAGCCCTTAAAAGGGGAAGAGACGGGGCGTCAATCTCACCCCCAACCTCAAGGCAGCAAGAAGAAATGGTCTCAAAAGGAGGTAAGCGTGCTTTGTAAAGGTTGACCTCTTCAAAGACATGTGGCTGCTACTTATGGGCATTACAGCTGTCATGCCCTTGGCATACATTTACGAAATCAACAAAGATCCGGTTGGTGATATATATAAAGTCCATATGGCTATCCGTGAGAGCTTTGAATTTCAAGGCAGAAAATTGACTCCTTTGGTGAGTATGGTACCTCATGGAGTGCCGCATCCTTACATTTTATCCCATTTGTGGTTTCACAACTGATAGAGAATCTCAAACTGCCAACACGTCACTCCACATTGGTATCACCACTTTTATGTAGTAGCTTTTATGGGAGCACTAAAGAGCTTTCTTCTCCAATTTGAACTAGAAAATTTCGCATGATTTGGAGCAATTTGCATACGATTGGGTGGACACTTGCGAGATGTTTCCTCCAATGGATCCCATCTACTATGAATTTGGAGTCAGTGTGATAAAAACAACTTTCAACAAGTCAATAGCAAAAGAATGGGAGACTATAATAACTAATGAGAGGAATGCATATAACCCAACCACCGGGGAATGCACCACTTGCACGTGTGAGAATTATAAACAAGTATGTTTGCTCCCAAGCACGCATGCAGCTTCTTCTTCTTCCTCATTTACATCTCTTTCTTTACATAGTTGATACAACCAAATAACAAATATTTTGGTTGCTCGGCAGCGTATTGTCCAGTTCGAAAACCTGGTCAAATTGTCTCTTACATGACTGTGTGCCTTTACGAAGCTGGGTGAGTAAAGTACCGCTTTGAACAACACACTACAGCAAATGCACATCTAGGGAGTCGTGGAGAGGCTTCAAACTTTGTTCTTCCTCGTCTAGGCAACAAAGTGATCCTATTCAACAGCCGGATATAAGCAGGCCAGTCACAGCCTCTTCTACTAGCGAAATGTGGCCAACGACCACCACTACTACAAGGAGACCAACCACCACTGCCACCACCACAGAGGCATTATCCTCCCCTACCGTCACCACCAGAACAATGACGATGTCGAGCCTAGAATCACCTCCTGTTTATACTGACACCGCAAAGAAAGAAGGCGAAGACAAAGGAGAAGGTAGGACAGAAGGGACCTCCCAACCGGCAAAGTTTTATATAGACCTTTCTTCCTGTAAGGTAATTGGGATCGCCCTCCTCCTCTGAGGTGTTGCAGCGCCTTTTACCTCCAAACATGTTTGGTCATTTAGTTGAGTGCCTTCTAATAGAGTGTCTGTCTGCTTGCATTGTACCTCATTAACTAATAAAATTGGGCAAAAGTTAATCAGCGTCTCTTGTAGGTTTCCCTATTGATGCATGTTGATCAGTTGTCGGTTCCAAGCTGCATTGATTTCCACGTTTGGTTCATTTATTTGTTGGTCGGTATCATCAGCTACGAAGTTACAGTAGCAGCTATTTTCCATCAATTTTGGGTATTGAGGAATAAGATAGCGCTAAGTCTGTTGAACAGCTCTTGACACATTTGTCATGCACAGGCTGCCAGGTCGATGTCTGAAGCATTGCCTTGCACTAGACGGTAGAAAGGGTGCGAGAAGATGAACTTTCACTTTCGTCTCAGATGTGAAGGGAGAGCTTCGTGTGACCACTTCATGGTAGAGGAGATGAAAATTTACCCTTCCCCTAGAGGCATTGAATATTGCTCCCTCCTGGTGCATCTTTAGGGTTTGACATTTTGTCGCCCTTCTTTGTTTTTCCAGACTAACTTATCCGTGTCGTCGCTGTTTACTAAAGCAAGCTTCTAGTTGAAAAATCTTTGCTGACGTGATGTATGGCTAGTCAATGGGAAAAGTGCCGATGCAGTGTGTTTTTTTGCGAGTGTATTGAGTGGTAGCAATTTTTTGAACGCTTTCACCGCTGTAAAAATTAATTTAGGTCGGCAAGTTGATTGCTTGAAATGTTTAACACAATGCTCGCTGACATACGAAATCTCTGTTGATGAGGTTGATGTTAATTGCTACCCGCATCAAAACAATGGACGCGAGTGGAGAATGGTAAATTGACGGACAAGTGGACAGTATGCGCGATTTCAACGTCGAAGGCAAAGGAGGTGAAAGGAGTGTGTGTCACCAATGGACGTGTTGGTTGACGCCGTCACTTGCTTCATGAAAACGGTCGTCTACTGAGTGATTAGACAATTCTACGACAATGCAAGGAACGAATGCCAATCGGTTAGTGCTTTGTTTACAGTTATTTCTCTTTGTTCAACTACAACTATGGAAAAGCGAATCTAGACTGGAGAGCTCTGCAACTATCCACGTTGTGCTATATGACTATGAGGACCGACGAATTTTATTAAGTGTCTCCACATGTGTGCGCCGATTTTAATACATCTGTTTGGGCACATTTGTCTTCCTAAATCACGAGTAGATCCGGATACAATGTAACCTAGCATAAGTAGGATTTGCGTCTCTTCAATTCAAGTGTACACAGAAGAAAGGGTGGAGGTGTGCCTGTCACATCAAACATTTCCACGATTGCTGTCAAAATGTTGCGTACTCAGCTTATCGATATGAGTAAGGAAACACTTCATAAAATCGCAATTAGAGGTTCTTTAAGCCCAACCCAATTGCAAGGCGATTAGAGTTGTAGGTCGGAGGATCAGACGACCATTTGTTGGGGAGTGTTGCCTCTTCCAAGACATGCAGCAACTTCTTGTCTGCTTTCTGATTGTTATAGCCTACGCCTATGGTGACACATCGATAGAGACGATGAAGGCTGGACTGATTGAAGTGCACATGTCCATCCGTAACAACTTCGAATTTCGGGGTGAGAAGTTGACGCCTTTCGTGAGTGTTGAGATTTTATTTCACCATCTGTTTTGCCCTTTTATCCTCATGTTCCCAACTGCTCTCATGTCACTCCACATTTTTGCCGTCTCCTTTCGACAAACAACACTCAAACCGTTAGTGGATTTACTATAATAATAAAATAAACTTTCTTTTTTTATTGTAAACTAGACATATTCCAAGGAATTAGAGGATCTCGCGCTGGAGTGGGCAAAGACTTGCCACAAGTCGGAACCGAAGGATCCCAGATTTGCTAATCTTGGAAACAATGTGGGCTCATGCCCCATTCACTGGCCATTGTTGCGTGAGTGGAGTGACCGTCTGTTAGCTCAAGCAAAGGCCTACAATCCAGCTACTGGCGAATGCCTCGGCTCCCCGTGTGAGCATTACAGAGAGGTATGTTTCCACTTCCTAGGATGTGAGCTTTACAAACCACCTGCCTCCTTTCACTTTGCCTTTATTTCTACAGTTGGTTCAACCAAATAATACCAAATTTGGCTGTGCAATCAATGTTTGTCACTTCACAAAGCCTAAGCCGAAATCTATGCTCCTATCCGTGTGTCTTTACAAGGCTGAGTGAGTAGATGATCATTTTAAACAACACACTGCAGTGGATACACATCAAGTGCTTCTTACAGAGGTGACAAAATTTGCGTTTCTTACTCCTAGACAACAAAGTGATCCCATTCAACAGGGAGCTCATAGTGTAACCACTATTGGAGGATCTACCACCACGGATATGACGACAGCGACATCCACAACATTGGAAAGCGACACTACGGGGTCGGTGGAGTTAAGCGTGAGCTCTGAATTGCCATTTGTTCCTATTAGCACTGAAATGAAAGAAATCGAGGCCGATGATGCTGTGAAGGAAGACGACGAGGAGGCAAAGAAAGGAGAAAGTTTCAAGTCAGATTATGAAGGCGATGAAGAGGGAAAGGAAGAGGAAAGTATCCAACCGGAAAGTGAAGTTGATGAAGAGGAAAAAGAGGAACCAAATCATTGGTCGGTATTTGCCTGTGATACGACAAAAGTCTTTCCGCATCTCCTTTCCTTTGCGGTGGTTACAATTGCTCTCTTTTCTTGAAGGCGTCGTCCCTCGAACCTTAACATTATTAATTGAACCTTTGATTACCATAGAATGGAGCCTCTGCTTTGAAATACATTGCCAAATTAAATTGTGAAATCGTTCACCAACGTCTTATTGCCATTCCATCCTTCCTGCCTGTTCGTCTTCCTGTAATTCTGTTTGCTTTTCTAAAATTAAAAGTTTTTCTTACCTTTTTTGGGGGAGAGAGGTGGATGAATGAATGTGATACTACTGAAGTGATGGTCTGCAACCTACGAAGAGGGAAGAGAACCTGCAATCGGCTCGCGACTTCCTCGTTATACTCCGTCAATGGAATTTTGATGTCACCACCATCCACAGACTCCCCTCCACAGCCGACGATTGGGGAGTAGCTTTCCAGTAGGAAGGGAAGAGGCGTGATCTTTACTCCACCTGTGGACAACAAACTTCAGATGACTGTCTCTACACGAAGCAGGTGAAATTCCTCCATCCTCTAGATGGATGGAAGATTCATACACCTGTTGCATCCTTAAATGTCGGCTTGTAAGTCACAGTTTTTGTTAACCAATGCTGACTACATTTGTTGTGACAAACAACTTATCTGTAGTACATCACCCTAGCAGGGTGTCAACCGTGACACCTGCGTTGACTTTCTGCCTGGTTGGCTGAGCGAGTTGGGTTCTTGGCGAGCACATGGGAAAGCAGCGGTCAAAGATACTTCCGTGGACGTGGAGGTAATTCAGCAACCGAATCAATTAACTGTTTCTCTACAAAGGAGTAAAAGTTGCATTTTAGCAGTAGCACTTCAATCACAGTGGACGTGGTCACCATGAGATCTCGGCAATGAATGATTACATCATGGAAGAAGGCGAGAAATTGACTGGCCACGTGCAAACCCATCTATGACAGCCGAATTCTTATAACGCTTGCTTGACTAATCCACGGTAACAGTGTGCGCTAGTCTAGGGAGTGTGAAGTGGGGCAAACAACACCACCCGATTGATGGAAGGTCTAATGAAGCGATAGGATCCATTGACGTGGTTCCATTTTGCGGAGTAGGTTGCTAAATTACATGCGGAAAGATGGGGTGAGTGTTGAAATGGCATTATTCCATCAACTTGATGGCATTTGTCGGAGTGAGTGAGTACAGAGTACGTGTAGGGAACCCCACAATCCAAGTCTTAGGTGAAAGGAGTCAACTCGAAGTAACACTTAGCTTTGAATGGCTTCGGAGGTCATAGACTGGCTGAGATGATGGATGAGTGGATACGATATGGATGAATGGATAGATGAGCAGGTAAATGTCACCTCTTTTCATCATTTCACTCCATGTTTGCAATTGTTTACAGGAAATCGGAAACGAAGCGGTGGTTAATATTTCCTTACAATTTTAAAATCTGATTATCACATCCTTGCAAGACCATTTAATAAGCATGGATATAAAGCCTTGTTCATATTTCTGGCTGATTTAGGGCGCGCATTTTGGTCCATTACGGAACGAAAGCGATGTTCAGTATCATCTATGCTCCAGTCTGCCCAATTCCATTCCCTCGATTCAATAACCGCTGTGGCCAAGAACACCGCCTTCCACTTAATTGTTAAACAATCGAGTCAACCTACTTATCAGCATCTTGAATTCCTAAAACAACAGACCTCCCTGCTACTAATTGGGTTTACAAAGGGTACCTCAGACGTCTTTCTGGCCGATGGGGATCACTTTATCAAGTGTCTCCCCATTGGTCGCACTAGAGTTAAGCACAGGCGTCTCGTGGTTAGTCATCGCAGCATGGATTGCCGAAATCGGATTCGCACCGGCAGAGACTAACGTGAGAAGAATAGACAGTAATGTCGTCTTCCTGCCTGACTTGACAATCAAACACTTTTATGAATTAAGTACCCGAGTTAACTAATCCTCTTCAATTCAACCCAACGATATCCTTTTACCTCCTCCTTTTGGCATACGTATCAATCACACCCACTCTCTGCCGGCTCTCATTTCTTCCTCTGTTCAAACTTCCTTGCCTAGGATGCCGAATTCGCCCGAACATCCAACCAATCCGTCATTTCACTTTTCTTAACCCGAGTCTACTAATTAAATATAGGTAGTATTCACCATCAACTTCTTCAGTACTTAGTATATCAGTGAATTTGGCAGGCGGATGTTTTGTTGAAACCCTTCAAATAATCAACTCATTGATCTAATTTGCTTCCATGGCCATGAAAGAGGCTGCGGCATGCGCAAAAACAATGTTGGTTGCCTCCAAAAAAGTGCAGGAGAAAAGTACCACGCAAAAGCCGATCTCTAAGGATGAAACAGGTGCAGGAACCTTTTATCCGTCTGGAGGATGGAGGGCAGAGATAAAATTTCCTCCTTCCCTAATACAAAGCTTCACTTTAGCGTTCGACTTAAGAGTCTGTGAGTGACAACGGAGTCAGGAGCTATGTAACGGACGGAGCGCACCGAGAAAGTCGCAAACTTAATGCAGAGGCAATTTTATTTTTCACAGATTTGCAGCCATTGCCAATTTAACTTGAAAGATCTGTAAAGATATTTTCCTTAAAACAGAATCCTGAAGAACAAACAGGTACAAAACTGCTCTTAGCATAAATCTACTGCGATGTCATGATTTGACACTGATGAACTATTCTGCAATTCAATTTTACCAAGAGGCACAAGGAAGGCAGGCAGACAATTTTTTTTAAAGGAAATTATGTTTTTGGGTGAGAACAGTCCCTAATTCACCTTAATTAAGTAAAATCATTGCAGCTAACATAAAAGGAAGGAGGTGCGGCGAGAGAATTGCCAAATCTGACGTCCCTTCTGCCTTGCCTTCGTCATCGCCTTCTTCTTCTTCTTCTTCTTCTTCTTCTTCTTCCTCTTCTTCTTTCTCCTCTCCCTCCACGTTTTGATCGTCTTTGACTTCTTCCATCACGGTGTCATTATCAGCAGAAGGCAACTTGGAGATTGTACTCGTTTTTGGCGTTGTAAATGCTGTTGTCGGTGCTTTGGTGGTGGTAATAGTGATGGTTGTGGTTGGCCTCCTTGTAGCAGCGGTAGTGGTAGTGGATATGGCTGGTCTTCTTGTGGTGGTGGTGGTTGTAGTTGGCCTCCTTGTGGCAGTTGTACTAGTGGTTGTCAACTGAATGGGTGGACCTTTTTGTCTGGAGGAGAGAGAGAATAGGTTTTGTTCATCTACCACCGTTTGTTGTGTAAAGTGGCAATTGGACTCACTCAGCATAGTAGAGACACACTGACAGATGTGAAATCAGCAGTCTAGGTGGTGAGAAGTAACACCGTTTGAATGCGCAGCCGAATTCCGTAATATTTGGTTGTACTATCTGTGAAAGGAATGACAAGGCGGAAGGAGACGTGGGATTTGAAAGGCTCAAAACTTAGATAGCGTGAACACACCTGCCTATAATGTTCACAGGGAGAGTTGATGCATTGCCCAGTAGCTGGGTTGTAGGCCTTTGCCTCAATTGAAAGTCGACTTTTCCACTGTGACACCAACGGCAGGTAAAGGGCGGCAGTAATCACGCTGCTCCCGAGGTTAGCGAATCTGCCATCGGTTGGACGAGACTCACGGCAAGTGTTCACCCATTCGCGTGCAAGGTTCATCAATTTCCTTGAATATTTCTAGTTTAAAAGTTGAAGGACAGAAGTAGTGCCATAGAATGGAATTACAAGTGCCAAAGAGTAGAGACGATCTACAACACGAGAGGTTATACTTACCAAAGGAGGTAATTTATTGCCCTGATACTTGAAGCTCTTACGAGCATCTGAATGCACCTTTATCAGATCTTTGACGAACCTCTCTTCGTAACCGTAAGCATATTCACACCAGAGAACTGCCAAGAGGCATACAAAGAGTTTCTGCATGTCTTTGAAATGGCAAAAAGTCTGGAACCAACGGCTGTTTGCTTTCTCAACCTGTTGATTTGATTGCCTTGAGATGAAGACGAGATTAGACCCCTTCATGCACCGCCTTTATAGGGTGCTTCCACCCAAACAACGATAAATTTGTTGTTAAGTAATTTTTACCCGAAATGTGCAACAATTTGGCAGTTACCACACGAATGTATGAGTGGACATGTACACCTCTCCTCCTCCCTTCCTTCTGTGTACCTACCCGACTCGAAGAGGCGTCAACTCTACACAAAGGAGGGTGGCAGGACCTGACCCTTCTGAGCTGGGCAAAAATTATACCGCCTAATAGAATCTCTACCCAAAATTTTCTGCTCATTCGGCTCTTCTTACACGAAGTAGTTTTGTTGGTAAGTCAAATCACAATTGTTACCAAGGTATAATCGCTTTGGATGCAATGGAAGGTCGCTTTTGCTCTGCGAATAGTTGGAAGTCGTTTAAATCTACACACATAAGACTCAGAGTACCCTTTTTCCATCTCATCTCTTATCTTTCCTCCTTCTTCATTGTTATGGTTTCATTGCCAGCCGACACTTTAATCCCATCTCACCAAGACCCATGTACCTTCAATCATGCCCTAGACCAGACTCAAGCGAAGCCCTGCCTTTTCCTTTTTTCTCTTAAGATACGTATTAAACATTACTTCATTTCTGCCATTTCAGTTTGCCCTTAAAAATCCACTCTCAGTTTTCCTTCACCTACTTTTTCCAACCTCACTGTTACCTCGTCCAGTGGAACCCCCAACCTGTCTCTCTCATCGGCTACTATCTTCCTTTCTCCTTCTGGACGGTCTGCCTACCTGTAGAGCCACAGAAACGGGTAAAATTGTGGACTTACCTAACTTACAGAACGCAGAAGATCGGCGACAATTTGCCCCAGTAATACAGATCGAGAGGTCTTAGACGCCCCTCGCCTTTCGGTAGTCGCTATCACCTTCGAGTTTATCTGCTGATCCATTAGCAGAATCGTTCCTTTTGACGGATCTCCTTTTTCAGTTTCCTGTGAGGCACCTTGGACTACTGGCCACACAGACGGTGTGAGGACTTTTGCTGCTTCGATGTGCTGAGCTGTCAAGTTTGCCGTTCTTTAGTGTTCACTCCTTAGATTTCGTTTCTTATTGGACTCTCTGCTTTTTCGGTATTTGGACATCAGACGGAAAAAAAGGAGGACAAACGAAGGTAAGTGAATGGGTGGGTGTTAAAACTAAGATGCCCTGAAGAGGTGAATTCAACTACCCAACCAACCACACAACAAAGGAATGAGTAAAGATGAACTTCCATTGACCACGATGGAATCGCCTATCTGGTCAACTAGAAGGTCGAGTGACAGTGGATAATCGTACATTTTTACTCGTTCTTGAGGAGCATCGAGTAAACACACGGTCTAGAAGGAAAAAAGAGGAAAGCAGAAAAGAGTCACAATTCATGTGACATGAGGTTCTATCGGGCCGATTTGGAATGCGTTTTGCATGATATGCAATATGACTAAGTAAACCTTTCCACAGTGTTAGAGCAACACGTGGAAAGATGATGTGCTCTTCGAGAAGGCCAACACAAGAGCTATGAATGTAGTAAATGCTTGCTTGCAACTACTTAAAGAGAATATCTAAGAGTCAGCACTATAGAGGAGGTCAAGTACGTTTCGTTCCTGAGTGATCATTGGTTCAACCCAATTGATCCAAGTTAGAAATGCACAAGTGATTCAGTGTCTTGGGGAAAAGGATTCATGGCATCTTCTTCGGCTTAAGGTAGTTGGCCTGGCACCACAGAAGCGGAGCTCTGTACCAATGTCGCCAAGGCACTTAGATGGGCACAGAAAGAGTCTTCGGTTGGAAAATACTTTGTCTTCCATTCCAAATCCTCTGTTCATCTGCTGCAGATGGAGGTGTTCTCCTTCTCCCGCTGGGCTTTACCTCTGACTTTGAGTGGAATAAAATTACTACCTGGTACATCAACTTACAGCTCACTGCTCTGACTGAAGCCTCGTGGCACTCTTGCAAGCTGCAGATCTGCGCGTCGGCAGTGTATGTCCCATCTAGACCATCAATCACGACGTCACTTGGTAGAGAAAGCAGTGGCCGAGTCGTCGATCAGGTTTGAGTCTGGAGTTGAGATAGCCCAGTGGAACACAGTAAAGTGACCCTGAACTTGAAGTGACTATTGAAGTAATTCATACTCAGTCTGCGTCAGTCGGAAGTTTAATGGAAAAGAGTAAAAGCGAGCTCTCTGAATTGTTGAGAAAACTAATTTTCAATGACGAAAATAATCCAAGAAAGTAGGCGTGGACGTTCATGTGGAATCACTCTTGCACGGATGAATACGCCGATACTGGAGGCCTTGACCACATTTATAATTGGTGGGACTGCATTTGAAGGATTTGTCTCCCAGGTTTGCGCAATTTATCAATCATATCGTCCACTTCATCGAATTCCGTCACTGGCTCAGTTACCGAGCCCATCTTCAAGTTCATTGGTGTCTTGGCCTGATTTGTTCATTAAGAGTTGAACGGCAATTGAGATGGTTCCACCAGTCGCTCTGTTCAAGGTACCGTTTCTAGTGCAATTGTCATGGAAGGTGAAAGCGAGGTGGCTAGTAGTTTTATGCATTAATAAATCTACCAGATAATAACGCCACCAAAGTGCCTTACACATGCACACATTCATTTATTCATCCATGACCCGTCCATTCCATCTTCACTACATTCAGATTGGATCCTTTGACCAATACAGATTGGTTCGTCATCCTTCATCCTATTAATCCACTTTGATCCATAACGTATCCATCCATCCAACTACCACGCAGCTTCCCATCTCCCCATTTACATCCACTCGTTGCTTATTCAGCTACCTCAGTTCCACTTATCCTTTCATACCTTCCTCCAATTACCCATACATCACCTGCTGCTGTCATTGACTGAACGGCTGTCAGCGCTCGTAAGAGAAGGCATGACTGAAGGGATGTGACCTTACTTCCATCTGTAAGGTCTGCCAGCACCCTAAGTCAGTGCTGGGAATCTCGTTTGGCTAAAGCGATGTCAGTTGTGCCAACTCCTGATTCTCCTCTTCCATGCTAATGAAGATTTAGAAACGTATGATCCCTCTCTAATGATTTCCAAACCCTTTATTCTATTCATACGAAATGAGACGATGAATTGGAGCCAAAGCTTTCTGCCTAGGTGAAACCAGGTCGGGACACACGATCCACTTCAACCCAGGACTGGTGTCCAGCGTCTGGGTCGCAAGTTTACCTCAACCGTTTGGCTGTGTAAGCACCAGCGGACCCACCAAACTAAGCACTATGCTTCATTTGAAGTAGCAACCAAACCTCTTTACGCCTTAATGGAAAGTTACTCTTCAATTTTCAACTCATTCAATGTTTCCGAAAATGGATTACAAACTCCTGTTAAGGTAACTTATCAGCAAAAATGAGCAGACGGACACCCAAACTATGGAAATGTGAAATTTAATGCAGGGCGGCACCGAAAAGGTGTCAACATCCATTAAGAGTGGAACCTGAAAGAGACGCTGATAAATTATCCCGTGATTTAGTTGGACGAATGGGCACAAGGCAGGCGGATACTCTAGCTGAAGAGAACCGGAGACTCAACAACTCACACATTTTGAGGTACACATCAGAAGAGGAGAGCTATTACAATCACTGCAAAAGAAGGAAAAAGCGGAGAGAGTTGTGCCGATTTGGAGGCTTCTTCTGTTTCATCATCATCATCATCATCATCATCATCATCATCATCATCATCATCATCTCCTTCTTCTTCTTCTTCGTCGGCTTCTTCCATTTTATCAATATCAAGTAGAAGCGACGCTAAGCTTCCAGTTGACTTCACTGTTGCAATTGTGCTTTCAAGAGAAGTTATCAAATCAAACACCTTTACTTCGATTTCTTCGTCCTCGTCCTCCTCCTCCTCTTCCTCCTCCTTTCCTTCAACGAAATGATCCATAAGGTATTTTACTGTGCGTTCTGCCGCAAAAGAGATTGTTGATGCTGAAGAAGGAGGTTCGGTCCTATTGCCTGACATCACCATCACAGTAGCGCTTCTTACCATCGTGGTTGACGCAGTGGTGGTTGTGGCATTTGAAGCTGCGACCTCTTGTTGAATGGGCACACTATGGCCTCTGAAAGAGGAAGAACAATTTTTACCACCTCTGTATGACCTCCTTCATGTGTATTCTCTTCAGTGTGCCGTGTAATGTGGCAATGTACTCACTCAGCCCCGTACAGGCACACGGACAGTTTGATGGGCGGCCACAGGACATAACCTCTGACCGCGCAGTCAAAATAGGTATCATTCGGCTGCACTACCTATAGAAAGAAAAATAAATATCGAAGGAGACACATGGAAGTGCTTGAGGCTTGAATAACGTGAACGTACTTGCCTAAGATGCTCACAAGGGGCGGCAATGCATTCCCCTGTAGCTGGGTTGTAGTTCCGCCTTTCCCTTAGCATTATATCCCTCCGCTTATGCACAGGAACTGCCAACACATTGCTTCCGAGACTGACAAATCTGGGGTTGGTTGGTCGAGACTGTGTGCATGTGTTCACCCACTGCTCTGCAAGCCTCTCCAAGTCCTTGCAGCATTTCTAGTTTACCAAAAAAAAAAAAAAAAACCAATGAGGTACAAGAAAGTCCAAAAGTAAAGACAAGTTGCACCAAGAGACAATTTGCTCACTAGAGGAGTCAATTTTTTGCCCAAAATTGTAAAGTTATCACTGATTGAGGCATGATACGCCATTAGGGGAACCACCGCCTCCACTGTCGACACGTTGTTAGTGTAAGCGTATGCGAGAAAGGCCAAAAAAAGCGTAAGAAATGCCATATATTTGGGTACTGTTGGAACCTACTATTGAAATTGTCTAGCCACTCCTGTTCCACTTTTATTGGGTGTTTACACCTTGACACCGATAAATATGCCACCAATCCCGTCATAGGTGTCACTAGTTGTGCAACAATTTGACAGTAGTCAGGCAAAAGTACTATATCCACGGTATGCATCTACCCTCCCTGCTCTGTGTGTCACTGAAGTAGAATGGGCGAAATCTTCCCTTACTGCGAACATTGTATCCACACCTGCTCAAGGAATAGGAGAAAAAATCACACACGAATCATAGGATCGACGAAGGCATTTGCTTAAGCTCAACAACCGAAACATCGGGGAGACAAAGAAGTTACATGAAAAAAACTATCAGCTACATCGAACATCCTCGAAAATAATTTATGACGGGAATGGAAGCACAGAATGTAATAATGTGGTGTTTAATTGCGCTTTGTAGGTGAGAGGCGGGAGGACAATTTTAACGCGATCGCGGACGCAAGTACTTCCTCTCGAGAGTCGGGAGTACTCTCGTCGTGGATACGCGCCTACCGCTCTTGTCCGACAGCCTTACAATAAAGATGTCTCGTAGCATTCCGCCTTCTAATAGCAGGGCAGGAAAAAAGGAGGAGGAGGAGGAGGAAAGGGGAGATCCCATGCGGTGGGTTGCATGGATACGCTCTCAACGATGTAAGGGCGTGGGATCTAGCGCAACTTTTGAATTACAATTCCCATACAGGGCTTTACTCTTAATTAAAACTGTGCAACCGATATCGTTGCAGTTTAATTGTTTACCAGTTCTCTTGTTTTACTAATGTTTGCAAAACTGAATCTTTTCTAGCATCAAATGTAGGACCCGAGGGCACACAAATGTTGAGTTGGCACATTTGATTGCAATTTATCGTCCGCAAAAGTTGTTTTAAGTAATGCAGGGCATGGGAACCGGGTAACTGCGTCGATCCGGGCGTTCGAATGCGCTCAAAAAGCGCGAACGTACTTATTAATTTTATCCTTTTTCCACGAAACGTATTAAGAAAGCAAAAAAGATAACAATGTGCTAAGCTAAGCAGCCTCAAAGGTGCAGATGACCGTGTTAAAGATCGGGAGGAGACGACAAAATACTTTGCTTGTTCGGACTGCCGAAATCAGTCACTTGGGTAGCCTTTTTGGTACTGGTCGGTTCGCTGGCTTTCGAGCCATGCTATCGACCCCAATCCCTCTGTTTTCAGAATATGTGTAATGCTTCGTTTGTTTGAACTGCTGGTTTCGGAGACTTGGCAGGCCTCCGGGCCTTGCCAAGAGCCCTTAATCCCTCTGTTTACAGAATATATGTACCCCGCCATAGTACTGTGCCTTCCTTTACCTGAAAGGAAATCTCCGGACGCTATGGACGAAATGCCCAACACAGGCAATTGATTTATCCAGGGTTTTACGAGCTATACAAAAACTATTTTACTAAGAACATTTTGAATAGGTAAGGCTCTTTACAGCAGGAAAATATCATTTTGCATACAGGAAATTACATTTGCTTAAGAGAAATTCTTATACTCTAGAAATTAATGAAATGTGTGTCGGACTCATTCAACAGAAGAACTTAGGTGTTTTGTTTGCAAGTAGTTGGCATAGTACAAAATAACTACTGTGTTGTTCCCAAAAATCAGAGTAAACCTGTAAATGCTACAGAAACACCTAAAAACCTCAATTAATTGGATTCTGTCACTCAATTTTGCAGCTGCCTGAATTCACAGCTACAAACTAAAACTTAAAACAATGCTTTTATTTAATTAAAGGTTGTTGAAACAACACTGTGATACAAACAATTTGTTTTAATTACTAATTAATTTTCCGCTGGTTTAGAGCTGCTTTAACACTTCGTTTGTAGCCTGTATATACATGTGTAAGGAACAGAATTGTTATTCACTAGTTGTTCAAAACCTACAGGTGAGTCACTGTTCTACTCCAGTCTTTTTCTGGAGGGTATTTTTGTGCTGCTGCCTATTCCTTACGAAGAAGTGTCACGGTTTAAATTGGATTAATTTTTAATGCTTTCTTACGAAATTAGGAGGTGGTTGGCGATGCAGAGTTGCGTGCAATTCTTCAACCTAGCAACAGCAGGGTACTCGAAGTGTACTGGGGTACTGCGACCACTGGCAAACCACACGTGGCCTACTTTGTACCCATTTGCAAAATCGCCGACATGTTGCACGCAGGAGTCAAGGTAACCATACTCTTCGCTGACCTCCACGCCTATCTGGACAATATGAAGTCACCATGGAGCATCCTCTGCCACCGGGCTACCTATTATGAGACCGTTATTAAGGCTATGCTCGAGTCTGTTGGCGTGAGACTCGATCAACTGCATTTTATTCGCGGTTCGGATTATCAGCTTTCCAGGTGATTGTTTCTCCTTTTTAGATTTATTTCTCTAGGTCGCTGAGTTGGCGTGTAGCTCTGTATATTTCCATTGACTTATGACGGGCAGGGGATCGTAGTCTTGGCTAGATCTACCATAGTTTTCTCATTCAAAACGCAGAATCAACGTTACCTAAAGGACTTAAGATTTTTCTGAATTTCACATCCCTTTTCTATGCCCTGGAGCAGAGTTCATCCACTTTCTTAGACTGCGCTTGCCTCATTTTTCTTCCCCACCTCTTTATCAATTCTGCGAAATGCCTGCCACTCCACTTCCCCTTCATGTGCTAATTTAGTCTTCTGGATTTTTAAGATTTGGGAGTATCCTCATTTTTACACTTGCCTACCCTTATAATTTCCTAGCTAAAAGACTTTATTTTCTTATTCTAATCGAGCTTTAGACTATTTCATCGTTTTTCCCTCGTTTAGTCCATTTTCGATCCTTTTTGTCCTTTTTTGGATTCTCCCGAATCCCATTCGCCCCATTTGCTATGCCCTTCATATTTTTAATTATTCTAATTCTTATTCAAGGTCCTGAATCCATACTGCCTCTCTTTTTCTAATATAACCGATTGTTGACCATTAATAGTTTCAGTTCGTTTCATTTCTATGCACGGGGTCATTTGGCAAGCATATATTTCCACTGACTAACCGTTTATTTTACTGTTTACAGTGTCCGCTATTTTGGCATGCGGGACCATTTTTAACCTTTCTATCATAAGTTTATCTTCCTTGAACATCGCGACGATCATTCTTCATCTGATGTATTTCAGTATTAACGCCACCTTGGTCAACCACAAAATGTCATTTTAAATTGCGTTCTTTGTTGCGGTGGTTCCCTCCTTACACTTTCTCAAAGATAATGTGGGCTGGTAGAAGGTCTCATGTACTTGTCTCGCTACCTTTGGGGGTCGTTTAGCGTTCACTTTTTGATTCTTTGCACTAATCATTTGTCAAACCATATTTTTTATTTTTGAGCTATTGCAAAGTTGAATACAGTGGGTGGATTGCCATTTCTTGTCCCTCGGGCAGTCCGCAGAATGAGTTTTACAGGTACACCAAAGCGTCAATGGATAAGATCATTCCGATTTTCTCTGATTTTTGTAATTTACTCGGCTTTTTCGACAGTAAACCTTGTCCCTCATGCCCTAATAGGTGGTTTTATTGGCACATACGCTTCTGAAGAATTTTACTTTGGTTAAAATCATAAAATCGTGGCTGCTGGTAGGCTAAATAATGGCTCATATTTGTGCGCTGAAAGAGCTTCATCAGTTGGTAGTCATTGTGAACCCTTGTTTCAATTGGACCCGTTAAAATTCCTCTTTTTTCTCATAAAACACTTTTTTTGTGCCCTGATGCGCGTCATAATCCATCATCTGTCAGTAGTTTTTTAAAACCTCCTCTTTAGATACCCTTCTGCCTTATTTCGCCGCAGTTTTGACTCCCCTTCAGTTCCTATTGGTCAATTCTGCGATTTCATTGCCTGCTCTCTGCTTGTTTTCTTTTGCACTTACTCTTTCACCCTCCAACCAGTTGGTGGTTCGCTAAATCTTCCTCTCCCTCTCTAGATTTCTCTTAGTACCTATAAAAAGTTCTATAAATGGATCACAGATGATTGGTGGATGACCTTTGGTAGCTTCTCTCAGCTGTTCTCAAATCTGGTGGTTCGCGCTCCAGAAGTCGGTGCTCTCTCTGCATTCACTGTCTTTCTAATTTTAATTGCATTCATCTTAAAGTCACCGTTCGGTCGTGAAGTTACACAATCTGGCCCTCGTGATGAAACAGTAGTTATTGCCTTGTCCTGGTGTAACACAGAATTCTCGATAAGGACACTTTTGCGGCAGCATCGGTATCAGTAGTGGTACTATTTATTCTCTGCCTTTTATATGTCTATGCTACTATGGCCCCAAGTAATTTCCTTTCCTTTGCTTTGTGGCCTGGGGTTGATGTGCAGAGCCTACAGCGAGGACGTGTATCGCATTTCGGCAGACGCCAGTGTGCGCGACGCTCGAAAGGCGGGAGCTGAGGTGGTGAAGCAGGTGGCCAATCCTTTGGTCTCCGGTCTCCTCTACCCTTTGCTACAGGCCTTGGATGAGGAGTACCTCCACGTGGATGCACAATTTGGCGGAGTGGATCAGCGCAAAATCTTCGTCATGGCCGAGCGGGTATGTGAGAAAGCTGGTGTAGCGTGCCACTGAAATTCGTTCGAGCTTGGTTATCGTCACCATGAATTGAATAACATTTGAATGACCGAGATCATCATGCTGGATGGATGCATTCATCGGTCGTCTAATTACGACTGCAATGACTACGCTTACATATTACTAATTGGCTCTATTAATGCATACAGCTGTCTTCAATTCCTAGTAAATATCTTGACCCCCAATAGCAGATTGATTGGCTTGGTAAATGATTTCCCAAACGGAATTATAGAACAATAGTTAGGTTGACAACTTTCTCACCTTTCTGCTCATTCACCCAGATCCTGCCTCGGCTGGGCTACCATAAGCGCATCCATCTAATGAATCCCATGGTGCCTGGTCTCACTGGTGACAAGATGTCTGCCTCTGAGGCTGCCTCCAAGATTGACCTTCTCGAGAGCAGTGCTAGTGTTCACGCCAAACTCACTACCGCTGCCTGCCCTCCCGGCCAACGCGTCGCTGAGGGCAACGGTGTCCTCGCCTTCATTAAATTTGTCGTCTTTCCACTCGTCAATCTGGCCGCACCTGGTTCTGGTTAGTTGAATGTTCAATCATTCGCCCGCCTTCTGAATAGTCCATCTAGCCAGTTCTGTAGTGAGGTGCGGTGTTAGATTTCCGTCTGGGACGGATCATTCGTTTTCCTTGTTTTTATAGGTGTGAAGGTGGGAGGCATGAGCTTTGCCACCTTCGAGGAGCTGGAAGACGCTTACGTGACAGGCACGACAGAAGTGTCTCCAGAAACTCTGAGAGCGTGCATCTTTGAGCATCTGGATCCACGCATGGAGGTGGTTCGTCAACGATTCACGGAACCGCAGTTTGCTAAGCTGCTGAGCGATGCATATCCCACTGATGAGGCCACGTGTGCTGAGAAACACGCTTCAGGTGAGGCGAGTTATCGTTCATTTTGTCATTCAAGTGAATGATTCAACTTATTAGCGCCTCCGGTCTTTGGTTTGGAGTAAACGCTCCCCTTCACTCGTCACCAAGCGTTATCCCATCTACTCACCACCACTGTTCCATGAGATCTTGAATAACGATGTCTGCACTGCAATGGTTCACGGCATTTGCACTGGCTTTTGGTGTGCCATTGGAATGGGGAGTCCCGACTTGGCGGGAGCACTCCTTGTTCCAAGAGGTGATAGCTAGAACTGGACGCCTTTCACAATCCAGCAGTACAAATGCTGTAGCATGGCCAATAGAACCATCGACTCACCTTTCTTCCTTCAGAATCCGCCGGTGCTTCACTCACCGCCATGCTCACAGATGACCGCCTAACCGATCTCAAGAGCCGTCTCGCCTCAACTGAATCACAACTGCCTTCACTGGAGGCGACCTCTATGAGGTCCGTCGCAGACCTTCTGACTCTCGACCCTGAGGTTTTAAAATCCTTGAAGACTCGACGGGTGCTCCGTTGTATGTGGTCCATTGCCCCTGCTGGAGTGCCGCATCTGGGCCACACCCTCCCTCTGCGAATACTTGCTCGACTTTCACGCATATCGGGAATTCATGTAAGTATCTGGTAGCTGTTATTAGCTCTCAGTATCAATTCCGCATGTGTGCAACGCCCCCATTTTCTTGCTTGAATTCACGTCACAGGTATGTGTCGTAGATTCTACCGACTTTCAAGCCTGATGCTTCGAGAATTCGGACTTTCCGTGATTCTTGGGCAAAAATTTGGGACATAGTGCCACTCATTCTGTGAACTCAAATGTTCCGGATGCGGAGAAGTCTTAGTTATCTGACAGTCTGGAGAATTGAAAGGTGGACGGACTTTGTCTTCTCTAAACTGACCTTGACAGTCCACCTTAATCGCTTTAGGTGGTCATTCTCATTGACGACATTGGCGCTTTTCTGGAGGGTAACTGCCCGTGGGAGGTTCGTGAGTCTCGCTGCGCTCTCTTCGAGAAAGTTATCTGTGCCGTCTTTAAAGCCTTTAAAGGAGATGAGAAAGTCCTCACCATTGTTCGCGGCCACGAATTCAAATGCGAGGGGTTCGTGACTTTGCACTTCACTTATTCATCTTTCAGTATTTCAATGTCATTCATAGTTGATTTTGAGGCTGTGGCAGTTTATCAACTACTCGTCATTTTCAGCAGCATATGCTGGCCTGACATTGATTCTATTGCTCGTTAGTCCATTTTCTGTCTGACGCTACTATTATTGACTTCCACAAAATGCACATTGAAGTATACTGTTCTTGCCGTCTCACCAGCTTCTATGAAAGGTGGATGACATTCCGTCTCTCTTTTTCATACTACATTTATCGGCCTATTATCTTGACCCCATTTATTAGCATATAATTCTGGAGTGTATGCTGATATTTGGCAAACGTACTTAGTGGACGCTTTAACCTTTTGAGCCACAAAAATCGTCGCCGTCCATACTCCATCCGTATAGCCTCATTAATAGTTTTTTTCTGAGGTATGACTGCTCGGTCGATTGCATTTGCGAGAGTCTCACCAAATTTTCACAGCGATAAGATAATATGGCAAATCGGTTGAATAAAATGAGACCCTTCATCGCGGGAGAAGTGGAAGACATATCAGGGTAGAATTTGATGATAGGCTGGAAGACTGAGCGCAGGATATAGTTAAACCTGTCTACTGCAGCCAACTGTTTGGCTACGAAAAGGACGTTCATCGGACTCCTTTAAAGTCCGGTGACTCATTTTGAACCATATTTTACTCTATTTCATGCTGCAAGGCGACTCTTAGCTTTGGTCTCAAACCACGGTAACAGTGAGCTGAAACAGTCCATCAATTTGGTTACTACTTGTAATTGGCACCACTGCTTGGGACCCAGACAAATATGTCTAGCTATGCCTGAGCCATAGGCGGCTCAAGTGCTCAGCACTATGATCAGAAACTAGTCAGAGCCTTGCTGTACTTGCAAGGGGCTGCTCTTAGTAGCCTAGCCCTCTAAGTTTGTTTGCTTATCTTAAATATCTCCATCGGCCGCTTTCGAGCGAAGTCGCACCCAACACACAGCTTGCCGAATTGCCTTCAGATTATTTAGTTTTTACTGCTCTTTTATTATCCACCTGGGGGGAAAACAAACTGTTACAAGTCACCGAAATGGCCTATTGACCGCATGAAATAAATCTGAAGACTGTGTTAATGCACTGTATGGATCCGTGTTCTGCTTTTTAACATTTGATGACGATGGTGTGTAGACCCACAGAGACGCCATTAGGCTAGTGCTTCAAGGTGCATGTCAGTCAGTTGTTATCGATGGATTTTAATGCCTCAAATGGGCTCCACTGATCTACTCATAAATCGAGCAGTCGGCTTCAGTAGTATTCTCGGACATTTTTAGTCGGCACAGCGCTTATATGCACCCGATCACGGAGGCAGTGATTGAGTAGGACAGCCAATTGATTGAGTCTTAATTGCATCTGAAATTGGTGCTTGACGCATATCATTAATCATTGATGGGTCCTCTCCACAGTGCCACTTTGAATTTGGTCAACCAACTTCAGTAGCACGTTGGCTTTTGTTATAGTGATTGATCATCCTGATTTCATCCCAGAACGCTGCTGAAATCGTATTCTGGTTTGTAAGTAATCCATAAAGATGCACTAGAATGATGCAAGGATTGGTAATCGGGCATCCAGTACTGCACAAATCGCTATCCCTTTGACAATTGCCTTTAGGTCATACATGTTAGACCTCTACCGGTTGGTGAGCCTGGTACCCGAGAAGGAGGCGTTTGCCTGCAGCGGAGCCACAATGCCCTCGTCGCAACGGCAGGAACAGGTGGGTATTGCGGAAGAGGAGGAGGAAGAGGAGGGTAGTGGACTCAATCTCTCCGCTCTTCTGCTCCCTTGCGCCACTCTCCTTGACACCTACCATCTTGAGGCGGATCTGCGTCTCGCCAGTCCTCGCTCAGTGGAAGGGCAGGAGAGGTTTGCAAAACAGGTTCGTGTTTTTGTAGCCTTCTCGAGCACCCTTCAGTTTTTATGAATTGTTAAAAGCCCCTGTTGTAAATCTGTACATTGTTTTCCAAAGCCAACCCTGGCTTGCGACGATCAGCTGGCGCCAAGTTCTGAAGTAGGCTGGAACAGAGCTTCAAAGTCCATATCCAGCCCGTAATGGAAGCAAGAGCGCTGTATTCCTCTACTTCACTGGTTGTGATCCCAAGGCTTTAATTACGAAATCCCACGAATTCCAGTTGTGGATGGGTTGTCAAAGCAAGTGCTATCTTTATCCAAGGCGGTTTCTCCCATATCAACATTTCTTTACTAGAACAAAATTGATTCTAACCCTCTGGTACTGCTGAAACCACGCTTGACCATTTGGGTCAGACGCCGATCCTCGTTATGTGTTTACGTGTTTTATTCGTTAAGAGTTTGGACCGCCTGGGTCAATTCCACGGCGGAACTCGTTCTTCAAAATATCGCCCTTGTGACCTCATGAAGCGCCCTCTAATACTGTTCATTGTAAAGCTTGTAGCAACTGACAGAATTATGGATTTAAGAAGTTTTGAAGATGCCCTCTTACGATGGAAAAACAAATAGGTCACACGCGAAGATCGCTCTGTCCCACGCTTGAGTCTCTGATTTCCTTTTCAGTAGTGTACCCACTTTTTTCTACGACACACAGGTGTATGTGTTAAGCAGCTCCTTCGATAACGAAGTTCTCATTTCAGCAGGTCATTCAATTTGGCTTTTTTCCACTGCCTTTGCAGTTCCTTCCGCGTTTTGACGTTTCGCGATCACCACCCCTCTTTGTTCCCCACGCCCTCCTGCCTGCTCTAATCACCGGCACCACCACAGACGAAGCGGCCGTCATGACGACCTTTGTGCCACCGCTGCGTGATCCTCGGATGGCCCAGTCGGCAGCTGCGCAGGCAGTGGGACGGGTGGCGGCGGAGCGCTGTCTCCCTCTGGTCGAACCGCCGCCCCCGGCTGTCCCCATCACCACCGCCTCGCTCATCCTTCCTGGTCTCAAGCGACGCCTTAAACAGACTTTCTGTCAGCCTGGAAATGTTTGCGTCAATCCCCTTTTGGAGATATTCAAGGCTGTGGTGCTGCCTGAACTGTCTCCTGGAGGTACTCACTTGGGTCTCATTACCGGTTTTCCATGTGGGATTTGATGGTTCATTTGTGACCAAGATTGTAATTTTCTGGGAGCACACGGCGCGACCTGCCATTGGCTGCCTCTCAATTCATGCGTCAAATGCAGTTTGAACAATCTACAGTTAACAAAGCTGATAAAGCTAACGGTGCGACTACTCGCGTCTGTAGAGAACCTCGTTCTGCCCAGACCCGAGCAACACGGCGGTCCCATCACTCTGACTCCTGACGAGCACAGCGATGCCAGCTGTCAATTGAACGATCTCTTTGCCAACAAAGTCTGGCATCCAGGCGACCTGAAAGCTGCGTTAGAGGCGGCTCTTCTTCAGGGTCTTCAACACCACCTGGTAGAATACCTTCCACCCGCCGACCTCAGCCGTCTTATCGATGATGCTTTCCCAGTGCCGGGCAAAAAAGTCAAAAAGGCAGCCCCTGAGAAGGCAAAACACACTGAGGTCAAGACCACCGGCAATGTCAAGGAAGGCAGGTTGAGTAGGGAATAGATTTAATCTTTACTTACGTCCGAGTTTCGATTCCGTCTGCAGTAGTGATGGGAATTTTTTGCCATCTTTTCTAGGTGAAAAGCGGAAAGGTGTTGCAACGTTGGACGAGTTCGATCCCGCCCTTCTCGAAGTGAGAGTCGGTGAAGTGGTGGATGTCAAGCCGGTAAGTTTGTTGCTTCAAAAACCTACTCCTTCAAGCGATGCTCTTATACGTAGTTTATCGCTTACATTTAAAGCATCCCACTTCGGCTGACTTCAATATCTGTCGCGTCTCCTTCAACGCGGGAACAGAGAATAGGGTCTCCGTGATTGGACTGCCTTCCGAGGCTTTGATGCACAAGAAGGCCGTCTTTTTGACCAACCTCAAGCCATGTGATGTTGGAGGCGTCACTTCGGAGGTAGGCTAACCTAGAATGGAAACTCTTCTTAACTCATGACAAATGTCTCCAGCCTTTCTACCTCCCCCTCTCGATCCACAGGTCAAGGTGGTGTGTCTAGGTGACAAAGAAGTGTTGCAATGTCCTCATCATACACCCGGCGCGGTGCTGCGTTTCAAGGCTGTGGGGAAGGAAGGAAGACGTGCTAAGACTGCCACCACAACCACCAGCACTATTGTCATCGACCCTGAGGCACATCCCGGGTGGAGGGCCTTCTTTGCCGACGTATTCTACTCCCCTGACGGTGACGGGGCTCTATGCTGGCGGCAGAACTGGCGTCTCTCTCTCACGCCGTGATTAACGCAAGCACTTGTGAATTGTTTAGTTGTACAACTTGGTTAAATATTTTGAAGTGGAATTGAATTTTTTCTGTCCCGGTTTGGGTCGATTACTCTAGTGAAGTAGGGCTTCATGGCACATTAATGTCCGGTGTCTCTCAATGCAGATCTGACGAAGTAACCGAGTGGACTTTTCAGCGATGAACAGCACCGCTCAGGGTCACCTTGTCCCTTTTTTCTTCAAAGATTACAGACAGTCGTATGAGGCACCCAAAGACGGCTTGGGGCACCTTTTGTTTGTCCTCTATCGAGCCTAGCTATTGTCAATCCCCTCATAAAAATGAATTAATAATAGGCCTCCTGTTCTTTGAAGGCGAAAGGGTGTTGAATAAGCCTGAGTTGCGGTAATCTCGGGTTCTCTCGTGGTTCTTGAGTCCCTCCTGATCCGGGGAGAATGTTCAAGAAAATCCGACACATCTTGTTGGATATGAAGGCAGAAGGTCCTTCACTTGGAGGTACTTTGAAAAGACGAATAAACTAACACCCATTGGCACAGTAGGCAGACCACGCTATCTGTCAGCTAACTCCAGACGTCCAGACCCCCATAAGGTAGTGAAAGGCACCAGATGTGCCTGCGGAGACTTCCTTTTCATGGCCTATATCGGCTCAAAATGAAGTGAAATGAACACAAACACTCAAATACCTGCACAAAATTGTTCACATCAAAAGGTTGAAAAAGAGGTTTTAGAACTAAAAGGCATCTTAACAATGCGATTGTACCGCGTTCCTTGTTTATTGCCTCCTTTCTGGTCTCCACGTCTCTTGACCAAACAGGTTGATTGAATTGGACCACAATTTTCAATGAGAATCGTTTTAATTTTAAAGAAGCATGGACAACACACTCTACTCAGACTCAGGAAATTGTGGTGATTCCTGTTATTTATGAGCTGGAGCTGATTGCCAGTTTCTTTCCCCAAAGGTTTACTACAGGCCTTACGTGGCTTCCTCATCTTTTCGAGCACCGTTCCTGGTGCTACTCTTACAGGACGTCTTTCAGTGTGTCAGTAGATGGCCTTCCTTCCGTTGATGGGTGTGCTTCATCTTCGTACCTTTGTAGGCTCCCATCTTGCTTTGGTGAACGGTTATTGGCTGAGCACGGAGTTGTGCATTGCAGACGAAGTAGTTTGTGGGGAGGAGAACCCTCATCACCTAAAAAGGATCTCTGGTCTACAGCGAGGGGACTTGCGGTGCCTTCCAGGTGACAGGATAGACATGGACGCCTACACTAGGTCCCCTTCTCACTAGACGTTGGTAAGCGTCTACGTGCGTTATTGAAAGTTTTTCTTATGCCTTCTAGCGGACGTAGTACGTGCTCTGGGAGATGTCAGGAGGGACTACCAATTCACGGTCTGTGAGCATCTTGAAGAGGGAAGAGGGCTTTCCAAGTTTAAATTCCATTCCTCCGGTTGTGCATACTTGGTGAATGCTTTCAGTAGTCCGGTCTTTCCACTTGTCCATTGCCTTGGGAATATCCGGGTGTTGTGTGTGTCTTAGGCCTTTGGAATGTCTTGCATGGTTCGGTAAAATTGCGACTTTCATAAGTAAGACCTCGATCGCTATGGACTGATTCGGTCAATCTGTGCTGACAGATCAACCGATTGAAGAAAATTGAAAAGACTGTCTTGGCGTAATGTGTCTTCATGGTTTCTGCCTTGGTTGCTTTTGTGAATTTGTCTGCCATAACCAAAATGTACCGGTTTCTGATTTTGGTGGGTGGTAAGGAACTCATAATGACCAAACACACCTTCGTCCGGGAACCTCGCGGGCAAGAGTTACAGTGGTGCGAGGTGAGATATGGTGAGGCCATTTGAAAATGCTACAAATAATACAGGTTCGGCAGAAATTTAACACATCCGAGGTAAACGAGGGCCATCAGTATCTGTTTTTCACTCACATAATCAACTAGGTGCTTGGGATACTCAATGCCTTCTTGACATCATAAAATCTCATCGTCTGATTGCTTTGCTAAACAGGATCACCACTTTCGCCGTGGGCCTACAAGGGGATGTCTGGAACCTCGCTTATGTGGTCGTGCCATTGTTTTTGACCACGTGAACGCCTGATGATCAGTTCTAACTCTGAACTTCCTCACTATCAACTTAAGGCTGATGGATACCAAACAGCGCGCGTTGTGTTATACTTTTCTGCCCCCATTCCCCCCGAGTTGGGTATTTGCGTGGACAAAGACGTGTTCCACTCCTTCTTTGTCTCTTGGTGAGGGTTGGTTCAAGTGTTGCAGCGTTATTCTATGTCAATGTCCTGAAAGAAGCCTTTGCCTTTTGCAGTGGTAAACAAATTTTGGTTGGGGCACAGAGGAATTGGGATATTTTTTAGTATGGCGTTGCGGATGGAAGCAGAGGCTGAATCTGCGGTTATGAGCCAATTTTTAAGGTCTCTGTCGTCACTGAAAGGAAGAAGATTATTTGATACCGCCACTGCGCTTAAATCTTATGCTCCGGCCTCCATACCCTTTAGATGAACAGATTATTTCGACACAAGTATGTGTGATAGTCAGGTTTAACAGCGATCGTCACAAGTGCAAGAGGTTCTAAACATCAACTCTTCCATGGTTCGAGGACTCCTGACGAATTTCCAATTGCAGGCAATTTGTTCAGGTATGCGCTCGACTGCGTGAGACCCTTCGATTAGCTCCCACATGTTGTACTTCTACTCCGCGACGAGGTGTCTCAGGGCTATTACGTCAGTAGCAAGGGCTCTACCACAGTGCTTTGACTAAGTACGACTTCAAGATTCAAGGAAATAAAATGGTTGCATTCGACATTCGATGCAACAAAATAGAACATCGAAGAAGAAAATAAAGTGTACGATTACAGCGATACTTAACTGCACTGTGAAAACTGCCAGCTTGGCAATTCCTAAAACCACCTTTTGGTTCACCCAAGACCAGCTGGCTACACGTAAAAGCTTGGCCAGCACCGCTACCGTGAATTTAACAACGAACGGAAGCTGCAAATGGAGACTCGTATTGTTGATTTTTGCTATTGGTTTAACATACACGCAAAGAAATATTAGATTTACGCAAAACACTTTTTAAATAAAGGAAAGATAATAAACTTTGTGAATGCCTGTAAGCATATGACAGAATTCCTGCTACTTAATAGGATTTTCATGTACTCTTGTTTCTATTGTGCTATAGTTCTTTATATGATTTGTTTTGGCTTCACACTTAAAGCTTTTAAATTAATTTATAATTTATATAATATTCGACAGCGGATTATATTTTTAACCTTTATTGAGCAAACCGCCTCCCTTAAATTGTTCGAACTATAATGATATGCAGTGAGGAGCATCTGTAATTTTCTTAATTTCTTTATAGAATTTGATCTAGGTCATCGAGTTTGGAGAAACCCAGAAGTTGCGAGTCAAATGCTTACGTTTTACCCTCTGCAGAAGACGTTGCTATATACAGCTGCTCTCCCGATGATCGATCTTGGTTAAAGACTATCAAGCTGGAACAATGCGACCGAAGTGACTTAGCATCTCTTCTCGCCTTCATTTCCAATGTTCAGAGGATAGCTCCATTTAGAGTTTTCACCTGTGATTCTAACGAACCCCTGATTGACAACGTCCATTTCGGTCTCTTTCTTCCCAAGTTGATTTCTCTCCACGGCACAGAATTGACCCTCTCTTATCCTCTCTGTAAAAGTGGCACTGTTTACGAGCTTCTCAAACCGTACTATGTCGATGGAGGTCTTCCTGAGTCTCTGGTGATCGCCATCTTCTCCCGCGCCGTCAAAAGTTTGAGCAAGCTTCACGATCTTGGCTGGATTCACCGAGCCATATGTGCGAGACACCTACTCCTTCACCCATCATCGGAAAACAACG
This sequence comes from Taenia multiceps, assembly GCA_001923025.3. Taxonomy (NCBI): domain Eukaryota; kingdom Metazoa; phylum Platyhelminthes; class Cestoda; order Cyclophyllidea; family Taeniidae; genus Taenia; species Taenia multiceps. The sequence goes on along the minus strand of CM010315.2, from coordinate 1,774,341 downwards.
AAGCTTTACTGAATGTTTCCTTCTGCGGCCTTGGAAGCATAGCTCCGGTCCGACCCTTTGGTAGTGTGCTCAATCGTACCGACTTGCCGGTCATTGATGCACGGTGGAGAGGTTGGCACTACCAGAACCTCCAGGAGACCGTCTACAGCACCCATCCAGTCGCTTGGTACAGTCCTGAGATGATCGAGCAGGACTTTGAGGGATATGGAAAGCCTGCAGATGTCTATAGTCTTGGGATGACTTTAGCTGAAATGTTCACTGGGATTGCACCGTTTGTGGGTACCATCACACCCTCGTTGATCTTCCTCAAGAAACTGACCCTCAAGGAGCCACTTTCGCTGCCTTGTGTGAGTTTACAATTCGGCTTTTATCATTTTCCCATTGGCGAGCGCTGCATGAAATAGCAACGCAAATCCACGCTAGACAGTGTCAGGTAACTGGAGAACGGAGCCGACAATCCAGATAGGCCGGAAGATGAGTGCATGGCGCTGGTCCTCGGGATAAATCCAAATCGTAGGCTCCTTGTCCAGTCGCAACTTCTCTGGCCGCCGTTGTTGCTGTGTAATGACCTTTAGCGATCCATCAGTGAACCATTCGGGCCTCTGAACCCTCTGTGACATAGGTTATCCCTTCCTTTGTAGCCCCCAGGTCGAACAGCTAGCGGAGACATGCTCGCTATTTTTGAGAGCTGTACCCACCTCGACCCGAACTGTCGCCCAACTGCTAAGGATCTCCTGCGAACCCCTTGGGTGCAACGCGGACTTGCAACCCCTCTGAGGGAGAGCCTCCTTACCCCCTTTCGCCAACATTAAATTTGTCGCCGCCATTACCCTCAGTGTACATACGCACTGCCTTGCCGAATCTACCTTCAACTTGATTGAAAAATAATTCGCCTTCCACTGACAAAAGATATGCTTTTCGTGAATAAAAAGTGTGGGTAGGAGGGAGGGAAACGAGAAGGGACGCTAGAACTTGTCGAGGCGACACAGCGGACTGTTGTAGACCATACGCAGATCGGTTTTGGGACCCATGAGATCTCGGATGTTCTTGTAGCCGTAGCGAATCATTGTTGGCCTATGAGAAAGAAGTAGAAAAATCAGAGGTGGCTCGCGGTCACACCGACATCCTCTGGAGATCCAAGCTAGATGCGAAACCGTCATACTCGCTATATAAGTGAAATCTGAGAGTTTGATCGTTGGCGCTCATAGCAAAAGTGCTTATTGATGAATTATCGTTCCACTGGTTGAACTTGCTGGAGGTATGGAGTTTACCGTGATAGAGGTGGAAGGCTCATGCCACTCGTGGAAACAGTGATTGAACACCTAAACTGTCCACGTGGGCAAGCAAAGCGGAAATGAAGCCTTCCAAAGGGTAAATGAAAAAGTGAGCGAAGCATCCTTACTTAGCAGTTTACTTCAGCGATAAAAAGGAACACACCGTTCGAGGGAGAGTCCCCAGGCGATAACACGGACACCCTCAGGAAGGCCCATAGGACGCAGCATTTCCGGTCGAAAGATGCCTGAATTGCCGATTTCCACCCACTTCTTTAGACCTGAACCCCGACACACGATATTAGAACATGGAAAGAAAGCAGGATTAGAAGCGAAGAAAAAATCAGCTCACCAGGATGAAAGCTAAAGATCTCCATGGAGGGTTCGGTGTAGGGATTGTAGGTTGGCTTGAAGCGCAGCTGATGCAGTCCCAGGTGGGCGAAGAAGGCGCGAATAACGGCTTTGAGGTGACCCAGGCACAACCCGTAGTCAGCGAACACGCCCTCCACCTGGTGAAACTCAGCCAGATGCGTCGCGTCCAGCGTCTCGTTGCGGAAGACTCGATCGATGCTGAAGTAGCGCTGCGGCGTAAACTCCTTCTGCAGGGGTCAAAGACAAAAAATGCACACCAAAGTAAGAATTGAGGCCACTCATTTTACCACCTCACAAGTCTGTGAGACCGCCTTTGTTCAACATTAAGGAGATCGTTACCAGGCTCCTGCAGTTTGGACCCCATGTAAGTGACCTAGAGTCCCATTCACAGCACTCCTATGTTACTAGTCTTTCAATCAGTGGAATATTAAAGAAGGCTTTTCAAGAATAACTCCAAGGAGTTGCTTTTAGACCAACTAGGACAAAATCCCTCCCCACTCTCCTATGAGCTGGCTATGAAATAGCTTGGGTTCTTCCATGATTCATTAACTTCCAGCGATTGATTCCGTGGGGATTCTGAAGCCCTTTCGTGGAGAAAAAGTATACGATGGTCTTCAACGCCTGACAGTTAAACACATCCACAAGCAGAATCTCGAGGGAAGAGGTACAACATAGGCTACCCAGATGTCCAATATCCTAGCTGAAGTTACGGCACCCAGAAACTCACACATGTCCGGCGTTGGTAACGAATATGTTAATGTTATTTCACTTGGCTCTGTTGATGACCATTGGCGTGGAGACCGATGCTCAAAAGAGGGTCGAAGTAGTTAGTGGAGTAATAAGGGGACGGCTTCATTTTTCCGTGTTTCAAGACTTTCAACGGGGCCACGGAGCTCTGCCCATGTGAGGCTTCACAATTCGCAGGCCTCACAAATGGCTGAACGTCTAGGAAAATGGAAGATCCAGTGCCAACGACTTGGAAACAGATCTTTCGAGCCTTCCATCCTAACAATGGCCTTGATGCTGCTGAAGGGCGGATAAAATTCTTCCATTTTTTGTGGTCACTCTAAAATCGACCCAAATAATCGCGTTTGACAAGTAGTATCTACTAGATATCGATCTCAAAAAGAAAAATAATTGCAAGATTTACTCTTTTTAGTGAAAAAGCTGACGCCTTCCAACCATTTAATCAACCCAAATCAGCACTTATATACTGAGAGGTCAGAATGGGGAGCAGAATGCGCCGTATGTAGGAGTGGTTATTCGCTCGAATTACGTGAAATTGTTGAGCTGGTGATGAAAAGGAGTGTTTTGGCCCCTAACAAGACGAAAACGCAACCGCGAGGGAAATTCCGTTTCGCATTCCTTCATGATCAGTGCCAGTTTGCTCGACCCCCCTGCTCAAGAGCAAAAAGGCGATGGCCTCTACCATTCCCGCTTCCGTACAGCGCTTAGGTAATTAAACACCGTCCAAAATGAAACATTCTTCCCGTAGATTGTACCATTCCTTTGCCATAATCTTCGATTCCCAAGAGGATAGAGACAATGATGTAAATTATGCAAATGGCCAATAAATTTGAAGGAGGCCACTTTTCTTTCCGACCTAGGAGGTCAATCATGCCGCTACACCAATCATACTTCGAGAACTAAGGCTTCCTCGAATTCCAAGGTTGCCGTCCAAAGTTGGACAGCATGAAAACCAAGCATCCATCACAGTTGCTGCTTTCGCCAACGCGCTGTGAAGGAGTGAGTGATAAGGACGCTGTGAGGGAAGGATCTTAAGCCAAGACACTCTTCAGACAACTTTTCAACGAATCAAAACAAAAGAAGACTACAAGACCGAACCGATTTCCACACCTTTCAGCTCACCGTCGTGTTTTAAGTTGGTCTCGAAAAACTACTGGGAAAGCAAGCGTTGAGAATAAGGGCAAATTCAATCCAGTTTTTTTCCAAAAAGTATCCAGGGGAATGATTTTAACTGCTTAAGATCGAAAAATGTTTCTCAAACGAGGCTTAACAGTGTAAGAGCCCTGTCGCTAATTCGAAGCCATGAAGTAAACACTTTAGGAAAACGAGAAGCAAGTAAATAGAGACAACCGAAATCATTATTGGGGTAGCTGAACCTCTTGAAGTGATGATATTAACTGTTAGAGGAGTGAGAAGGAACCTAAGCTTCTCCATTTTTCTAAAACAAGGAAATGGAGAGCGGCTTCACCTGCTGAGTTTCTATAGTGCGCACGGACCTAACATGGCATGGCTCCAGTTGACAGACCTAGGATAAGCTGGAACGGTCTAGAACCCCGATCCGGGTATTGGAACATGAAACATCTCTCACTAATCTCCGGTAACACCAGGGATCTATGCCAAGACTTCAACAAGGAAGGAGAGGAGGAGCAGAAAGGAAGGACGCTCACCACACCTGCTGTGCCAACTTGTAAAGCATGCGTGCGCTGACGGCCGTAGTGTGAGTGCGGAGAAGGTTTTTAGAGGCTTCCGACAGCTTCCAATCGTAGCGATAACCCTTGGAGCCACACCCACCCTTCTCGTGGATGCGCTTCACTCGCTCCACGTAGGCTTTCGAGTAGTGAGCCAGCACGTCCGTTGTTGCCGGATCTAATAATAAAAGGAGGATTTATGGAGGGTGACATCAACGTTCCATGCACCTCAATTAGTCAACTGCCGATCCTCTTGTAAATAACCCCAAATATCCCCAGCTCATTCACACGCCCATGCTACTGGTTAAATATATGATACAACAAGAGCAACTTTTTTTCGACCGGAGTCATCTGTTTGACAGTGGATAACTAGCTAATGATCCTGCTTCCAAATGGTCGATTGACAACAGCAAGGGCTATTATGCCATCCAAGCCTCTTCATCAGTGTTACCTGACCTGGGTCGAGGAGGATGCATGTTTATACTTCAAAAGTGACCTAACGAAATGATTGAATAAGATACCAAACCAAAATTTGAAGTCAAGAGCCATTCAAAGCATATAACACAAGACCAACGAAAGATAATGCACTAAAATGCTCCACGAAATACCTCGTATGGTCTGAAGGACAACGTTTAGGATATGCTAAGAGAACTTTGAAGCGGAAGCCTTCTCTTCGTTATTTGCGGTTTCAAAGCAAAATAACACCTCAACCATTGCAAAAAAACACCACACCTAGACAAACTTACGCCACTTTCACAATCCAAATTATCGACTTCCTTGTCTAGTTAATTGCAGCTGCAAATTCTGGACCATTTAAAATCTTGTCATCGTTCACTCTAATGGCAGATAACTCGGCACAAACAGTTAATTATTCAACAAAATGCAAGAAATAGGAACAATAACATACCAGACAAAAAGAAGGTGTCGTGAGCATCTCGAGCCGGATGTTGCTGGGGCTGAAAGAGGCTATCAAAGTTCCAGAAGCTGGACTCCACATAGTTGTTCGTCGGCATTTCCGAAAATCTAGCACCAAGCAACCGGGTCAACGACGATCCACCAAAGCGTGAATGGTAAGATCGAATGACTTACCCCATATCCATTAGAATTCGGCGGAACTCAGCACGAACCCGAAGAAGAGGGTGCAAATGACCACCTTCAGGTGGGACGCCAAGAGCCTTGAAGTTGTACTTCTTGAAATTCAGATCTTGCCACGAACCCCTAGAAAGACTTAAACCCATGAGACATCCTACGTCGTAACCATTTCAGAGGTTAAATCTGTTTCTTCTTTCACGCGTTGAGTCGTGAAATTCGGGCCGCGTTCGACTACATAAACTGTAACTTTCCTGAAGCAATAAGATTTTTAAAGCAAATCACTTTTCCACAATAAGCTTGCGCTTTTTCAGGTCATTTCTTTCATTTATACTGCAATCTTGGAGTTTCTCTAGACAGGTTTGTACATCATCACCGGAGGGTTTATTCTAAAAAATAAGGAAGAAACAAAGTCTCACAAATTTGTTGACGATTTGAATGTTAGCGTCATTCTTTGTTACGGAAATCCATTTGGCTGCTAAGGCTTTGCTCACACCCAGCTTAGCATACTTCGAGGTTTTCTAAGGGCACCAATAAGGAGCATGATATCCAACCATTAAGTCCGACATTGGAATGCCCCCATCAGGAATGGCAGAGTAGACGACAAACTCGTGACTTCCGTGCTTAAGAACGTGCTCCCCTTCATCGGTGAGGGAAAATTTATTTTCGACAACTTGTTCGACCTTCACCAACTGGATTGAGCATGAAAGTTAGCCTAGCAAGCCTACTCCATCAATTTGCTGCAGACTTTTGACGCCACCGACGACAACTTGATGATCGAGGTTCAATGAGTGAGCTAGTTCTAACGAATTGACAGGTGACTCATTAGCCAACCTATCGAGAATAATTTGCGTCACATCCATCAAGGAGGTTAAAAAACGTGCCAAGCCTTCCGAAAACCGCGGACTGTAGAGAGACGCTAAAACAACAGCAAATGACCATGATATATACCTTTGTTAAGGAAAGTCTTTTTGAAAGTTTATTGACACTTTAATGCAAGCTAGCTTAGAGACAAGGTTATGCAACAAGACAGCCGTTATACCGTTTCAACACATCAAATTAAATCAATTTGGACTCTCTTGGCGCTGCCCCAAAAAAATAAAGTCATTTCGTGAGTCATTATTGGAAATTATTTCACGCGTCTTTAAGTTTCCGGCTTTTTTTCTACAATTATTTGAAAAGTCGCATTAACTGCCTATGCGAGTAACTTTCACGCCTGATTTTCACCTTAGAGATCCATCTTGTATGAAACGTGAACGCAGATTCCCAAGGTTTTTTTCGTAACTTGTTAGTAGGATTAGCCAGCTATTGGGTTTCAAATGGGCTCAAGTTTCGTTTTCCTCTTAGAGGCATATTTAGCGCATTGACTGTAGCGTCCCGAGACTACCTTTAAAGCAAAAGAAGGCACAGTACTAGATCAGAATATATAATCTGGAAACAGAGGACTTGAAGGCTGTTGGTACGGTCCGGAGGCTGGCCAACCGGCTAGTACAATATGGCCACCCAAGTGACCGAACCGGCTGTCCAAGCAAAAAATTATTACGGGGCAATGCTTAGCCTAGGCATCGTACATCAATTTATGTTAATTTTCTTTTTGCAAACTTGCATCAAAAGACCTACATAAGATTTTTGACCGTGTTCGGTGCAAAACTTATCTACGAAAATCGATATCCCATGGCATGTGTTCCACGCCAGTAGTGGATGACAGAAGCACAAAGCATGAAGTCGCGTCGGTCGAGGAAGTCCACCGCAAAACTCGAGATAGTGGAAACCGTTCCTCCCTCAAAACGCCTTCTCGATCCCCTTCCTACCGCGCCTTCAGCAGCAGATCCGCAACAGCGCATTATCGGAAAGATTGATAGGTCGGCTCTGACTTTGTATCTACAGATTCTTGCCAGCAGTGATTACGTCCTTCCCAATGCTGATGCAGATCCCATCTCTCCTGAAACCATACAAAAATCGCCTCGTACCAAAAAAGCCCAATCCAGACAACTTGGAGATAGAATATCTTCAAAAAATAGGCGTCCATCTATCTTTCTTCCTGATTTTTCGCCTAAAGAAGACGCAAAGCTTTCTAAGGAATTCCTTTTTAAGCAAACTCTTGCATTGGGTGCCTCGGACGTCGTTAGGGACGCCCTGATCAAACGCGAGCTTTCATTGGCGGATTTTCGACCCCTAAAAGCCCCCTTCGTACCATATATTCTCAAGGTCCTGGTCAACTCCATCGAAGCAGATTGCAACCGTTTGGGCTGGGATGCCATCTTTAATCAATCCAGCTCCAATCAACGCGAGTTGGCTGAACTTCACGCTTGTCTCCTCATCCAAAATTGGAACCATCATCACCACGTAAAGCGTCAGATAGGTGCGATTGCTCTTCCCCTTAAAATCACCACTCTTAGAGTTATTCTTGGGGGTTTCAAACAGAAACCGCTTCACTTTAATAAGCAAGTCCTTAAAGAGGTTATCAGGAAACCGCTATTCGATCTCTTTTTGCGGCCAAATCCTGACATCAAGTCCCTAGTTCGTCATACCTCATTGCCTTGTAATCGCACTACAATGGACACTCTGGCCTTCATGATGTTCCACTTGCAACACGCCTGGGAGCATGGCTCCAATCCCATAGCCACGAGAGGCATTCTGGCAAAGCTCTACGGTCCCCTCTTGGTGAGTTTTTCCGAGCGTCCAGAGATTATCGATCAGGATCCAATGGACTACAAGACGGAGGAGGCGGCGATCCTTGAGGTTGTGCTAGAGGTCTGTAACTCCCAATTTTGGGACAATCTGAGCATGCTGAAGTTGCACTTGGCCTTTGACTCTGAGCAGCATGGGGAGGAGAAGGAAGTAGGGGTAAATGAGGATAAGGAGGAGGGAGAGGAAGAGGGAATCGACTCATTGGAGGACTTGAACGTCAAGACGTCGGATGAACCCTCGGAGTATGAGAATGAGACGTGGTTCTCAAATCTTTTCGCGCTCGATATGTGCGCACGGAGGCCATCGCTGACGGCACCGAAACCGAAATCACCTATGTGAGTGACAAATTATTTAAATTAAGAGTCCTTGTTCAATGCACGATTTTGCGTCCAAAGCTACTCTGAATGCCACTATGAAACAGATAAGCAATTGAAAAAACATGGCCTGATATTTCAGAGACCGGGGTCGAAAGATTTGATAGGATATCTGGTGTTCATTGACATGTGAAAGTGAAAACAGTGACAGCAGGGGATGAGCGACGTTTCTAATCAGATACTTTGAGGGTTGTTCCCAGTACTTCAGGTAGTTTTGCCTCCATACAAGTTATTGTGCTGTCCATATGATGCATTGAATCCACGTACAAGTTTGCAGCAAAGCTGATCATTGCATTGGACGCTTGTGCATCGTGTAGATTTTGACAGGACACATCCGTCCTGGCGACTGAAGCTTTGTAGTATCTGGGCCCTTTTTTCGTGCCTACCTACTTAAATCACATCAGCGTCTCCCAAAACTTTTATCCGTTTCTTCCTTTTCCTTAATGTTGGGGTATTACTTGAACGTTGTAGAATACAAAAGCATCTAAGAATCATATCGCTTTATTTAGCTAGGCAGCATTTGCTTAGCAAAGGATGGGACTTATTTCCTATCAGTCGCTTCTTTTCTTGGAGAGAGTAAACGAACCGGAGAAATTAAATTCCTCTAAACCTTTTGGTCAACCTCGTGATTTTACAGGCTTTGCAGTACTTCCTTAAATGGACTGCTAAGATGGGATAGGATAATGCATTTTGTGGATTCCTTCCCCGATTGCTGCATTTCGTCGCCAATTGCAGTAGATTTTAGCGCTGACAGGTGACTGGAAAGAAGGGTCAATGTCGAGCTGCTGTAATTGCACCCACAGCTCATTCAAATGGTACCACAATTGAACGTATGGGTTAGATTTACCTTACTGTGCAGTAATTTAAAACACAGAATAAGAATGAATTGGCTCCAGGAGTCTAGCCACATCGGATAAAGGTTAGCCACATCAAAATGTCATCTTTTAGGTGTCAATGGTAGCATTTTGCGTTGCGCTCACATTGCAATCTTGTTGGTGTACAGTTCAAAGTGATGGAACACAAAAACAAGCAACTTCCAGCATAGTGATATTTACCTCACTCAGGCTCCCGTTCAGCTTCCAACAACTCCGGCTCCACACGCCTGTCATGGATTTCTACACCCACATCACTTGTTTTACTAGTCACTTGTGCAGAAGCCTTCATCGGAGGTAATTGCCGGACCTTCGCTGTTTCAACAAGTTCGACGGTTACGCAACCGATACGATTCGTGGCAAAGGCAGCAAAAGAGATGCGAGGCTTGAAGTGAGATGAAGGACGGAAGGTGTGAAGAGCAACGGTGATAGAAAGTAGCTCAAATTCAGAGAGAAGATTGTTCACGTGTTCTAGCTGTTGCGCTCTATTTTCCAGGACCAAACGGTCCAATTCGTCATGACTTTAAGGACGCTGATGGTGGCTGCCATCCTTTAGGGAGACGGCAATCAGAAGTTTTTATGTGCAATCGAACCAACATCATCTTGAATAGTAGCCTTTTCTTTTTCGCATGTTCTGTAGAATGCCCTGGGGTAGTAGCATCTTCGCCGACTGCCGTGCAAGGCCGCGCGTCGTGATTCGACCGAAAGAGACACCTGCACAGCGTATAGAACGCGCAAAGAGGGAAGTGGCGGAGGTGCTGAACTGCAGTGTGCACGATTGGAAGCCATCACCTCTCCATGAGGACCTTCAACGCGGACCTCCAAGTCACCTGGGTGACATGCAGTTGTACCACGTCTACCTACGGCGTCGACTGCGTTCCACAACGGCCATCTTGCGGGACGTCATGCGGGAGGCACGACTACCAACGCGAAAACATTTGCCAAAAGTCATGCAAGTACCGGCTCGGGTTCAAACTCACCTCACGTGTCCCCCCACGCCCCCTCTTCCTTCACTTATTCAAGAGTCAAACTTTGATGGGTGACAGCTCTCGAAGACTCGTTATGCGAGCTTTTGGGGATTTTCGGATTCAACTCGCTATCAGTTGACAAGGCCTTCCTAGTGTCCAAAGAAGAAGTCTTTAATTTTGGAAATAAGGAAGATATTTTAATCAATCTTTATTCGACAACACTGTAAATTCTATTCAATATTAATAAGGCGTTTTAATAGCACATACTACTTTTACCACCTTAAAGTAGCACAGTGCACAAAGCGTTGCTGTTTGTGTGGAAAAAGCTTCCTAAATATGGAACTAGTCTAACCTCTGGCCCTTGAGGGTGGATCTTGTCGAAATTTTAGATCTGAACGGTCTTTACTGCCGACATGGGAGTTTGGGATGCATGAACTTTACCACAGACTGACTGCTGTGGACATGGGGTGGTCCTATCCCCGCGGGCTGTAGTTGCCTTAATTAACCTTGACCTTGTAGTGACTGGTAGGACACCAAAAGTCTCCTAGTGCTCAATCGAGGAGTTAGACAATATTGAGAGCGATTAAAAAGGTACCTCTTTAGAGGATCAAAACCATGGTATTTATTCTCTTGAATCTGTGACCAGTCCTGCGGTCTGGACGGTCCCTTTTTGCTTGTGACTACTTCCCCTTTTCAGTCCATAGGGCAATGAGTGAAAATGCCAACAATTCCATCAATTCGCTTCCGATTTTCCATTTCAACCAAAGGTTTGATTTCGCACACAAAGCAAACTTCTTTAGAATAACCGCCAGTTTATGATGCGTGGCTTCTTTACGGAGTCACAACCGTTCCTTCGTCGCATGTGTTCTCTAATTGCAGGTAAAAGGTGATGATAACAAGGAGACGTTTCTCAGGCAGGAAGGAGTGTCGACTGTCTCAAGGACCAGGTAGGGGACGCTGAGTTAGGCTATCTTGCAGAGGAAAATACAGAACTTACTCCTGACCGATTCACTACCCTGTCCCTTTTTAAGAAAGAGAGATCCTTCTTGTTCGCATTAGAGTTTGATTCAGTTGTGTGGAAATCACGAGTTCATTTGGTAGGTCTTTAGCAGGTGAGAAAAAGGACTTGATTCTCACCACTTCACTGGTCCTGATCCTCTCAGAAGAATGAGTTCTTCTTAAACACCTTCTTTTCAGTTACATCCTAACTATTGGATAAGTTTAAGCTGTAGTTGCGTAAATTTGGGCAAATAGATCTATTCTTGATGAAATATTACCCGCGCAGCCCACCATTCACACAGGGAGCATACACCTCTGTAATTGATGTGTTCGCTTGCCCCACGTACTTCTTTCATTTGGCTGGGAAATGATCCGAGGTGGTACGGTTTTAACAATGTATGTGAAAGATGTGGAGAACTGTCCACCAGCTGATAATACACGCTGGATAAAGCCCATCTGCCAAGTTTTCACGAATTCTCTGGTTGTTTGGCCACTGTCGATGTCAACCAATTACTGGAAGGCGATCTTGGTGCTTTTGCTAAAAGCGACTGTAGCTGTAGAACCGGTTGGAACGACAGACATCCAGACGGTTGAAGTTCAAGAATACGCTAAGAGATGACCATGGCAAGAGGCTAGCGCGTATTAATGCCTTGAAAATGTCTGCACCACCACATGTTCTTACCTACATTGTAGTTTAGTAGACAATACTACTTATTAGCGCATCAGCACCGAGCTGAGAGACTCATGGCATGGCCTGAAATAACTTTGACAGAGAAGAATTAGGTAATTAATTCAAAAAGTTGAGGACGGCCTTTTACCTAGGTTTCAAAGACCTTCCATAAGAGGATCCCAACGGATTGCTAATCAGAGTAACTAGAATCTGGGATCTCGATGCAAATGGCCCCTTCCCCTACAATCACGGGTAAGCGGGGAGATAGGGCGTAGACATACGTGAGAGCTAACTAGCTGGCTCGAAAATTGTCAGGAACACAAAACGGTTATGTTTTCTAGTGACCTCGTGGCGCATTTAGACCACTACTGTCGGAGATGGTCGGGAGTTTGATGAAAAAGTAAAAGCTCTGGGGTAAGTGAAACTGAAACAATTTTTGAGATCAAAGACATCTTCAGTGGTGAATTTATCTCTGCACTGATATGTTGCGGATGGTTGACCTGCTACGAGGATGCATAAGCTACCACAGCTAAGCACCCAAAGACCTGGGAGGGAGGAACCAGAATTTCCTATGCATTATTTTCTGAACTCATAGAATTTTCATGGAATTATAATGTTTACTGACCAAATCCCATGCGCCAGTCAACCATTATGGAGGCGAAAACCCGGAAAGAACAGGTACCACTTGCATCACTGTCACCGTTTTACCCTTCACACACCCAAAATGAGAGAACTAGAGGCGAATATTTTGAACTGCAGGAGTCTTGGAGCTTCTATTTCCTTTGGAGATCCAAGACCTTATTTCTGCCGTCAAATTGGTCTGCTCAGCCCGCGCACTACCTGAAGGGTGTATCCAAACAGGCTTACGTTCCATTTACAGCTAACAAATCCATACTTCCTTCTTTTCCTTCCATCTATAGCACGCACCACATATCCCATCTGCTGAGGGTGGCATCCAATTCGATGTCAAACTCCTGTACATTCCAAAAGACTGTGTACCTGCCCATCCCATCCATACTGGCATGGATAATGTTTTGGCTGCGCTTTTAGTGCCCTAAAATTTACTCCGAATCTATAGGTCAAAGATCAACTAATTAATACAAATCATGCGGGTGCATTCGTCTCTGCTAGACGGCTACCCGACGCCCTCTAACTCACCTCGCTCCCCTTCGCTTACTCGTACAAACCGATAGAGAGGAACGATCGTCCCCGAAGGTTTGTCCGTTGACCACTTCATCCGGAGGGGGATGGAATTTTATGCGTTTGGATCCAAACATCAATCTCTAACAGTCTGCAACAGTACCTTCATCGTAGCCTATCCCAAATGCTTGAAAACTTAAAATATGTGTGCTTGAGCGATTTGGATCCCGTACTTCCAATGAGTGAAACCCTAGCGCGGTTGAGGAATGAAGCGCAGCGACATGATGTGCTTGCATAGGTCAAGTGACTAGCTAATGCAGAACTGTGGTGGCCAATCGACTTGGTCGAACCCATTTATGGAGACTTGGTGACCTAGAACTTCGACCAATCAGAGGAGTCTAAGTGAGAGTGCTAACTAGAAAAATTACTTGAGAGGGTTTTTCTGGTTATGCAGGCTTCACAAGCAAATTCACAACACCATCTGATGATCACTGGATTTGGTCTATCTCTTAAGGTTAATTAGTAGAGGGAATGAGTTATGAAATATCCTTTCCTCCACTACCCGAAAGCAACTTCACCGAATATCCACCAAACTGTTCCTCATAGATTCCAATTGTCTCCATTTTAGCGGCATGTTCTTTCGTAATTAGCTTTCATACTAACGCTTCACCAGTCCTGGCTTTGTTGAGTGCCTATCACCTACATAGACTGCCGCAGAGGAGGTGTTCTGGTAGCTGGCTAATGGATTTCAATGAGACATTCCATGATGGGAAAAGAAAATTTAGGTTTAAGAAGTAAAAAGTTATTAGTAGTAGGACTGATTCGTCCACCGAGTGAACAAAGTTTTGAGTTGACAAAGACATTGAACCTGAAGGTACCGTCTTCTACCCACCAAAAGCATCCACTGAGGCTCGAGTAGTGGTCAGACGTAGCTGCTCCACCGCAATTCAGCACAGATGCACCACGAACAATCAGCTCCACAAACGCAAACCTACGTACATCGGATTGATGCACGACCCATCATCAAAAAACTTTGGAGACGACAAATGTGTCTGTAAAATGGTAGCGACAATCACGAGCGGTAATTGGATGCCCGAGTCATTTCCCGCTTTTGAGTAGCGCACCAAAGATTTGCACTGATTTGGAGGAAATTCCAACGTATCAGAATTTCTTACACTAGGAAAAACTTGAAGACAGCCTTTTTGATCCAAAAACGATATGAGCGTTAGAGAAGGTGGTGATCAGGCGAGGCAGACCTTCTTGAAGTGTTACACCCACATTGACAACTTTTACAGCTCTGCCAAACCTATTTACATTGGGAAAGGTATCAAGGATTATTTTAAGTCCTACCACGGACTCTGGTTTGATGTTGACGCTCTGAAGACCTCCTCTACCAACTGTCATTTCTTCGCTCATGCTAAACTTCTCATTTTTATTTTTTCTTCTAAGGAAGACTTCTTTTTGTGGGTAAATTGTTTTCCACGCTAGTTTTAAACACTACTTCACTTTCAAAACCTTCGTTCCTACCCCATTGATGAAAAAAGAAATGGGCACCCTGCAGCTTCGCCAATGCTTTATCTACCTGATTGTACCAGTGTGTTATTCAACTTTCCGACGAGTACTCCAAAACTCGTCATCTTCCCAGCGAATAGGAGCCAATAGTTCAACAAACCGAAAAACCCTTTTTTTATTTAAAACTGGCTTTCACTTTGATGATCATCCACGTAAGCACTGACGCGTTGATAGATTAACTCTGGCGGCCGAGGGAAAGTGGAGAGAGGCGATTGACTTGGGGCGTACAGTTGTGAAGTTTCAATTGGCTCTCTTCTCGAGGGTCTGGTAAAAGTTGTCAATCCCATTGACTGGGAAGTATCTTCCTCCAAACCCACCTATACAAGAGTAGGCACCAATTAACTAGCAGCTCACCTTCAAGTTTTCAGCCAATAGAGAACGTGACCTTGAGAACACCCAATCAGACAATTAACCAGCAAACTTAGTAACATGATTTGTTAAACACATTAACGACCATTTTTCAATAATGCTACTTAAAAATTGAAAATAATTAATTTTACCACAACCAGGGTAGATGCATTAAGAAATTTTACGATCTAAACCGCTAAGCAAACTTTTGGCAGGATACAGTTGTCATGATCGAACTTTAAAACACGATAAATTTCATTTTACATTTTAAGGGTATTTTATATGAAAACATACGGTACAGTGCACAAAAATGACAAATTTACGCGGCGTAACCTTTGATCCTGGTATATACGCACTTACAGCAAATGGCTGCGTTTAAACAGGCAACTTACATTTGCGTGAACTGCGTGTTCACTATTTTTCCAAAACATAGGAAATTTGAGTTAAGCATTGTTATGCTACCTAAGGTGCCAAAAGGCAAAGAGGCACCATTTTGACAGAGCGATGAGTCGCAATTTTATCAAACAATCCTGGCATCTGTAAGAGATGGTCAAACCTGGAAGAATCGCTTCAGAAAAGCTTTCGAGATAGCCTTGACTTTTGCAGAGACATCAGACCTAAAAAGCTTTGCTCTGGATTATCCTGTGGGTTTTGATACTACCTTTCAAATGCGGACTTCATCATTACAATTTGTCCTTCGGTCAGCCAAGGTGTGCAAGACGGCTCGTGACTACCGAAGCAGAAGATTAGAGACCACGTGCGGTGTGGAGTTCGAACCTCAGGCATTCCAAAGTCACTTCAGTATCTGCAGACTGCAATTCTGTTATGCAAAATGATCTTAGGGTAACGCTGGTTGCCTCTCAGCCCTTCTTTATGCTAGTGAGTAGCATAGACTTACCTATTGTTTTGGCACAGTACTACTTCAGCAAAGACCTGTGCCACTACATAACGAATCTACATCCATATATATGGTGATTTTTAAGACCTTAGAAATGACTCGAGGTGACGCATGACAAAGACCGCTGCCTCGACATAAACAGACTCACCGATGTGCGCTTCAGCCGAGCATACACACTGCTTTGGCTAGTATTACTTTGGTACTCCATGTCTTGGGACCATGCCTCCAGAGGCGTGAAGAGGGTCTTCTCAGGGCAGTAGACTTTGGGTCTGGAGTTCCGATACACCTCCATCAACTGACGGACCCTCTTCCTGTGGCGAGACTTCAAAAACAAAGAGGACGTTTGCGGAATAATAATTCGGTAGCCGACCGAAACTTGGAAATAAGCTAATGTGTGGGATATTTCGATGGCATCGAACCTGGCTGTCCACCAACAAGAGTATGTCTGTTTCAAAACCACACTTTTGAGGTTATAAAGGAGAGAAATGACTTCACAGAGTCTAGCCACCACGTAACGACATCGATGCGGAAAGGTGTCCTGGAGAACAGGGTGCTGCCCTTGATTGATGGTGGGGGCCATCTTAAAGCGATCGCCTGCTACTAACTTAAGGTGGCCTCTCTTCGGAAATTCGTCTCTTTTAGACAGGTGTCATTCTGACAAGTACCTTAAGAGCCTTCCGGGTTGATATCTGCGGGTTGGAGTGGCATGACACTTCTTGGACCACCACCACGCGCTCATGCTAGCATTTTGACAAAGATTGTCTAAACGGAGCTAATCCAAGCACGGTCTATGCGTCGACTGGTAATGCCCTTAATGGGACACATTGACCCCTAAATTCCACTTGTAAGCTAAGTTTTGAACGTATTGAATTAAAAGTCTCTGCCCCGTTCAAGTTTATTCTCTGGTTATGGAACGAGAAGGAATTGAAATTACCAACGGGGTTGATTACATCGTGGAGGCTGGTCCATATAAATCCACCAAGAGTTGGTGTTGGTGAACACTCAATAGCCGAGCTGATGGTTTGATCAAGAAGGTCTGCTAAACCACGTATCTATCATCAGCGAAGTGAGCTCTGTGTCGGATGAGGTGCAACCCAAGGATGGGGTAAGGCTAGGGGGCTGGAGGATGGATTTGGTCAGGAAAAAGTGTCGTGGAAGGCGTTTCAAGGTGTCAAAGTGCAAAACGATGGTGGAGACGGGTTCAGTATACATAAGGAGAGCAATTCGTCCATACTCTGCTGCACCAAATGCTGTCACAAGGCTACAGAAGCTGTTGTAGGTGGACAAATACGTTGGTGTGCCGGAGCAGGGTGTCTGGATGCATAGGGGATATGAAGTGGGGCGAACACGGACCTGCTGGTGCGGCGGAGGCACTCAAAGAGGAAATCGAACGCGAAATTCTTTCTTTTACCCATGTAGATGTGCGAGGGAAACCAAGTTAGCAGAGCGGCGACCCATCTCAAGCAAACGTTAGTTCTATGTCAACTGAGTGAGTGAGAATGGATTGGAGAGAGTGAAGGAGGAAAGGAAAGGAGATAGAAGGGATGAGTTAAGTAAAGGAGTGGAGCATGTGTCACAGCACAGAGCAACAGAACACAGGCAACAGATCGCATTATTCAAATCACCTGTCAAAGTTTACACACACACACGCACACAAACACATTTTTATTAAAAATGAACTTACCTGTCGAAGAGAAGTGACGATTGTGATGTGGATGCGGTGTGTGAAGGAGACTTACTCCCTACTTGTTGTGGGTAAGTAAATCACCTCCGTTTCTTGAAAAGGCGGCAGAGCTAATTTCACCCTGCCTTGGACCATCAAATCAGATGTCAGAGAGTCTTAACCGAAGGGTATGGAGTAAACCATGAAAGGGAGCCAATTCCTTACTGGTTGTAGCGGTCAGTTCTCCTTCCACCTCAAGGCAGAATCCGTCAGTAAACCCATTAATTGACTGCTAACAATTGCATATGCCAATGCAGCAGGGACAACCTCCTTTTCCTCTGCTTTGTGAGGATTGCTGCAAACACCGCTCTATAATGTAATGCCTTAGACACAGCGGTCAAGTCAGACCTCAAATGCATATTTCTGAATGTCTGCCAGATCCAGAGAGACCATTAGTGTTGACAGATCAGGCCAATCCTGTTGAACTAACCAGTACAACTGCATGCTAAAGACGCAGCATACTCTGGAAGACAAGAATTGAGACAACTGACACGCCTTTTGACAGCTCCTTTTGAAGACGCGCCCTACGGATACTCGTGTAGATTATAGAACACCTTGATGGACGACGATGGAATCGTCTGAGACTCTCAAAAGGACCGCAGTGTGTACAGCTGTCGATGCCTCTCATCACACTGAAGGTCCTGTCAATTACAATGCACAGCCTTGAAGCTTTTGCCCCTTCCTTGGTACTTTATTCAAAAAAAATAAAGAAAGAACATTTTTACTCAGATTAAGAAGGCTTAGCACTACTTTTGTCGGTCCAATGCATAAGATCAACTACATCATTTGGCGTGGAGAGGCACCAATGTTTCCGTCATGGTGCCAAGAAATCTAAGTGATTTACTTACCCACCATAAGCATGACCTTGACTTTCTTCACACACTACCTTCACTTCACTTTCCTCCACTGCCTTTCGATAGGTAGGAGAGATGTGAAAAATCACAAAAATGACCTTATTTTTCTTCTCCAAAAAGTTTTGTGTAATTTGAATAATGCGATCGGTGGACTGTGCCGCAACACCAGGGTCCACAAATTCGCACGTACGCACACACATACAGCCCACGTCGTTCGATCGTTTTGGTGAATTTCTTTTCCTTCTTTGTACCTTTCCCACATTTTTTTGCAAAGCATAACAATTTGTCTTAGGCATGACGTTCAATTAAGGTAGACAGTGACTATGCCAATTTGGCAATAAGACTTCCACATCCACATTTACTACAGAGAAAAGAAATGAAGCAGAACTCATAAAGCATTATTCTTCACTGGTCATCTCTGTGAAGTGGCTTGGTGATTTGCTTGACTGTGTGAGTGTTGAACTAAATGGACAATTGAGATTGCAGAGAGACCTTGCTTCTCCCTTTCCTCGGGGAGTTGTCGTTGACCTACAAGCTCCTTCGTGTGTACGTTGGTAATGTTTGTGCCTTCCGTAGCTCCACGAAGGTCGCTACGGCACACTTGACTCCGCTATACCTCAATTGAGGCACCTTCTCCTTTACAAAACTCGGAAATCAAGGTGCGCAGTATGAAAAGAGGAAATTTTTAAAATTAGTTCTAAATTAGCTCCACTACTTCCTCAGAATTGTCAAGGAAGTGCTACAGCTTTAAATCTTGCTCTATTAGGAGGCAAAATTATTGGCACGTCAATCAGTAGTGAGATTTCTACCTCTTTGCCGATTTCCTTCCATTCTTCAGTCATCAAAGCCAACGATTGGGTCATCGCGGTGTGCACGTTTAGTCCAAAGGCTCGAGTTCCTCTCAGAAGGTTTTTTTATTGTTTCCCTAATAGCAAGGAAGTCTCGACTATCCGCAGTAGCAGAGAAGTCGACGGACCAGCGACGGAGGTGACACGAGCGAGGAATGAACAGTGCTGTGTTGTCCTTCCAATGTTAAACATTCGTCCACACAGTTCAGTGATCCGCCTGATCTTCTTCGCCTTCATTACAACGCTCCTACGTTTTCGCTGGTGTCGTCAGCCTCTTGCCCGCTCGCCCTCTTCACACTGACAGCAGTAAATTCGCCTCAATTCATGTCCTCAATGCTTGCAGACTCCCCGCTCCGGAGCACCTGTATACCGGAGTACTACAACAGGTTCTGTGGCCTCTTGACTGCTTTGTATGCAACAGAGTGTGGGTGGAATTCCTTCCTCCATTCGAGTGACATCCGGGTAAGCAGGCATACGTGGCCACAATGCCACTTTATCGGCCAAGCTGCTTAAGATCCTTTAGTCCAAAAAATGGATCCGCACTCATCCTTCCATCCACGTCCTTCTTCGCTCGTCTACTTGGTTATTTGCTTGTTTATCTATTTACTTTTGCACTCACTTATACTTATTGGATAAAGCATCATGTCGCTGATGAGACATGAGCAGGCAACTCAGTAAGTCTCGCTCCGTGATGGTTTTAATGTTCACATTCAAAAATTGACAAAATATGGGGCATGAAACTTCTCTTTTTCAGAAAAAGTCATCCGTTCTCAAACTTATTAGATTCAGCTTGGGCCATAACTTCTCTTGGTTTACTAGTGGTATGAGGTTTCTATGTTGCTTGTGCAGTCGGAGGTCTCTGACATCTACAACGCCATCGTCACATATACGTGACGCCACAATTCAAGCGCTTGATTGTGCAGCTTAAAAAATTGGTAATGAAATGAATCCATAGGCTCGCAACAGAGACTAGTCACAAAAAACCGTGTCACAGAAGTAGATTTCCCCACAAAATTCCAGCAAATAAGCATTCGTTCTTTGGTTGAAGTGATCCTTTCAAGATGGAAAAACAGAAGACCATCTAGTGGCTGCAGTGGTCTAATTATCCATGAGACAGCAATACGAGAGTCAAAAGTGTGCCAGTTTAACCAGGGCATTCGTTTCCATGTTATTCAGTAAGTTCCCCTGAAGTAGTTTTATTCATTCTCGTTCGTGAGCCCAAGGGTTGGACTTGCGTCAAGCAGTATTAGGAGTCTTAAAGGGTAAATCAACCAAAGGATTGAAAAAATGGTATGCGTTGGTCTCATCGCAGACAATACAATTCAAATTATGTGTTGGAACGCATGTTACGGAGCAAAACAGCTCCTCTATTCTACAGAGGTGTACAATCCGTGCAGCAGACTTGGGGCATGACTACGGAAGGTTTTTTTGGGTGGCAAAAAGGATGTTAAAAGCAGCTGGTGGTGAAAGGATAACTTGAATGTTTCGTTGACACAAACACATACCAACTGGTCATAACGAGCGAAAAATTCGACGTCCCTGACTTGGCTTTATGTCAGAGAGTCGCTTTTAAGGGGCACCCCCTTAAACCCCCCTCAATGTCGTGATAAGGAGGAATGCATCTACAACGCCAATTCCTGAGTCAGCTTTTTCCATGCCCCCTAATTAAAACAAAGACTACCTATTGGTTTTACTGACCTCCCCTAAAATATTCCATTCTGTCCCTTGGATAGCTTCGAGCCTTACAGATCTAAGACATGAAGTCCCTTTGTAGCTGATAGAGCTTATCGGATAAATGGCATCTATTCCACTTGATCCTCTTTAGTGTCGATGCCCCTTTTCCTCCCTCCTTGTGACATCACCACCGATACTTTCCAAATTTAGCAATGTAATTTCATAAACAAGAAATTTAAGGTCACCTTTAAGTAGACAACAGAGGTAGTCCATCCCAGGAGGAGGCAGACGATGAGGAAGACGCCGCAGAGTATCAGAGTGAGGAGAACCATCTTTCAAATCAAACACAGGACCTCTTAGTGGTTTAAATGCAATGGGCTTTACAGTTGAGCCCTCAGCACTCCTTTTCAATATTTAATCTTACAGTGAGGTGCTCATTTCAGCGCATTTACAATACCATAGCCTATGCGCTTGTTAAAAGGTTGGCAAAAATAACTTTTGGTTATGCCTCCCTGACAAAATTATGAATTGGCAACTGAGTTTACTGGTGCCAGGATTTTGATGCGCTGAGTTAAAATAGACGGTCTTTTACGCAATCCATCATGATAGCAAATTGAAGTGTTTAATGTGATTTCAAATAAATTATGCAGCGTCTGTAAACAACATAAAAACGATAAAACAAATAAGTAGAGGTCTAAGTGAATGCTAACAAGTAAGAAGTGTATGAGAAAAGTGAAAGCTGCGACAAGTTAATTGGGCGAATCCAAAAAAGTAGGGGTTGGAATAGACTTACATAATGATGAGGAGAGTATATAGGAAGGGTAGATTTTAAACTTCTCAATGAGTCAATAAATCTGGGTAGAAGCATGATATAGCTTGTTATCCCAAATGAGCGCGTATATTTTTTAAATTTTTTCTTTCGTACATAATATTCATGAAAATTAAACATGCCAATTGCCTCCCATCTGATGAGTAGTTCGAGACTTTATCACAATGGATTACGTTCATTCAAAATTGACAAATTGTTTCAAGTCTTTTATGAAAGCTACTTTGGGGCAAGAAGCAGAACAGTTTCAAGAAAAAAATGGACAAGTCTAATTTCCTCACAAACCACTGTTGCACATATGCTAGGCAAAAGGAATAACGTAATTTTACGATCCTCCAAACTCACATCTGATGTCCACTTTACTTGTTTGAACTGAGTACTTTCTGTCGAAGTTGTCGGCATTGTTGTTACCACATCCTGCACAATTACCATCGTTGACCAGTTTTCCTGAAACTATGTAATCCTTAGATTCCTTTTTGTGAAATAAAAGTATTGACCAAAAAAGAACCCTATGGCCACTTAATAGATGAAACCACTAGGCAAAGGAATAGCTGTCAAAGGCGTGTGTCTTTCAAACTAACCCCAGACGCTAACAAACTTGTTGGTTCCAGTGAGACTACACTGAGACTGTCATCTTCAGTCGTCGACTGCCCACTTTGCGAGGTTTCACTGAATGTTGTGACGCTGTCCGTGTTGACATCAAAATCACTTGCTCCAGTGACATTCATCATGCTACTTAAGCCTCATTCGCTTCTCTGTGGAAGTGTTGGGACCAAGTTAAGCCAAGCACGGAGAACCGAATTGTAGGCCTCTGATTGGTTCGTGTATGCGGCCTGCCACACAAACCTACTTCTGATTTGTTGAAAGGTTTGACTGCTATTAATGTCCTCTTCTGTGTGTGTGTGTGTGTGTTTGTGCGTGTGAGGAGTGTGTGTGTGTGGATGGAAGTGTTTTCACAAACTCCGTTACTCTCTTCCACCTCCACTTCCCCACTCTTAAAACGGGAAAAATCGGTTGAGAAGTGCTTAAGATGGGTCACAGTCTGCCTCCTCCTCCTCTTCTTCCTCTGCGGTCGGTCAAGTCAAGTGATTGACGTGCGTCGACAGCTTTTCACTTCAGAGGCGCACCCGTCACACCTCTTGATTGCGATGTCTCAATTCACGTAGCTCAGGTTCTCTATGACTGGCTGCGCTGCAATGGAGATAAGGTAGCGCTGTGTCAAGAGTTTCATTTGGCTCCTGGCTAGCCTCGTATTTTAATGCCACATTGGAACACTAATACGTCACAACCAATGCAGCCATTACACTTTAATCAGGGGTTTGGGGAGAAAGTTCCCTTCTAGTTAATAGCTTAGAGCACAATCAAAAGAAGATGATGATGTCGCCAGTGATGACGATGGCGGTGAAGTGGCTATAAGAAGCCGTCACAGTGTACCACTCGTGAATTAATAACAATCATTTGAATGATTGTTCCCCCCTTGCTTTATTGAATGCACTTTGCAAATACAAAGGACTTCTGGATTAAACCGAGATTGTAATCTCCGTCTCATTCCAAATAATTGACTTTCACGCCATGGTTGAGTTCCTCCAGATATCAGTGATCGGTCTGTGCGTGCCGTCGTGCAACCATGTGTGCGTCGATTGACTGTTTCTTGTGGTCAACAAAGGCCCACTTCCTCAACTTGCGAAGAATAGACTTTTTTACAGTCGGATACTGGAGTGCCTGCTAATCCCCAAGGCTGACAATTCAGCCATTCACCGTGCTGTTGCTTTCAATCGGACACGTGCATTAGCACAGCACCACAACAATACAAATTGACCCTTTTTAACACAGAAAAGACACCATCAAGTTGTGAGGGAGGAGATTATGCTTCCATGATTGACATTATGCCCGAAAAATGGAGTCATGCGATAGTTCAGAGGCAGGCCTCCAGTGATCTAGGCTCCGTGCCCACGAGGCGATATCAATTTTTTTTTCTGATACTGTCAATGTTAAGGCCTTAAAATGACCATTTTCATATTGCTCACTCATTAATAGCATGATATCCAACGCAAACACCACCACTCACTCAATGCCGCTTCAGACAAAAGAACACTCTCACCACGTTGGTCTACTGATTTAGCTATTCAGTAGTATCCTCGAGATGGAACGAAAGAGTGAAGCAGCAGAGGAGGAAGCAAATTCGCAGAAAAAACTCAAATGCTTCGTGGCCGAAGAACCACATCACCGACGTACAGTGATAAAAGGACCTGCACGCCGACTCCTATTTAACCTCAACGGTTCTCCGTGCCTCGTGGTGTGCCCCTCCGTCTGACCCTTCGCACGTCGGTGGTGTCTATCAGCCCTCCGAGCACCAGCACCACACCACATAACTACTTACAGTTAGCAACATGTAACACTCGAGCGTTGAAGAAGTCATCAGTCGTAGACAGACTCCCTTCCCTCTCCCCTTACACCTCCAAAAAGGCAGTGACGGGAAGCCATACCAACTCAACTGTCCACCTCGTGAGTACCGGGTTGACGCAGGAGAATGCTTACTCTTCAGCACCCACTTGACATCATGGCTAGACAAAGTGCCAAAATGGAATATCGGCAATATCTATGCGGCAATTTAGGCGCCAGAAGGCGCTATTCACTAGATCTTCGAAAGAATTTGAAGCAAGTGTATGAATACTTGGTGATGCTGAGGAGCAAGGGAAACCGGTACTCTGGAGGCAGAACGCACAATGGACGCGCTGAAACGGGAGCACCACTTCTTCCCACACAATGGATATTGCCAACTCTATTGTAGAGGTTCCAGAAGGACAATAGAAGAGCCTTGACGCATTTAACAACAGGAGAAAATTAGACGAGTGGAATAGGTACAAAGGTCGGCGTCAAGCCTCAAACGAGCAGCTTCTTCGCGTCCACGGAGACTAGATCGCGCACTGCTGTCACCGACTTCTGCCACTCCGTCAAGCGATCCGCCATGCTGGTGATCTGTAAGAAAGAAGATGCAATAAAATCGAGCCTCACTGCCAACAGGAGTTTGGAGAACAACCGAATGCTAGACAGAGATCACACAGGCAAGGCATGAGCAAAATCCGATCTCACTGCTGAGAAAAGCAAGTTAAACACCCACATTTTAACCCAAAGAAAGGTGACAAAGGCAGGGTTGAAAAGATCAGCGACCAACGTGGGAATTAAAGTGAAGGGTTTGCAGATGATATGAAGACAAATGAGAGACCAAACAATCGACCTTTCTAAGAAGACCGAAGTAACGTGCTTGTGCAGAGACCCATACACAACAGTAGACTTCGTTTACTGAAGACGCGGCTAGGAAGAAAACCATCAAACACAGCCTAAGACACAATTCCAGGAAGCTGGTGGTGCTGTGGAGGAACAAAAGAGAGGCAATGTGGTGCACAAACCACATTCTACTAAAGCACATTCAGTACCAAAGGTAGCGATGACCGACCCAGCATCCGCGTGCCTTATTCCCAGGTAAGAAAATGAGAAGGGGAAGAGGCCAACAAGTGGCTAAAATCCAGCAAAGGAAAGATTGCCAACCAACAGTAGGTGAAAGAGGGTTCAGCGGTGTGTCCATCGGCGTGAAGCAAGGAGACGGTAGAGAGCATACCTGATCGAGATCGAGAACACGGGGTTGAAGCCAGGTGAGAGTGACCTTCTGATTCACCTCATCGATGCGCCCCTTCATGAGATTAAGCGAGAGTGCGCGCATCACTATGCCCTCCACCTGGAAGTGGGGAAGAGCGTTACCATCGCCTCACTATGAGTTAATCACTCGGGTGAATAATCAAGTAAAGACGTCCCCTACCAATACGGCAAATTTGAGGTGAATGCAGCCCATTCATGGACAGATTTGATGATTTATGCATTAAAACGGGAATAAAACAATGAGAGAACTTTCTTCGAAAAAAGCAAGACTATTGAAAGGAAAATGTAACCACTAATCAGGTTACAAGGGTGACACACCTTATCGAGCGGCAACTTGGTGGCCGCGGCAATGTCTGCAAAGCTGACAGTGCGTTGGTTGGGCGGCCGACGGAAGAACATCTCCATGAGAGCAAGGAGAACAGCCTTCTCCTGTAGAAGCTCACATGCCTCCGCCAGATCCTTCACTGCCGACCACTGAGGCCGCAGTCGCATGATGGTATCAAGATCCCCCTTGTTGAAAGCGTGCAGCATATCTACAAGCCACGCCACATCTGGCTTCGATCGCAGCGTCTCCAAGATTTCATGCGATATCTATAAAAGGGATGAATAACCTGCGGAGGGATGCTTCAAGTGTGAACCGAAAGTAGCTTCAACTGAGATTCGGTTTTCGGTCACAATACCATGCTATGATCCACTTTTGAGCAAGGCTCTCAAGATCCCATTGAAAATCAACAATTCCCAGATTCCGGCCTATAATCTAAGAATGTAAAAATAATCTGCTATACCGGCTACGACTGACTCGCTTCGAAGCAAGCTCTTTAGTCAATCAGTAACATTGGTTTTGTCAATTTATGCTTTTCATGAAATCCAAATAACAGCTATTAGAGCGAAACCGCTTTGACAAGAGGATATGATTGACAGACGCAATTGCAACTGGAAAAAAAGTTACATCGACTGGGAGGCGAAAAGATGTGTCCTGCTTGATCAACACACACCTAGTTTACGCATAAGTTCATAGAACATGATAGATAGTTTGATTTAACAACGTCATGATTGCATCATTATGTCTGTCTCGGGGAACTTGACATGGATATAATTCAGTTTTTTTCGCAGGTTGCATTCACTCTACATCGTGAGCGCAACGTAGCTGGAATTGCCAAAAGCTCCAAGCTACGAGGGCAGATAATCCACTTTCCTACTGTCGTAATCTGACTGTTAAGGTAGTCACATAAGAACGTCGTAGGTAGAACAGGAAAGACCAGTCACATCGTTTCTTAGATGTGTTCAAAGTGGTTTCAATAATCACTCATAACAAAGAAAGGACTTATTTCCGTGTCATACCAGAATGTAGTACGGAAAAAAAACCGAGCACAATATAAACCCGAAATCACACCTGAAAGATGCTAAAATCAGTTGCTCCTGATGAAACCAAGGATGCTAGAGTGAGCCTTTTGGCATATCCCCTTGATATCTAGAAAATGCGTCCCAGAATGTTCCAATATCAACTTTTACCTATTTAGGAAGACGGACAAAAAGTGCAAACGTAAGAACTCCACAAACTTCAGAAAAAGTTTGGTATTTGAACGCACCAATTCACCGAAATTGTATACGTTCCGACCCAGAAGAGCCGCAAGACCGACAGAGAAAGCCCAATCCTGCTTCTCTGATTCGGAGAGTTCAGATAAATCAGTGCAACCGAGAAAGCGAAGAGCCTCTTGATAGTACTCCGCATGCTGACCCATTAGCTAAAAAACACATAAGTTGAATGTAAAAAAGGTGGGAGAGTTGTAACCGTTTCCAGAGTTAATGCTAACCTTGAAGTACTGTGAGCTCATACGATAGTAGCGCGAATGAACAGGAGTAACCCCATCAATTTTTGACAAGATGTCACCCGTAGCTTCGATGATATCACGAGCCCCAGGCAGATCTTGAAGAACGAGGAGTCGAACCATGCCAATGGTTGATTGGGCCAAGATTAGAGCCTCATCATTCATGCTCATGTACTGAGATGCAGAGCTGGATGAGAATAAAAACCTACTTTGTCGCGATTTTCTTCGAGAAATTTAATGGTGCTATGTGGATCTAAAGTCGATCAAGCGAATGCATAAGCATACCTTTTGCCACCATCTCATTGCTCATGGGTACCAAAATTTCAGCGAGAGAAAGTGGATTAATCCTATCATTGTAAATCATATTAATAAGATCAATTACTTCGGCTTAATAGAGTTGAGGAATTGTTGGTCAAACTAAAAAGTGCTTGGACGGGGAGAGAACCTACTTCATTTAAATCTAGCGAGGCCGTGAACCCGGGCTTGTTCAGACTCTCTAAAACCTGCAATGTCAATTGATGCCAGAGTCTACGATATGCAAAGCGTTAATAGCAAAATACTTTCTAGAATACAAATCCCGAATTTGGGTCCAGTCGTCCTTAAAACTCTTGGAGCTTTTAATTCGCGCATCAAGATACTCCATGCCCCGTAGCAAATGATAAAGGCTGAAGCTCAAATAGTGAACCAGTTGGCTGAGAAACTATAACAAAATTATACGGCTAAATTTGGATTGTGATTTCAGGGCAAACACAGCTTAAGCTTTTTGTGTAAAATATCTTTTTAAATGATCCGGTAGTGTCTACAATTCTTGGCGCCTTTCTTGCCAGGATGAATGGTAATCAGGCCCGAAAATTAATCATTAAAAAGTATTACTGAAAAAATAAATTGATACTTTTATATTCAATGCAAAATCAACTCATATTTATATATTCTTTGCAGAATACACAGCTACCGATAAGTTTTGGCATCGAACGGGCGGCGGTACATTATTTCACACCGCCTAAGTTTGCCAGAAGCGGCGTAGAGCATTATAAAATCCATCAAAGTAGAGTCAGCTTTGCACTGCCACCAATGCAACGTCACAAGCTTTTTCTTAAGTAAATGAGGGCATGGCATTAGGGCGGAACATATATTCTAGAATCAGAGGGCTTAGGGGCTGTTTGTAGCGTCCCGAGACTCCCTTCAAGGTAAAAGAAGGCATAGTACTGAAGGCAGTATATATATATTCTAGAAACAGAGGGCTTGGGGCCTGTCGGCACGGACCGGAGGCCGGCCAATCGGCTAGTACAATATGGCCACCCAAATGACCGAAACAGGTGGTCCAAACAAACGAAGTAGTACAATGCCTTCTTTTACTCTCAGAAAGGTCTCTATGTTCTGCAATCGCATTGTTCTAAATAAATAATAAGCTGCAAATATAATGGTTGCATAAGATAAAAGGTAGATGGTTGTTTGTTTAACTACATTAACTTAAAGCCTCTACTGCAGCGCCTTGATTGTTGGAACTACTGTAAAACTTTGTTTGTTCGAACTACCAGTTTCGGGCACTTGGGTGGCCATCTTGTTCTAGCCGGTTGGTCGGCCTCCGGGCCGTGCCAACAGCCCCCAGGTTCTCTGTTCCCAGAATATATATATTCTGCCCTAGTACTGAGCCTTCTTTTACCTTAAGGGGAGCCTTGGGACGCTACAGTAGCTACTAAATAGCGGTTTCGGTAGACGTTTCGTCATTAGATAGTCTTGGAACGACTACCTCTGACGTCGACAGTGCCACCACAATACTTCCTTTTACTACGTTATTAACCCAACCTAAACCAAACTGCCACCCATTTAGTTGGTTAGGCAGTTGAATGATGAGCCTCGGAAGGCGCGTCCTGCTGCAACCTGGAGGTTGCCGGCCTATTTACTTCGCGAACGAGTCCCGGTGATGAAGATAATACCAACGCGCAGGATTTAGAGGCCTCCTGCAGAGCATAACTCGAAGGAGGCGAAGGAGGCGAAGGCGGCGGAGGAGGTGAAATGGGCGGAAGCGGAGGAGATGATACAAACTCACTCAAGCATTGTGCAGCCATTCTATCTTTCTTTCTTCCCCCTTTCTTTCACCACCGAGTGCTTAGTTAGGGCATCATTCTTTCTTTCGCTAAACACATTCCTCTTCTTCCTTACATCCACGCATCCCTTAAACCCTTCTCGGGTCTGCGCAGTAGTAGCATGCCAATCTTAGCTATTCATGACACACGTAAAACTGTGGAGACCCTTCCTTAAGATGTATTCATCACTCCCCTGTGCCACCAACAATTAGCAACTGCAACGCTAGAGATGTCAAATCGTGGCAACTCCCGAGAGAGGTTGAAGTTGAGGGTTGACTTGCACCAGACAACCTCACCCAACACAATTGCGCACACGACCCAATAGCGTGTGCAGTTCCACGACGTGCCTCTGAATGCGCTAGTTGCTTCGTAGGTCAGGAGTAGGACATTCCATTGGCTCACATCACTGGACTACATGCTTATAAGTACACATGTGTGTGTGGGTTGTAAATACAAGTTCTGTCTTTTCCAGAGGAGGAGCAGGAGAGATGTCGCTTCCACTCTGCTTCATGCTGTTGGCCACTTTATTCCTGCGTGGGGATTGCGAGGAAGTCGGAGGTAAGACGCCTTCTCATGCTTTACTTGCATCTATGCGTGGCTACAAGCACTTGGCAATTGGGATGTGGCGTGTGAATTGGTAATTAACTAGCAGATCCGGTACGCATATTGAGTGTTTTCCAACGCACAGAGAGTCCAAGTGTGCTAGAAATGGATTAGCTGCTTCTATTCGTTTGTATCGCATTACATCACATCACTTTACATTCCATCTTGTCACAGTCAAATCGACTTGATGCCACTGAGTAGATCCATTTATTTCCTTGCATCATCTAACACCACCTATCGTTTCACCTCATTCACTAGTGAGTGAAGTAAGAGGCGCAGGTCTTGCAAACCACTCCTCATCAGCTTTTGTGCAGTAGCTCACTCCATGGGAAGACACGAGGCAGAACACTAGCGCTAGTAAACACTCATCGTCCTCTTTCATACTAATGCGGACAAATTTATGCGCTTCCATTTATGCAGGACCTGAAGCTCCCCAGAACGTGACAATTAAAATAACCAACTCAAGCAGTGTGCATGTGAGTTGGAAACCGCCATCACGACACAGCGAGTATGTCAGTAACTATCTTGTCATGCGTTCAATCAACGGTGCTTTGTCGTTTGGTTCCCTCACTTCGAAATGGCAAACAGAACACACCGTTGTTGGAAAGGAGGAAATAAAGTCCGCTTCTGCCACCATTTGTGCTTACTATGGTAATGATGTGCCAGGTAGACGTAGAGGTAACGTCTGCAGTGACGAAGTGACGGTAAATGCGACAAGCAAGGAAGAAGGTGAGTTTGTTCTGCTTGTTATGTCGAAGTCTGAACTATTACTTCTAAGTAAACCGGACCAGTTAAAATCAAGTCCATCAAGGCACACCTTTACTACTACTACTACTACTACTAAAATAATTACGCAGCTTCACTCTCCAACATTCTCATTATGCGCTGTCAACAGTTTGTTGTCAGATAGGAGGTTGAATGCACACTAAAGTGAGCTTGTTGTTTTGGATTAAAGAGAAAACATCGACTACCACAACTGCGAGTGCCGCAACGACAACCACAATCACGATGAAGAGCAGTCCTACCCAGACTTCTGCGAAGCCTACAACCACCTCAACAGATTACCCTACCACCATTGGCAAATCTACCTCTGCTGCTTTAGCCACTACAGCCCTTCTGGTTTCCGTGGCTCTAGTGCTTGCCTGAACTTTCTCCTATACCTGTGCATTTCTCCAACCATTTCACTTTCTCAGAGCATCTCAGCTCAACGCTTGCCTCTGCCTATCACACTGACTCTTCTTACTGCAGGCTTCATAACTCAGGAGAATGCTCAGTTTGACAACCACCTGCCCTCACTCTCAATAAATGCAGCAACTTTACTAGATGATTGCTGAATGACAAATAAAATACTTTACACTACACTCCACTTTCATCGATGCGGAGACGGGTTCAGTCCTGTTGCATGTGCTCGACAAAACACTGTAAGATGGGCGACTTGGTTAGTGAGCTGACACGCATGATGCAGAAGGGGTTTAATGCTGAATTACAATTCGACAGCCATCCTTACATCCAGAGGGACTTTGCTGTCCAAAGTCGCGAAAGGTTTCGTCCACTTGACAGCTTATGGGAGCGGTGGCAACCGGTCACTGGTAGTTATGCTTAACTGAGTGAAGTGAGTGACTGAATTGCATCAGAAAGGCACTAGGCTCAGACCCAGACGTAAACACCCACTCAAGTCCAGTCTTCACGACCCAACAGCTAGCTTGACACACTCACGTGGACTGATTAGGTCACCCTTCCTGGTCTCCGAATGCGCCCATACTTTTGCCTTTTCCCCAATACTCCGGGTCGAATCGCTTCTCTCACTACCTGGTGGGCCACATCTCTGGCCACTTTGATGTCTTTACCATCCCGTTTTGACCTTGGCTGTGCTTCGCATCACAAAATGAGACGAAGATAAAGGAATGGTAAGCAATGCGCACTGAGTGTACCACTTTCACCACCTTCTTTTGGAAAGGCGTTACAACTTGCTTGTTGCATGGCAGCGCCAATTACCAACAACAAATGAGTGACGCATTGAAAATAGCTACAGTGAGCAGTCAGCAATTTCACCGTCCACTACTCTGTGATGAATGCGGACTTCAAGCCAGCAGCTACATCTGCATCCATGTTAAGTGGGAAGAGAAATTATAAAATTGATGAAAATGAGGAATGACGGAGAGTGTTGTGAAAGCGTGGAGGTCAGTAGGTGAACGTGTAGGAGGTCAACATGGACTCGTGGGCTTACGTGGGCCATGTGATGCGTGCACGCGGCACGGTGAAATGGCAATTGATGGTTGGCATACTTGACTGCCTCCACCCACGCTGCCCAGACGGCATGCAGTCAGCACCCATTCATCCACAAATTCAATCGTCTGGCCGATTCTTCATTCCTCACTGCACAAAAAATGCTTCCATGCTAAGGCATTTGGGTCGCTTCTATGGTTGACTGGAGTTGTCATTAATGGTGAGCACTTCAGTGTAGGTTTTGCATTTTGGTACTGGCCTTCAACATCCACCAATGAAGCACGGGCAGAAAGCAGCCATGACACGTGATGAGATGGTTGTCAGGCGTCATGAAGTGGAGAGTAGTTCCTTCAACAAAATGAGACGGTCGATGCAAAGTTGACATTAACGGCATTCATCCGGCTATCCCAGAGACGATTGTTTGCTTTTCGTGGGAGCAAGACAGGCTGAAATGTTAGTCAACCGCAAGCTCATTAATCAGAAAGCATTGTTCAAGCCTTCAATTAAAACTGAATACCGAATATTTCGCTGCATGATGGAGAAAGGGAAAAACGAACCGGAAAACAGGAAGTATGCATTAAATTCATCTTCGAAAATTATCTGTCACGCGAAGATTTCGTGAATTGAGAAAATTTTACTTGACGCAAGTTGTCCTCACGCATAATTTATGCACAAGTAAGAGTTTCTGTCTTCGTTCACGTTTTCAAGGAAAGTGCTTCTGAGGCAGTCAAGCGTGTCTACAGGTTCAATTTCACATGTTACGTTGGCTTATGCACACGCAACTACTTGTGAGGCGACGGTGCGTAGAGGGATGATGTGGCTCATAAGTACATGCGTCGGCCCATTCACATGCTCACCTGATGACCTCCTTGCTTTCACAGCATTCTCCATCATTTTGCATCTTCATCCCACACCTCAATTTCCTCTGCAATTTAAGATGTATGTCGATACAGCTGGTGACTTGAGCTCTGCATTCATCACTGGTTGTTTTGATGTTGATTGTCAGAACACACACACACATCAAGCGCGCAAATTCTAGCTCGTTCCCAAAACTGGCGACTGCTTTGGGGTTCTCTGGTGAGAAGACCTGTCGGAGCAAACTAATGCTCACCTGCAACCACTTTTGGCAGTTTCTGTCTCCTTTGGGATTAGCTGCGATTTTAATATTAGATATATTATAATTTATTATATTATATATATTATATATTATAATATTATATTATATTAATTATATTATATTATATTATATTATAGATTTATATTATTATTAAATTACAACTACTAAAATGATTACGCAGCTTCACTCTCCAGCATTCGCTGCAATGAAGTTGACTGCAGGGATTTACGTTACGTTGGACCCGTCTGATGGGGCACTCCAAAGTGCCTCATTATGCGCTGCCAGTAGTTTGTTGTCATGTAGGAGGTAGAATACACACTTAAGTGAGCTTGTTGTTTTAAATTGAAGGCAAAGGATCGACTACCACAGCTGCGAGTACCGCAACGACAACCACAATCACAACGAAGAGCAGTCCTACCCAGACTTCTGCGATTACCACGACTTCCACAATGCCAACGAACAGTACGCCTACCCAGACTTCTGCGATTACCACGACTTCCACAATGCCAAAGAGTAGGACGACTGCCCAGATTTCTACACCCACCATTAGGGGGCCATCAGCATCGAATCCTGCAGCAACCACCTCAACAGCTTCGTCCACTACACCCACAATTACCACCAATGGGGGGTCTGCCTCTGCTGCTTTAGCCACTGCGACCCTTCTAGTTTCCATGGCTCTAGTGCTTGCTTGAACATTCTTCCAAGTCTGCGCATTCCTCCAACCATTTCACCTTCTCAGAGTATTGCAGCTCAATGCTTGACTTTGTCAAGCACCTCAGTGAGGAATTGCAAGCAATGCGCACTGAGTGTACCACTTTCACCACCTTCTTTTGGAAAGGCGTTACAACTTGCTTGTTGCACAGCAGCGCCAATTACCAACAACAACTGAGTCGCGCATTACAAATCGCCTCAGTGAGCAGTCAGCAATTTCATCGTCCATTACTCTGAGATGAATGCGGACCCCAAGCCACCAGTTACATCTGCATCCATGTTAAGTGGGAAGAGAAATTATAAAATTAATGAAGGCGAGAAGTGACGGAGAGTGTTGTGAAAGCGTGGAGGTCAGTAGGTGAACGTGTAGGAGGTCAACATGGACTCGTGGGCTTACGTGGGCCATGCGATGCGTGCACGCGGCATGGTGAAATAGCAGTTG
Source organism: Taenia multiceps (assembly GCA_001923025.3). Lineage (NCBI taxonomy): Eukaryota > Metazoa > Platyhelminthes > Cestoda > Cyclophyllidea > Taeniidae > Taenia > Taenia multiceps. The sequence continues at coordinate 1,740,045 of CM010315.2, read as the reverse complement.
ATGGTTGGCATACTTGACTGCCTCCACCTACGCTGCCTAGACGGCATGCACTCAACACCCATTCACCCACAAATTCAATCGTCTGGCTGAGTCTTCATTCCTCACTGCACAAAAATGCTTCCGTGCTAAGAGACTTGGGTTACTCTCATGGTTGACTAGAGTTGTCATTAATGGTAAGCACTTCAGTGTAGGTTTTGCATTTTGGTACTGGCCTTCAACATCCACCAATGAAGCACGGGCAGAAAGCAGCCATGACATATGATGAGATTGTTGTTGTTGTTGTGGAGAAGTCACAATTATGCTGTAATACTTTGTTTGTTCGAACTACCGGTTTCGGTCACTTGGGTGGCCATCTTGTTCTAGCCGGTTGGTCGGCCTCCGGGCCGTGCCAACAGCCCCCAGGTCCTCTGTTCCCGGAATATATATATTCTGCCCTAGTACTGCGCCTTCTTTTACCTAAAAGGGAGCCTCGAGAAGCTACATTGGTGGCAGCGGAAAGCGGACCCGACTTTGATGGATTTTATCCTGCTCCATGCCGCTTCTAGCAATTATGGCAGTGTAAAAGAAGTGCATGTGCTATGGATGGGCGAACCTCTAGTATCTCGTAACAGAAGAGCCGAGATTGACGTCCAGCTTCGGCATCTCCCTCGCCCTTGTGTTCGACAGGGAAGCTAGTAACAACTCAAGCAACACTAGCCGTGAACTCCAAGTCCAGTGGAACTGCCAAGAGAGACCTGCGACGCTGTGGTCAAGCATCCTCCGTAAGCTCTCTCTCCTGTTTTTAGATGTAGAAGGTGCAGGATGCCATTGGATAGCATCGTTTTATGCTTTGCACAGTTGGATCGCATGCATTTTGTTCCTATGAGGCCCGACCGCCATGTTTGCTCAGGTTTCTACGATGCCCTTGCGTTTCTTCTACGGTGTCAATTAAGCCTGGAATCGCAATATGTGTTGTGTGTGTCTCAACCCATTCGAAAACTTGGATTCGTACCTCCATCCTTCATTGGACCACATTGTCGTGGGAGAGGAGGGCCAAGAAGTGCGCACTTGCTGCACTGAGTGCTACGTGGAATTGATGGCACTACAGGAATACATGCGTTCGAATCTCGATGACTGGGACGGTTAGCTCGTGGGTGCTTCTCGCAGCACTGATTACGTTGTGATGGCTGACACGGGAGGCGGACGGAGGGGAGCGTCGGGGACGACGCTCGAAAGAAGGGAGGGGCTGTGTAATACTTTGTTTGTTCGAACCGCCGGTTTAGGTCACTTGGGTGGCCATCTTGTTCTAGTCGGTTGGTCGGCCTCCGGGCCGTGCCAACAGCCCCCAAGCCCTCTGTTTCCAGAATACATGTACTTTGCCTTCTTTTACCTTAAAGGGGGCCTTAGGATGCTACAACTGTCGGTTTCGCTCACTTGGGTGGCCATATTGTAATGGCCGGTTGATGCGGCTTTCGAGCCGTGCCAATATCCACCAATACCTCTTTTTCCAGAACATATATTCTGCTTAAGTACTGTGCCTTCTTACATACTGAAGAAAGTCCCAGGAGGCCAAATCTTTTTACCGTTTTTAAGATTTTTTAGAGTGGGTTGTGGAATAGCCTTACGTTTATGAACCCGGTCTGATTAGGGCTTTGTTTACTTTTATGCTGTAACGATCACTCACATACGCATGCTCACTATAGCTTGTGGCTCCATTATATGCAATTTTAAGGCTTTAATTGTTGCCTTCAAACTTTTTTGCGTCAATATAAACGACTAAATCATCGCGATTTTGTTTAAATTTATGTAACTAATCAGAGCGAGTACGAATCCTGCAGTTGGTTCGTTCATTGGTTTGACAGGATGAATGCGTTACACAATGTGGTCCGCGTCCATGTGCCTGATCTGCTCGCTGCAGTACCTATTCCTGACACCTTCTCCGGACTCTTCTCATTATCACGTACGCAAATTGCCAAATTTATAGAATTTAGTTAAGGACATTATCGGGCTAACCATTTTCAGTGGTGTTTCTGCTGCTCTAGGTTATTCCGTATACTTCACGATAAAAAATCGGTGCTTCTCCCATCATATTAATAAACTAGTCAAAAAGGATCAGGAAAAGGTGGTTGACTTTATTGAAATCGAGTCGATCGGTAGGAAAGGTGTTTACTGTCGTTGCTGGAAATCAAAGAAGGCAAGACATTGCGTTTTCATCTAACTACGTCTCTAGTTCCCACTTTGCGATGGTACCCACAATGCTCACAACACGGAGACCGGTGACAACGTTGGCCCGCTTATCATTGAAGCAAAGAAAAATGCCTGATTTTGTGATGGACATCATGACAGCTTCATTCGAAGTCGATTCGCCAAAGCTTTTCTTGCCCTCGAAAAGGTGCATTCTTTAAATATACTTTTAGTCGCATTAGTTGCCTTGATTTTTCTACGCTAGTTGGATCGGTTTACTCGCATTTTGTTGTTGCTCACTGCGCCATGTAAGTGTTTATTTTCTACTTTTCTTTGGAGAAGGGGGTGTTTCTGAGGTCTTGAAAAAGACTGTCTCTGTGTATAGTAAAATTACGGCAATGGAATTCGACTTCTAGCAACTATTGATTAATGTGCAAGCCTATGGCATCGACAGCGCGCCAGCAAAACTTGCAACGGTCTATGCTCTGTCGATGCTGCAAATGTTTTATTCTGCTAAGCGAAGTGTCACCGTTGTCAGCATCACATGTAGGCGACTACTCAATTTCCCCCATTGACCTCGCACGTCGCTTAGTTGACGCACTCAAAGTGGTACAAATCATATTGGGGAGGAGTAATTGGAGTGTCTCTTGGTGGCACTTTAGGGAGGTGAACTGTCTGGGATGCGGTCGTTAATTTCCCTCCTAGGTTGATAGTGGAAGTGGTGTAATAACTGATTGCGATTATGGGTCTGTCGTGTTGACGGTGGGATCGCTAGATGCACGGCCTCTAAGGTCCCAAATCCAGTGATTAGCTCCCAGTGCCGAAGGTATGGTGCTACTCTATTGATAGCCGAACAAGTGCCGACAGGCCTTACTGACACTAAAAGTATTATTTGGAAAAACGCAACTACACATTGTTGTGATAGAATGACGTGGTCATTGATAGATTGGCGTTTAAACAAAGAAAAAATGCAATGCTGTTTTCGCCCTGTAAGGCCTACCTTCCTCGACTGTTTATATTTAGCGGCTAGTAGGGTCGCCCCGCAAAAACTGACCTCCTTTGCACAGTTCTTGATTCATGTGCACAGCTGGCACCTTGGCAAAGGGTGTGACGTCAGATGTCATAGTAAAGTGGTGAAAGGATTTGTTTTAGCGATGCCATCAAAGATGACGCCGTCAAATATGACAATAATCTTTAGACCGGGCAAAGGATTTTGTGTATGGATGGCTAAAAGCATCGATTTGAAGGACTAAATACTAAGGTGGAGAACGTAATGCTCCCTTTTCAAGGAGTAAAGAAGACTAGTATTTTCTGCGGTGACAAATTAGAAGTTCTCAAAGTTTAATTAAAAAGTGCATGAAATGACTATCTGCAGAAGGATGACATAAAGCTCATTGAATTCATGACATCAAACCACTTTAAGTGGATGGATGCAGAGTCAAAAGAAATAGTTCGTGGTAAGATTGAAGGTCGCTATTCGGAAGCTTCCCCAATGTGCCTACTCAAATGTATTTCAGCGTCCCAATAATCTAGACCCTATTCCTTTTTTATCTTAGTGAGTTTGGAATTGTGATTTTCTGGTGTAGCTAGTTTAAATAGCAAAGATAAAGTTGGTTTGATAATGCTGCAGCCATATTGGTATGCCTTACACAACCCTCTCCGTTGACACCGGATTTTAAAAGCAGCACCGTTCTTCAGCCATCAATGCCACTAGCCGCAAAGACTCGAAGCGACCTTCAACAGGTTCACTTCACTTCGTGTGAAAAATATAAGGTGTGGTATCAACCAAACGTAGACTACAGTCCACTGGGTAAGCTAAAGCACGACGCAATCTTGCCTACTCTAGTCTAGGCAAGCACAGTTAATGCGTACTCCAGTCTGGGTTATGAAGCTCTGATTTATTCATTCAGGTCATATTGGAAGACGAGGTGAGGATGGAGATGAAGGAAAGTTACTAAAAGAGCCTTGATGGAGGGCGGAGTAGGAGGGTATGACCCAACGCTGGAGCTGGGCTTGCCAGAGGGGAGGACGAGAGGTCATGTATTCCCTCGTTTTTGAGACGTCGAGTGGCCTATTTTCCACTTGTGTACTTTATTCCCTCAAATCCGCTGGAGGGAGTTGTCCTGACTCAATGTGGCGTGATAAATGACGCGTTGATGGAACTGCTCTGGGCGGTAAAGTATGAAGGGAGCTGTAAGGCACACTTGACAGGATGGATAGCCCTACCTATCTGCTCCCGCCATCTTCTAGCCTATTAGAGCCCAGCATAGGTACCTAGTCAAAATTTGTTTAATCTGATCCATTTTATTTGGTGGAAGTTCGAACTTGTTCCCAATGGCGCACCTGAAGAGGCGCACCCACTTCAACCTCAAGGGAGGAGGAGAGAAACACGCAGAGAAAGTAGACTAACTGAGACAAATGGAAGGGAAAGTGCGCAGTGGAATGTGGAATAAATAGAGCAGTGGAACCAATTAATCGACAAACAATCTCCTAAGCCCTTGTACAGTACAAAAAGGCATCAAATTCCAAACTGATATCCTTAGTGAACGTCTCAGTGAAGTACATTGGTGAAAAAAGGAAATTGGGTACCCCAAACAGCGCAATTGACAACATCACTAAAAATGATGGCCAAAGATTATCGCTATCAATTAGATATGAATATTATGGCTTGCCCTGGTGTGCATTCGATTCTGCTATTTCTCATGTTCTTTTTTGGGATCCGTTCTCCGCAAAAAGGCCATAGACCGTCAGAATTTGGGCCACTAATTGGTATCAAGCTCCGCCATCCTGGGAAAAATTTCTACTCCTTGTATAGTTGATTATGTTTTGCGGGTATGGAATCTCGAGCACCGCGTGTGGCAATTAACCTCACCTCTTTGCGTGCGTCTAACCGAGCCTCGTCACCTCATCAGAGTAAGTTGACGACGCGCAGTCATCCACGTACCAGACATGTTAACTACGCACCCCACTGTACATTTTGTAATTCACAGCTCATGGCATAGCTCTTCATGGAGGATTTTACGGCATTCAAAACTGTTGGGGATAAAGAGGAACGTAGAAGGCGAATTTAGTGGTGCTTCCTCACCCATATGCCTACATGGTTTGTACAGCGATCTTTTCACACGGGTCGTTTCGCGCACACGCAGCCGTCAGGAGTTACAGTGGCCTACACACGACAGGAATGGCAATTCCCCATACCACTGTTAGTAGTAGACGTCAACGGGCGGCAGCTAATTTAAGCTGGGTAAACACGTATTATTAGGCAGGAAGTGGCTTTAGCGAGGGCGCATTGCCTATACCAAGACTCCTGGAATCGAAACACTTAATGAGAAGGAAGAAGTAGTGCTACAGAATAATTTATTCCAGGTTAAATGAAAAGTTAGGAAGCCTTCACAATTCTCCATAGGCAGCTTGTTTAAGATCTAACTGCTAGCTTTTCTCCCTCGTTTTCTTTATCGTTCTTCTCCTAAGAAATCTCGCCAGAATTTCATTGGATTCTGCGCATGCGAACTTCCGAAGTCACACTAGTACCGATCTAGATGCAAGAAACTCAGATTCTTTGATCAAAATGCTCCTCTACCTCGGTAGCACATCGCCTAGCAGATCTGCAGTAAGGAGGTAGTAGAGACAAAGGAACAGAGACTGAGTCTTTAACCATGGAAGTACCTAAAACGACACCGATTGATTACGCTTTGGTGTAGGTGATTTTAATTCTTTTTTATCAAAACCATTTTGCAAATGGATGGCATTCCGTGGAGAATTGGGAATGAAATGGGGCCGCAGGAGCTCAAGACAGGTACCTCAAAACGCGCGGCGTTTTATGACCTCTGATGTATCAAATTGAATTAAGTTAATTTAGATCACCTTCTGAGATTGTGGTGAAATTTTTGCTTCAGATTGATCTTATGAGAAATCCGAGAGATATGCCTCAAAGTTGACGTACTTTGACTTGATTTGCACGTCGAGATCTGGTGGCATTCGAGCAATAGTGGCAGAAAGCTACCGAAGCCACAGGATACTAAAACAGAATTGCGACCGATAAAACATCATAAATTCTTATATTACATGTAGCATTTAATTATCTCTTTGGTGATAAAATTAAAGACCGCATTCAAGGTTCTTGCGGGGCAAAGAAATTAAGGACAAAGTCTCTTGTAAAATCAAACATTGTCTCGCTTTAACAGTTGATCATTTGAGGTTTAAATAATTACATAAAAGACTTATGACTAAGAAAATCGCGTCACATTGGATATGCGAATAAACATCCGCTGCTCATTTGCCCACCACCACAAAGTCACCTTGCTTGTCGAATTTGCTAGATTACAGAAGAACCTAATTTTCCATAGCTCCTTCCTGTTAATAGTATGTTGTAACGTGTGATTGCCGCTATTATTCACCCCCAAGATGCGGCTGTTTACGAAATCAGAAAGAGAAATAATTCGAGAACCAGAAACGCTTCAAATCGGGATCTTGTGCTTCCGTCTACCAGCCATATCAAAATTTGACTGTAATAAGACGGCAGCCTGGTTATTAAATACTCTTTGATCATATTGGCCAATATATGTTTGCTACGACCCGGTTCGGCTGCACCTTATATTATGCATGCAATTAACCAGCGAATCCTTTTACTGGTAAAAATGGAAATGTGGAATCACCTTTAGAGCCAGCAACTCGCAGTTATTAAATGATTTCTTCATTCACAACCTTCCTTTTGACCCTCAAACCCTGTTAAAGAACAAATTGGGGGAGATAACAAGTCATGGATGTGTGCTCTGCAGACTCATGTCGCTCTTGGAGGGTTTTGGGGGCAATTTCCTTTTAAGACTTGTTTCCCTATAATGCTCGTCACCAGGGCGGCACAATTTAACTAGATATGCATTATGGCGTAAAAATTTCTTTTACACAGCATCGACTGCTTTAGGCAAACAGGCATGCACACAGTATCAAACAAGGCAGCAACTTGTAAACAATAATAATTTGGCTTTTTTAAGCAAGAGTATTTTACCAAATGTTATATATCGGGACTTATCAGCATGACCCACTAAAAGGCCATCAAGGAAGCGTAGCCTACTTTATAAAGAAGGTGCTGTAGGCCCATTTCTTCAGTACTTATGGTTCAATTATGTACATAATCTGCTTTTCTACAGTATTTTTCCTTCTTTTCGAATTCGACTGTATATACGGGAGGAGTTTAAATCAGCGTAAGTGCTTGACTCATGTTTCAGGGGACACGGAGTGATCTGTAGTAATTTTACTGCAGCTACATCTATTGGTTCACTTTAATAAATGTGGCTGTAGCGTTGCCAGATAACTTTCCGAATTCTTAATGCTCTAATGCTGGCGCTTCCTTGTGTTCTTGTTAGTGCTCCCGTTACGTGCTAATGGTGTGCACTTTTTCTTGCAGATTTTATTGTTCTCTTCAAAGCATATCACAATGAGGAATTTCGGAAATCGGCTATTGTTTCTGCTCTCGGTGATTTCATACCATGCTTTTCATTTGTGCATCGAAATTACTCATTCATGGAGCATTTGTTCACAAGTGACTTTGAAGTGATTGAGGTTGGTGGCATTTCCCTTTTCGATAATTCCTTTCACTCCTTTAGGTGCGTAACCTGAACCTAACAGAGGTTGCAGACCTGATATTGCGCCTGCGCTCATCGAATTTGGTTAAAAATGTCTTTCCAGACAAACCTACTCATTCACGCCTGGCCAACATAAATCCTGGTATGGTTTCGCGTAAACCGTGGAAGACGCGTTGTTCTTATTTCCAGGTCAGTCGAAGCTTGGGGGATATGATGTACTTATTTTATGACATTTTAGGAAATCCCTATAGGAAACCCGAGAAACAGGCTGTAAGTCACCTGTTTGAGGTATGTTCTGGTGGAAATCGTCTCTTACTTTTCATTTTTTGCAGTCCAACGATCAGCAGGCTCCTGGAACGGCGAATCTAGAACGAAATAACCAGGTAAACTTCTTTGGCTTCTGGTGTGTGCCTTGCCAGTGATTGAATTCTTTGTAATACTAAATGTTTCTGATTAACATTGCACCGGAGGCAGTGTGAGAAATCGGTTTAATTTTTGAATCCAGGAACTGTTGCCTCTCCTCCAACGTCCTTTTTCTTAGAATGTTATAATCAGATCTGTGGGGAAGGATCTTCCCAAATCGTGAAATTATTAAGCTACCAAGTGGTTTCAGGAATGGCCATTTACTGACCACTGCGTGGTTTGTTGAAAAGTGTGCGCGTAAATGGTGCAGTTTTTGAAATTCTTTCTCAAGGATAAGTTAAATACTTTTGATTGTTCGTGACTAGTCTTGACAAAAATCTAAGTATATTGGATTCATGAATATCCACCAATTCAGCACTATAGGGGCTTTTTAAGTGGATGCTTTTTTGCGTCAAGGTGAATTTTCCTTGAGGATGCTCTTTCAAATGCTCTTGATAGGGCAATAAATGATGGACGAAGAATTTATGTTCGCCGTCCATTGACCATGACCTAGGCTGGTCTGAGTAACAGACGATATCACTGTAAAAATAAGGTGGGTGGTCTGTAGTTCTACTAACAAGTTATTAGTACAATGCTTGTTACTTTCCGAGTCCCTAAGAGCGGGTTAGGCATGCGTTACTGTTGACAAAGTGAAGCCATCTACTTTCTGTTTGTCTTTGAATAGCCTTGGCGAAGGCTGTCGGCATGGAGCGCGGCCTGGTCATCAGGAGTGTGCGGGCAAGGTGTGCGTGTTGGCATCTTTGACACTGGTCTCGTAAACACCAATTTTCACAGTCACTTTCGCAATACCAATATCAGGGAACGATCGAATTGGACGTGGCGTCTAAACCGCAACTCTCGGTCGGTAAGTTGATGTGTCTCTCTTTCAAGGTGCTTACTCACACTGCTGCTTTCCCTTATAAAGGATCCAAATCCAGGCGCTTTGGATGGCCACGGCCATGGCACTTTCGTGACGGGGTTGATCGCAGCCGCACCGTATCCCTCCGCTTCTCCCACCAGCCTGACCTGTCCCACCGCTGGCCTTGCTCCACGCTCTGAACTACACATTTTCCGTGTCTTTACTGATACCCAACTCTCCATGACCTCGTGGTTCCTCGATGCCTTCAACTACGCCATCGTGAAGCGCCTCCACGTCATAAATCTGTCTAATGGCGGACCTGATTTCATGGATCAGCCCTTTGTGGACAAGGTGAACGAGCTGTCAGCCAATGGAATTCTCCTCGTCTCTGCTATTGGTAACGATGGTCCCGTTTTTGGCAGCCTCAACAATCCCGCTGATCTGATGGATGTGCTCGGGGTCGGTGGCGTGGACGCCAATGGTGACATTGCTACGTTCTCTTCTCGTGGAGCTACCGCAATGGTCGGTTGATTCGCTTATAACCGTTCTACTCATTCAATTTCAGTCGATGTGGTTACTTGTGGTATGTTGAGTACAGGAGATGCGAGACGGCTATGGACGATTTAAGCCGGATATAGTTGGCTGGGCAACAGGAGTTGTTAGTTCGAACCTCGATGGCGGATGCAAAACCCTGTCAGGAACAAGTGCTGTCTCGCCTGTCGTAACTGGATCCATCGCTTTGCTTATTAGGTGGGTTAGTTAGGTCATTTGTGAAGTTGAATTACGTATGGATGACTGCCATGACAGGGTGAGGTGGTTTTGGTTCGCTTTAGCGCCGCTTTGTTGGCGGAGCCGTTAGACCGACCACCGATAAATCCAGCGAGCTTAAAACAGGCGATAGCTGCTGGAGCTGAGCCTCTGGTTGACTCTGATGGGAAGAAGAAGTTTTCCATCTTTGAACAAGGCGCCGGCCTACTGAATCTTCGGAATTCGATCGAAGTAAGTCCTTAAAAAGCGGAAGCGTGCTGGAATCCGTGGCCCTTAATTCTCACCTTACCAAAATGAAAATGTCACACATTGAAGACTATGTTGGATGAATATCCCACTCACAGAGTAAAACCGAAATAACTTGGAAGTTGTTCCTTCATTGGTCACAATTGTTAGCCATGTGATGCGGTTGTTATCATTGACTAACTTTTGAGTAGTTTTGGAGGAGCTCACGTCATCGTTGTGCACCCTTCTTCTGTTTCTTACTCTCTTAAAGATAATGGGTCGATTAAAGCCACAGGCGAGTTTGTGGCCGAGCTACTTGGACTTCATGGAGTGTCCCTACTTTTGGCCCTACTGCAGCCAGCCTCTATACGCCTCCGGTCTTCCTATCATCGTTAATGTGAGTGCATCCTGCTTATTTTCTCTTCCAGTTTCCAATGCACACCCCTTCCATGTGGATCAGTTCCTCATGGCACTGGTCCTTTGTCAGTGGCGTCATGACTACCAGCCTATTCATTTGTCTTTTTCAGTAGTTTTGTGCATGCTTGACAGGTTTAGGTGGTTGGAATGATCGATTTAGTCAGATCAATAGGGTTGGCGTGGTTGATATTTTCACGAGGACTTCGGCAGCGGATGAGATTAAATAATGAATCTTAATTTACCCCTTGTTCATTGTATCCTTCGGAAAAAAGCTCAATGCACTCATCTTTGATGAAATCTACTTATTTTCTGAACACTTCCGTTTCGACTATCAATAATGTATATTGTCAGCGTTGATTGTTGTTGCTATGGTCTCATCTTTTCCATTTTTGCATTTCTTTACTCTTGTTTAAGCAATTGTTCGCTTCACTGCGGAGCATCTTTGGTGCTGCTATTGCTTCCTAGCAAGATCGGTTGGTCACTTGCTTCTTAGTCTCTGTGTAAATATGAAACTACGTCGCAGCGCTCCACACCATAACACAACACAATACAAGACGGGATGAAGATAATTTGGTCCCCTATTTGGATTGTTTTGGTGCCTGATTCCGTGTTCAGCCTTTGTTGTAGGTTTACATTGATGAGACTAAGCCGATGCTCCTAAGCTAAACAGTTTTACATGCAACAGCAGACGAGCACTTGTTCTCTTGGTTGGTGGATGGATAAGGTGGCAAAGCTATTTTCGCTTTTGTAAATCTCTAGACCCTTCTTTTCAGCAGCAAATCTGTTTAACGGTCAAAGCTGCTGCCGATTAGATTAGACATTATTCTCCTCTATGGTCAATGGTATTTTGAATAATTAACGAGAACCAGAGCTTGGTTCAATTGTTTTCAATGAGAGCTTATGTAGTCCGTCACTCATACCTGCCACACGGCACGTGACTGACTTGTTTTAAAGACGATATCTGGGTGTGTTCATTTACATGTTCCCCACTAGGAACCGTCCCAGAGGCGACTTTGCCGCCAAACCTACGCTCTATCTTTTATTTTTCCTGTGATTTGACACCAATGGCTGAGCTGCTGAAAAATCTAAACAGACGCGCTTTGCAACACTATCTAGTGCGATCAGTTGAAGAAGTCATGTCATAAGTATGTGGCATTGATGATGAAATTGCTGACGAATATGTGCTTGTTAGTCGATGCTTAGAACTGTCCACCTCAATTCCGTGATAGCCCTTCTCAACGGGGGGGGGGGGGGGGGAGGTGAGAATCCGAAATGTATCATTATTTTTCTATTTATTTGCATGGAAGAGAGAAATATTAAGAAAAAAGAAAGATTCTCCGAGTCTTTCCGAGCTCGCATTGTTCTGTACAAACACCCTTCTTCGATTTCTTGCCAGAATAAGAACAGCTTTTCTCCCTTATTCTTTCATTTCACTTTGAACGTGTCCACCATCGGTATTGTCAGGGGTGGAACGACGAAGACGAGTTTGGACTGAATGTAGGAGAGCTTGGAGTTTACTTTAAAAACCACTGGGGCACATTGAGCTTTGTAACAATCTGTTTCGTTGGTTCCCTTATTTCAAACAACAGTTAGTTTCTTAACTTCGTCGAGCCCGCCCAAATGGTTGCGTCTTGCCGGTGACATGCTGTCCACTGCAGACGTTTTTCCACTTTGCACGCAATTTGGCATGGCTTTCAGGCCTTCGTTATAGGGGGTCTTGGACCTTCCGTGTGACTGAGTTCTTTTGATGAATTCTGCATCCACCTCATCTATGGGAGGCGCTGATTCATCTCACCCTCATTGAACATAAGACGATTCCTCCCCTGACGCCTGATCTCTGTTTCCTGCAATAAAGGGTGGTCCACTAACCTCATATTAGGCTCCCCCTCTATCGACTTGAACCCATCCACTTTTGCATACTTTGCTCACCTTCATTATGAAATTGGCCAGACATGAGTAGTTTCGTGGATAAATGGTAGGTAGAATGGCTTTCACGTATTCCACAGTCCCACATCCAAATAATTGTTAATGCAACCGACGTAAAAATAAAGAAAAAGTACCTTCTCCTCCCGTTGTTTAAAACGTTACTGGGAGTGCCATAAACCACTCGTCCTCGTCGGATTTTTTTCAGTTCGTTGCTATGCTACTTAGACAAAAAAGTGAGGCATTAAATGGATTGGAGGTGAAGGCGTGATAAAGCAAAGTCTCATTGATGAAGGCCATCGAAAGAGGTTGCCTCAAGATTCATCATTAATGAAACAAAAGCGCATGTCCTCTCTAATGGCGGTGGTAAAAAGCTACCCCAAGCTGAATGGTGGTTGGCATGGATGAGTATCAAAGTCTGGTGGTAATGGAAGGTCGGATTAGTGGATCCATGTTCTTGTCATTTTGAAAGCACACACCGGCTGGAGCGATATGACATCCCACCTGAGATTGACGAACCGTAAATGAAACTAAGGCTGGTCTGTTCGTGTCACTGCTGCTCTATGTGGTTGCAACGAAATGGCGACGTGGAGTGAGGCGAAACAGAGGGCAGGCAGAATCTTCATGCGTGTAAGTTGAATTTGTTCGAATAGAAAAGGTGACTTTTGAAATAGGGGTGGTGTTTTAAAAATAAAGCAGAAGATAGGAAAAATGGACATGAAATAGCGTTGCTTTACCGATATTTGCGAAGTGATGTGTGATATCTAGGTTCCCTACCTTGCCGAATTGTTGTTAGTGAAGCAATGCTAAAGATCCACTGCCGTCTACCTTCCAAAATACTTAAAGATCCATTCCTGTTCGTTTTTAGCCTTTTTGACTTACTTTTTAAAGGTCAAAGGGGTGCCCAGAATTTGGTGAACGCTAACAGAGAAGTAGGGGTATTTTTTCCTCTTCTAATACCGTTGGGTGGTTTTACCGCATTGATTCGTTGTAAATCCTACCTATTCAGGCAAAACCAGTTTTTGATAGTAGAAAAAGAGTTTTCAATGAAAATTGAATTCCTACGATTAGTGGGACTATTGCTACTACAATCGTCTTCTTGCCTTTTACCCAAAGTCTCAATTTACCGAGCACTTTCCCAATTGTCAACACTTTCTTTGCCAAATGCCAATTCACTTAATGAGGCAGGTCAGCTTCTTCCTTCCACACCACCTACTAGAATTGGCCACATTTCGAGCCAGGCAATTTGTCACCCCAGCCTCTTGCTTCCACTGGTTGCAACGAAATGGCGACGTGGAGTGAGGCGAAAAGGTGACTTTTGAAATAGGGGTGGTGTTTTAAAAATAAAGCAGAAGATAGGAAAAATGGACATGAAATAGCGTTGCTTTACCGATATTTGCGAAGTGATGTGTGATATCTAGGTTCCCTACCTTGCCGAATTGTTGTTAGTGAAGCAATGCTAAAGATCCACTGCCGTCTACCTTCCAAAATACTTAAAGATCCATTCCTGTTCGTTTTTAGCCTTTTTTGACTTACTTTTTAAAGGTCAAAGGGGTGCCCAGAATTTGGTGAACGCTACAGAGAAGTAGGGGGTATTTTTTCCTCTTCTAATACCGTTGGGTGGTTTTACCGCATTGATTCGTTGTAAATCCTACCTATTCAGGCAAAAACCAGTTTTTGATAGTAGAAAAAGAGTTTTCAATGAAAAATTGAATCCTACGATTAGTGGACTATTGCTACTACAATCGTCTTCTTGCCTTTCTACCCAAAGTCTCAATTTACCGAGCACTTTCCCAATTTGTCAACACTTTCTTGCCAAATGCCAATTCACTTAATGAGGCAGGTCAGCTTCTTCCCTTCCACCACCTACTAGAATTGGCCACATTTCGAGCCAGGCAATTTGTCACCCCCAGCCTCTTGCTTCCACTGACGTGAAAGCATTGAACACTCCTTCGTCACATGAGTAATTTGGGGAACTTTCTTAGGAGAGCAAGGAAAACATGCTTTAATTGTCTTTCATGCAAATGGACAGTGAGAACGAATGTGACTGCTCCTACACTCACCCCTTGGTGCATGCTGTTCGCGCGTTCTCAATTTTGTTCCATCAATTTTTATTGGGTCATGGAGTTCGTCCTACCAGACACTTTTATCGCCTCTTGTGCAGTCATATCGCATAATAACAAGCTTGAGGTGAGGCTAGTTAAAGTGAGATGAGACGCCTGTTCCATCCATGTGGCTATCATTCACCAGATTAAGGCGCCTTACTCTCACTTCCCTATGGAAAAGTGCCAAAAGATTGAAACGCGCATTTCGATAAGAATTCATTTTGTTTATGTGTTTTGAGCGCCAGGCGGACGTATGGACACTAACCCATTCAAACACAATGCCTCGACCCAATCTGCCCAGCGCACCACAGTACAACAGGGGTAAATAGGGTTTTTCTCGCCATTCTTTACCGGCACGATCAAAGGGCGGTAAACGTCGCGTCTAGGTCTCCCAACAATTTTACCAGCAATTTCTTTGACATCAAGGAAGATGCCTTTCAAACGCAAGCGATTGGAAATGTCGTATCAACTTCGAAGTTCGAAAGGAGTTCAGAAGATGTGAGATGAGGCGCCTTGTTGGGGGGTTCGTCTCAGTGAAAGGGCGACCTGGTGAATGAAAGAAGGGAGCAGTATTACAGTGTAGATTCATGCGAGGATGGCCTCTTTTGCGAGGTGCAATAATTGCGATAGATCAACGAGTCGAGGACGTCGAACGGGATAATGGAGGGGTCTCGTGACCCGAGGCCCACTCACCCAACCAACCAACCATCCATCCAATCAGTCGGTCAGTCAATCACATGGCATGAAAATCACCAAGACCACATGTTTTGCGTCTTGCAAGGAATTTGATTTGTTGATGGGAGGTGGGGAAAGTAACAGCACTTCCATCAGGTTGCAATGTCACATGCGCATCCACACGACAGGGCCCACACATACACACTCATCCCCACCCACGCACGCACATGCACATGCCGAGGTGTGGACATGTGACAGGAGAATGTGACAGTCAACCAGGTCCAGAGTACAAGTGATTTACCGAATCACCGTCTTGTCCTTACACCAAATAAATGGGGCGTGTTAGGTAGAAGTGCATTGAACACAGCACATTACGTCAATTTAAAAGGGAGTGACTTCACTCCGAAGTCCTAGAAGTTGCCCAAACAGTACTTTTTACGGAAAGAGAAAGATTCCAATTGTTGGCAAGATTATTCTGGGCACCCGACAGATGATGTCTGCTCCTCTTTACATTGGAGCGCTTACAATCCGAAACCCGATGTGCTTGGCATTCGAATTCGTGGCTCCTGTTCAAGTTGCGCCATTTCTCACAATTGGCATTGGCAAGATTAGCTGAAGTCAAATATTTAATGATCTTATCATCGGTCCATTTGCAAACGAAGTTGCGGAAGCGCTGATATTTTCGCTCAGCTTTGTTGGTGGAGGAGATAGATTACCTGCGTCCTCTCAAAAAAGTGCCAGTCAGGGAAATACTTGGACAAAATACAGGTATTGGGGGAAAAAACTGGAAAACCTCATTATTATCAGAGAATGGAAGAAATTTAGGCAGGCGGAATCTCTTGTCTGTGAATTCAAGGAGGGTTGGTTGTTGTTTTCGGCAAAACGAATTCGTAATTTTAAAACGAGGTGGTGATGGTGTTGGTGAGTCCGCATCTGCCCTAATGAATGGCGAGCTGGGTGTGCTTTCCTACCTCAGGGTATACCAAAGAGCAAGACTTTGTAGTTGCCGAACAGCCTATGAAGCCAGCAGTAGCCTCCTTGCCAAAAATCCGGACAGTGAGAAGCTAAACGGGAAAATCTCCTGGCTCCCAGGCACTGAACCCCGCATTTTGCTATTCCATTAAATTGCACGAAGTGAAGGAATACTGACTAGATTGTAAAGCCAAGTTGTCAAGTGAAAATATGTCAAACAGCGGGAGATTGTGCTAATTCGATTAAGTTGAACCCACTAAATTATGCTGCTTTACTTACCATTCTGATAGCTAATATTGCCGACTTTTTTCAATGAGGTTGTGTGTGGGAGTGTTTGCTTTGTAACCTTGTGACCTTGAAATTTGCCCTCATGCTTCACTTAATCAGGCTTCCAAACCTCTCACAGATGTTTTTCTTTGAAATGGTCTAGTGCTACCAAAGGATTTTTGAAATTTGGTTCTTTCTGTACACCGCGGGTCTGTATCATTTCTCCCCCCTCAGGCAATCATTTATGTGTATTTGGTGTGTAGGTGACGATAATTAATTCGATGGGGGTCTATGGTCGCGTGGTGGATAGGCCTGTGTATCACCCGCGCCTTAACGGAGATGGTGGCGGTGTCCTCTTGGATATCGGTGTGACCTTCTCACGACACCTCTGGCCCTGGACGGGCTATCTTGCCCTCCACATCTCCGTACGTGACACACCTGAGGCGGCAGCCTTCCGAGGACTGGCCGAGGGGTGGATCAGTCTCAAGGTGGAGTCAGATGACTCCGTAAGTCTTTCTGATTTATAGAATTGCGTGTGGATTGTTGTATTGCATGGTCAGAGCTGCTTCACGTGGGCATGCTGACTCGGGCAATGCTTTTGAAGCAGGGTCAGTTAATGCTTTGAAATTGTTCTTTCGACATGCTGGGCTTGGCTGAACGATTGCCTTTAAAATTTGTCCATGAAACGAATTCAGATGCTGCCGGGGGTAGCAGAATTCACATGACATTGCGTCTTCTAGTATTTTATTTTAAAATGGACTTGTAAATAAGTAATGCTGGAGAGAAAGCCGTTCCACTACTCCAAATGTACAATTTGCTGAAAGCTGCAATGCAGATGGATGTGAAAGTGATTGTTAAGTGGTCGTTGTAATGAATTGACAAATAAACGACCAAGTCGGTCAAAATTCGAAGGGTAGGGTCTTCATGATAGCTGATGCGGTCTTCCTTCTTTTCCACCGGATCAGAAATCCAAATTTGACACCAAGAAAGCAGAATCGAACATGCAGAGAAGCGGGTCCATCTCGAAGTCGGCATTTTTTTCATTAGAAGTGATCTGTTTTTAATGATCGAACACTTGGCGATGTCCTTAAGTGAAGTCGTAATATAATCTCAGATGCTTCTTGGAAAGGACTGGATTAAGTAAGGGGACACTGAGCTAAGCAGGCCCTTCCACGATGGACAATTGATCAACTGATCGACTATTAGTAGGGAAGGATGGTGTTATGGGCCGAAATGATTCAACGTAGGTATGGATGCATGAAGAATTTAAGAAGAGGAGGCGGACTTTTCCTTCTCTGGTCTCGTTTATGTGCTGATTACTGCAGCGAGGTGGTGGCGACTTCCCAAACAGATTGATAATTTCATGCGATCAGCTATGGTGGTCGTTTTTGACTGCCCAAGGTGGACAAAAGGCATACTCAGTAAAAAATGTACATGGAGCCAATTCTCAGAAACGCAAAATATTTGAGGTCAATGGAATTGAGTAAAGATTTGCTTTAACTCCCACTCATTTGTGAAGCTAGGGGGAATGGGGAGAATTGGGTCGAAGTACGAAAAATACTTCGTAATTTGTAACCCAAGCATGAAGATGATCTCACTGTCCGCTTCCCCCGTCAAGTCAAACGCCACGCTACACTAGCGGTACTATCTGCTGCTGCAAAATGGGGAGGGGAAACCAGAGGAGAGGGCTTTGGTAATCCGTGTTGTGAAGATTGATCGTGCGACTTTTGCCTTCAACTCCAACGGGGAAGGGTGTTTGAAGAAGTGGCTATGCGAGTTGGAAGGGTGTCTGGGTGGGATTAGAGACGGCCTTGCGAAGGGCAAGAGCCAGAGTCTGGTCGTTAAATGATTGCAGTTGCCGCGGCACTCTGAAGTACAAGTTAAGTGGAAGGTGGAAATCTTTTTATAGGTCAACGTTGAGTCGGGTAACCGAGTTGCGATGGCTGGTGGAGTATGGATGAGGTATAAAACGGCGAAGGGCAGTGACCAGAATAGCCGATCCTAGGGAACTCAAGACGACTTGATGGAGGCAGTAGACCTCATCACGACTGATAGTTTTGGCGTTTTGCGAGGTGAAAGCACCAAATTGTCGCTTTGAATGCCCACAGCGTTGGCGTGACTTGATTGCCCAATTCTCCATTTCCGAAATGGTTTGTCTAACCTTGAGCATTGGCATTTGGGCCGAAATGCCGAAAAGGCAGATGGATTTCAACGATGCTTGAAAACCTGACGTCAGTTCGGTACGCCATATGTCATCTAGGTACACAGAGGGGATTCCAAATCTGTGGTCTGTTCGTTCTTCTTTGATATGGTTAGGGTCTGTCTATTCGTCTAACACAGCCTGATCAGTCTTGTGTTTCAGATTCATCCACCCCTCGTTCAATACAGATTCATCCATCCTGCTTTAATTCTCGATCAATCCACTGTCAAATTAATCCGTTTATTCACTCCCTCCGTCCCATTCATCCATCCTGCTTTAATTTTAGATCAGTCCACTTTTGCCAAATTAATCCGTTCATTCACTTTCTCCATCTCATTCACCCATCCTCCATTTCTGCATTCACTTATTAAGTTGTCCACTGATTCATCCAGCACAGAACAAGTGATTGTGGAGATGGATTTTGTAGGACATATGAGTTGCGCATTTCTGGTCTTGTTTTAATTTGCTATTATCGTTAATGTAAGGCCAAAAATTAACATTTCCTGGGGACAGTCACTGGAACTCCTCAATTATTCCAATTTAATTTAATGACCTCTTGTCCTTTCAGACAACTCAGACGACCCTATCAACCGAATTGAAGCTACCGCTTCGCGTGCCTATCATCCCGACTCCCAAACGAGAGTGAGTTGCCCTTGTGCCCTGATCTGGTGCCCAAGCTTTCCTCCCGTTCTCATTCGTACAATTCTTTATCCTTTCGACAGATTGCGGATTCTCTGGGATGCCTTCCACAATATTCGGTACCCAGCGGCCTATGTGCCTACGGACGATTTGACCAAGACTCTGGCGTCTCTTGATTGGTGCGTTTTTGAGGCTTTGATTGTAGTTCGCTTGTCTCTCAGTAGCACTCGCTGTTGCCATGCTCACCATCAGGATCTACCTCAGAGGAGCATTGACCACCACAAGCACGAAATGTCATTCATTTTGTTATTTCTTTGCAATTATCCTCTTAGTTAAATTGTTGCTTAAGTGTGACATTTGGGCGCACCTGAAAGCGAGTCGCGGCGTCACAAATTTGCTATGCTTGTAGCAGTAGGGAGCGGGAGCAGTAGACTCTACATTTAGTTAATTGACTCTTGAATCGACTTGTTCTCTCTTCCTTCTCTCCTCCTTATGCATTAATCCTGACTTGTTAATGGATAGAGCGAAAGCTAACTCCTGTTTTTTTTAAACTTACGGATGGGTTCCATTCACTCTTTCCTGTCCGCTCAGAGGGTTTAAACTAGCCTTTTAATAGATGCTAGGCTGTTCAACTGCCTCTGTCTCAACCAGCCAACTGCGGAAATCTCTTAATTCCCATTAAAGACTTCATTTTTTAATCGTATGTGTAATGGTTGCTGCAGCAGGTGTGACGTAGGGTAGTCTTATCCCATCTCACAATTTAAAAATGCGTGGAAATTACTCCTCACCAGTTTGTGAAACCTCTTAGTCGTGCTAAATTGTACCACTAGCGCACTGGCCGGGTTCAAACTAGCCTGCGCTTTTCGTAACAACGAGCATCCATTATTGTTGGCCAAATAAAATTCTGGTAGTTGGCTGTGTTACGCCGCGTGTCTGATTTACCCCCAAATACGACAGCTCCTTAAGCGCATCACTCTGGAACGCTCGCGCGAATGTGGGAATTTGGATTTTTAACGAAGCAGAAGAGGGCACATTCCAGCGAGTGTCGACTGTGTTAAATTTTGCACACAAAGTTCCCTGTTCTTCCCTTCACCAACCCGTCCCCGTGTTTGGTTGTTAGTTGCTTTGATGAAACACTAGACGTCACACACACCCACAGCCGTAGATGTCAGTATTTAGCATAAACTCTTCACGTATCAGCCGTTTTCTCCACAAAATTACTTTAAACGTCTTGTTTATACAATTAGCTCGAAGGTCAGGAATGTCGGTCGCTCATTTGCTAGTTTCAACCGATCTAATCCATTTTTAACACAATTTGGTACAACTCAGGCGACGCTAATTATTTGTATGTTAATAAAAATGCTGAGACTGTTTGATTCAGTACCATTCCAGACTAGTAGCTTAATTTTTGTAGTGTATGGCGCCTAAACCAAATACCATTTTCATATTGATAGGCTAGGGGACCACATCCACACAAATTTTCGCGACCTCTATCTCTATCTGCGTGGGGCTGGGTACTTTGTTGAAGTCCTTCAGCAACCGTTTACGTGTTTCGACGCAACGAAATACGGTAAGAAGTCTAATGTATCTATTCTGGTCCAGAGGAAGTTGAAGCATTCAAATCCTCTACTCCAAGGAACCTTAAAAGGAGCCCCATTTTAAGCATCGTTAGTTTCCATGATGTCGTGCGGAAAGTTTGTCTGTTTGGAGCCTCTTTTTGGCGCTCCCAAACGCTACACACCTCACGGCAGGTTGTCCCTCAAGACACTACAATGTGTACTATTCTGGATTAATGTTAATGTGTTTTCAGCGGGGCGTCGCTCTATTAGCATGGCATCGGAGTCGCGAGAGACAAAAAAACACAGTCTTTCATTTCTTTCTTTGAGCATTATTGTTCTCAACTTTCCCCGTTGGCAACCTTCGTTTCACTCATCAGAGGGTAGTCGGATAGGTTGTAATCGTCCATGGGTGAGTAACGGAGATCTTTTTGATTAGAAGCTGGATTGATATGTTCTTTTCCAGCGTGTTGCTTATGGGTGGAAAATGTTTCACAGCAACTGGATTTCCCAGGCTACTAACTTCCCACGGGTACAAGTGTTAGGAAGCGAAACCACTTAATATAGTTTGCAATCTCAAGTATCTTCGTGGTGCCATGTTCATATATAATTCTTACTGCCTTATGTGCATCATAGTGCTGCCCATCCACCCACTTGAACTAGTCTTGGGTTCTGGAAACATGGAATGTCAGTTACTCAAACAATACCCCTGTTTTAGTGTTTTATTGTGGAAAGTGCAATCCATTCTGCCAAGAGTTGGCACTACTTGGCTAGTTCTGTTGCAAATGTGTGCAGAGATGTCTCGCTTTTTTGAACTTTAAGTGTGGTTTTCAGTTGGCTAAAGTAGGGTCATCGTCCTTCCTATGTGGTGGGTTTCTCTCGCTGCTACCCCTAGTATTTCCCTCCAGTTAGCCTTGACGCCGCAATTTGGCGTTCTGTGACCCTCCGCATCTTCTCTGAAGTTACGTACGGAAGGATCGGCAGGTAATTAACAGCATCCTACGAATATGCCGCCGAGCGGGAGTGCGGTTGGTCGAAATGTCAGATCACTGCAGGAATATCGTTGCAGTGTGGCATGTGATTCATTGACGGCTGGAAAGGTCCACACAGTTAGGAGCACAATTGAAACAGCCCCCATTCCATCAAACAATGATAAATGTTTTGCATTTTTTTCAGGAACTCTAATGATTGTGGACCCGGAGGAGGAATTTTGGCCTGAAGAGATTTCCAAGGTACAGGCTGATGTTCATCAGAGGGGCCTTTCTCTTCTCGTCTTTGCTGGCTGGTTCAATACCTCCGTTCAGGCGGCACTGAAATTCTACGACTTAAATAATAGGTAGGATGCACAATATAGATGTGCTTGATAAGTGGGAGCATGAGGAGCGCTCCTTTTTCGGAAAGGATAAAAGGATTGGGGAAGTTGGATCAAGGGGCCTGCACACTGTGAATGTGATTGCTAAAGTCAAACTGGAGGTCACACTTCTCCTAGCGGTACCTTGAACAGCAGTAAGTGCCAACTCCGTCCCATTGCTCTTTGTAGCAGCTAGTTCAGTACTACCCAAACGCTGTTAGTCAAGATGGGAGATAACGGCGGCAATGAATGCGTGCTATCTAGCAGCACCGAGTGTCTATTGTTGACAAAGGCATCCCACTTGAGCCACAGAAGACTTTATCCTCGGTTTATTGCGGAATGACGCAAATGCTTGCAAGGCAATTGACTGCGCATCTTTGATGAAAACATCGTGAACACTAAGTCAATGTGTGACTTATGACTCTTAATCCACGCATACTTTGCCCTCGTTGGGTGATGCAAGAGACGTATATTATTGTAGCATCGTTGAACACAATACAACTATTCATGGATACTTTTGATTAGGAAAAGTTAGTGCTCCGAGAGTCACCGGGACGGTGGGGCGAACTCTCCTAGGAAGAGGTGATTTGGTTGTACTGACAGATCCAACCATGGCGAAGCTGCTTTGGAAGCGCAAAACGAAGAATAAAGGATCGTGTCTTTCTAACTCCTTCCATGAGCTCTGACCTCTGTTTTGACTTGAACGCCACCTTGTGCATTGCAGTTCTGTGCACGAGTGGGGGTGAGTTGCAGTGTGCACAGTCCGTTTGCATTGTGGACAGATGAGAGAGTGAATGCTCCTCTACAATCTGTAATCCGTGCACCTTTTTTACCTTTCAACTAATTACAGGTCTAACGTCTCAATTCTCTTCCAACTACGATCCAACATCGTTGTAGTCCCTCAGGACTGGAGTACCCAGCTTTGAAATTTTATTTAAAATTTTGCCCTCTGAAGAGTCTTCCAGGTGCAGTTGTGCTATGAGAATCGCGAATAAGTGGCAACAGCTTCTTGGCTTATCACATTGATCTAAGTTCTTAAGTCAATTTTTTTTGTGTACTGTTGAAATTTGACGCTTTGGTTGGAAATCAACTATGCGACAATCTTAATTCAGTTCTATGCAATCTGCAACGCTTGGGTTGTTCTTTGAAAGGAATCTGCTAAATCGGAATGTGAAAACAGGCCGATAGTCCGAGTTTAGAAGCAATGCAAGAAGTGGCTTCGAGATCACTTTCAGAGGAAAGGCGTCTCTATTGCATCGTTTTCTGGTCTGTCTTCACTCTTCTCGTTAGCGCCGCAACGACTTCCGCACCACAAGTAGCAGAATAACCCATTCTGGATTTTAGGTGTGCAAAAAGTTGAATGTCAACGTCAGAATGAAATTTGAAGGTAAAAAGGACTAGCCTGGAGTGCTTTTCTTTTTTTGAGATCGTGAAAAGGGGAGATGAGGTTTCCCCTTCCTTTTGGAGTCTGAGTATACTCTAAAAGCTACGAGGATTTCTCTTCCTAGCTAATAGTTAGAGCGCAGGTGGCGTATCTGAAACACAGGCGATTCTATTTCCCACTCTCCGAGGTCCACACACCGGTTTTTTAGTTAAGTGATCTTTCTTCTGGTGGCTTTTTGGCCGCCCAATTACTGCTAAGCAGTGATTTTAGTCCGTGATGAATATGACTATCAGAGGGTCAAAATTGTGGATGATTCTCAGCGGGCACTTCTCCCCACTTCGAAAGGCAACGCAACTCAATCAGCAGTTGTGGTGTATCAGGTTATTGCAATCGGACTGCGTCCGGAAAATGGCGTCCGCGGAAGGGCGTGCCTTTGTCATGCGAGTTGACCACTTTTGAAGCTTTGATTGGCTTTGCTCCCTCGACTCTGTCAGGTGAAGCGGGTGTAAACGCATGCCCTGTTGCATCACTCGCCTGGCTGTGCTGTGTGATAAATACGCGCGATAGCATTCCACTAGTCCTTGGAGGTTATACCACCTCATTGCAGTGGACTTTTGCGGGAGTGACCTTTTGAAATGCTACATAGTGATTCCGCAGGG
Organism: Taenia multiceps; assembly: GCA_001923025.3. Taxonomy (NCBI): domain Eukaryota; kingdom Metazoa; phylum Platyhelminthes; class Cestoda; order Cyclophyllidea; family Taeniidae; genus Taenia; species Taenia multiceps. The sequence goes on along the minus strand of CM010315.2, from coordinate 1,715,898 downwards.
GTTAAGATGAATTGTACGAGATTCTCGCCACAGACCAGTGAGTGCCACGAGAATGCGACCTTGACTGTGCTAGCTCCCACAAGTGTACGCCACTTGTACGATATGACGTCACGCAAGGCAAAGAAGTTGAAGTTGGTTGACGTGATGTCTGGTGTGGGTGGGACTTACCTGTCCATGCTTAAAGTGCAAATGTTGGAAATTAATTAAGAATCCCCATGCAGTGCCCTCCTCCTCTCGTCTTATCGTGCCCAAAGCTGTTATGTGAGCGATAAAAGTACTTTGTAAGGAGGGCTACGACTGAAGTCTAGACTTCTCTGGAGGTGTAGAGGAGGCCCAACTCGACCGAAAGTCTGCAACTCCTGAGGTTTGAGCCAATTTAACCTCGTCTTATTTTCCACACTATGTATGTATGTGTTTCCGTAGATTGTCGTCTCTTGACTGAAGGTGTGGAAGAACAGAAGAATGCATGTTTGTCTTGAGCATTTCTTTTTGCTTTTTCCGTGTTGTGGTGGTGCTGGCTACTAAAGCGCCTCTCCGTTTCGTAGTGGTGTACAGGAAGGGGAAGAGGATTAAAAGAGGAGGTAAAAGGCGTGGCTCCACTTAACCCGATCAAGTTGTGCTTCCACGACCTGCGAAAGTGCTTTCAGTGGTCGCTGTCTGAGCTGTACAGAGCCTGCGCTCTATTGGAGCATGTTGGGCATTTCAAGGCCAATCGTTTAATAGTGATGTCGTGCCACATATCTCCACTCACTCAGTCTGTATTTGCGTCTGATTCACTTTGTGGGAGTCTCAGCCATTGTGCTCCTGTTCCTCTGACTGTGGTAGCATAAAAAGAATTGGATGGTTAGAAACACGCAACAATTTCTCCAATCTCTCCACAGAGGTCGTAGCGCGGTGGGGGCACAAGTCGTTGTGATTACGTTCCCTTAGTTGAGCCAAGCAAACATCGGCCTAAGCATGTTGGACTGGATTAATGCATTTGGTCATCCTGTCAGATGGAAGGGCTGCCAATGCCTTCGTACTGCCAGCTTGGATAGGTTAAATACCTTTTCAATGATCTGCTTGTGTTCCACTTGGAGGAAACAATTTGTAATGGATTTTAATGTGACCTTTTAAATGCCTTCGTTTGGTAAAAGTGAAGTTCTATTGTCAATTATATTTCGTACTTTTTTTTGTGAATTTAACAGGCGTTTGTGGGTGCCGATCACAGGGGGTACCAATGTGCCTGCTCTCAACACCCTCCTGACTCCCTTTGGTGTTCAATTTGGGTGCGTATCGCCTATACGTCCTATTATTTCGGATTTTTTCCTAGAAATAAATATTCCTTGTTCTTTTTTAGAGACCAGATATTTGGTGGAAAATTTGTTGTTGGTGATTTAATAGGTAAGACTATGTTCCCGACTTTGTATGTTGGCTCTTCACCCGGTAATGACAGCTCTAGTGGTGATGGCTCTACAAAAGTCAGTAACCTTTCCCTTCGCACAACTTGTTTAACGAATTACTAAAGTGAGGGAACCCGTGATCGGTATCTGGTGTCCGAAAGGACAACATTCCACTCAACGACGACCTATGTAGTTGTCCAGACCCTCAGTAAACGTTTTCCCACCCCTGATTGATTGGCCGATTGGCTGACCGAGGGGAGGTCTAACAGCGGCAAAGCAAATCCATCCAAGTGGGTGGAGTGGAAATGCACGGTGCTGAAGGGCTGCTTGTTTAATTGCTTCATTTGTCTTTTTTTTTCATTTGCGTGAAAGGCGGGTCAAAGCACCTGTCTGTCTCATGTGGGTAAATTCTGTCACCGGAAAACATGTGGATGCCATCGTTAATGCAGTGGAATCGTTAATGGATCGCCTTTGAACGAGATGGGAAATGGGAATGGCAATAAACTTAGTTGTTTGAATCATGTCTCCTTTATTGTTCCACACCTAAACCCGAAAGCAGTGAATAATAGAACAAACAACGATTGCACTTGAAAACATGCTACTTCCTCTCCTTCGGAAACACCGTGACGATGGAAACTAGGCCACAGAGACACCCGTTTTCATTGCATATACGTCACGTCAGTTTGAAAAAGTGTGGCTGAGAAGGTCTCTCCATCCGACGCTTTCCCGTTCTCTGTGTGACTGCGCCTGTGCCTCGGTGGTGCAACTCCTAGATAAATAGTTTTGTGAGAGAAAGTTGATGCAGATTCTTTCCTTATAAAGAATGGTTTAGAAGTGATTGCTTTTCACGGAGGCGGATCATATACAGAATAACTGAAGTGGTTGAAGTGGGGCGACATTGGCGAGTATAATGCAGTGAATAAGGCAGTGGTCTACTTCAATTGGCTTCGATAGAACTCAGCTCTGCATCTCGTCACCACAGAGGTGAATTTACCGAATAACTTGCATGTTTTGGTGTGCCAGCTTTCGTGCCACACGCCTCTCCGTGACATTACAATGAAACAATCTGTGTTGTTGGAATGCTGGGGACGGGGGCCATTCGAGGCACTGAAAGTCGCTATGACCTTTTGGCAACCAGTCGGTTTGCCTGTTTGTGTTCGTAAGTATGTGTGCGGCCTTGTAAACCTCCGAAAGTACATCGTCTTTGGCGTCAAAAACAGTTCCAAAGGTCAGCCCTACGGGATGTGATTGTTGTGGTGCAATATGGCTGGGTCATAAAGGCTAGAAAAACAGATTCACAGCTCATCAGCTCCATCATTGCATTCTCTTCTCCGGTCTGCTACTGTCCACTTTTCAGCAAGAAGGCTACTATCGGCTCCATAAACGGTTCAGTCTCTGCAAAGCCTTGCTCTTTGGTCTACCCTGAGGCAGAAAGGCATATCCAACTCGCCATTTATTAAGGCAGGCATGGACTCACCACTACCTCGTTTTGGAATTGAGAATTCGTTCCATTGGCAATACCTGTCGTTCCTCCTAATTTTCAGCTTTTGCTCCCAAATGCCCATGGTTTGTCCAAGCGTTTTCATGAAATACCTGTTTGTACATTTCCTTTTTGCTGACACTTGTTTTAAGTGAGCGTAGGCGGTTTGTTTTTTTTTCACCAACAAGACTGAATGAAAACGGCAGCTTTTCTGCCACTTGATTCAAAAGTTAGTCTACATATAATGTTGGACCTCGTTTAATCTTACTAGCTACATTTGCAAGACATGACACTACTGAAGCAAGACCACGAACTTGTATGCTAGACGCACGATGTTTCGGGTTGTAAGCACTCCAATGTGAAGAGTAGCAGTCTGCATGCTTTTTACCAAAGTGCATTTCATTTTAACACATTGTAGAAGGCCTAAAATAAAACCCTATTTGGTGGAATTTCTGGGACTTCGGTGTGAAGTCACTTCCTTTTAAATTGACGTGATGTGCTGCTCTCAATGCATTTCTACCTACCCTGCCCCATTTACTTGGCGTAAGGCGAAGACGGTGAATCGTTTCAACTCCGTCTTTGGTCGACTGTCACATGTCCACACATCGGTATTGTATGGTCTGCAACTTTGGCATCGAGAAATGCACATTTGCTTGCGTAAGTGGGGATGGGTGTGTGTGCGTGTATGTAGGGGCTTAGGCGTGTGTCTATGCATGTGACTTCGTGACCGCGTGGAAGTGCTGTTACTTTCCCCACCTCCCATCAACAAATCAAATCCCTTGCAAGACGCAAAACATGTGGTCTTGGTGATTTTCATGCCATGTGATTGACTGACCGACTGATTAGATGGATGGTTGGTTGGTTGGGTGGGCCTCGGGTCGGGTCACGAGGCCCTTCCATTATCCCGTTTGACGTCCTCGACTCGTTGATCTACCGTTATTATTGCACTTCGAAAAAGAGGTTATCCTCGCATTACTAAGCCCCTCATTGACAGTGTAGCTAATGTTTGAATCCACGCTGTAATACTGCTCCCTTCTTCCATTCACCAAGTCGCGTTCCAGCCAAGCATCTAGTTGTGAATCTAGGAAGCCCTCACATTGTAACGGAAAGTGCCGTCTTCTAGCTACCACTAAGACATTTCATCTTGCATCGCCTGAATTCCTTTCGAACACTTCTGATTACCTACGCTTGGAAGACGTCTTCCTTGTTGTCGGAGGGATTGAAGGTAAATTTTTAGGATGTTCAGATGTGACTCTTACCTTCACTTCGTCGCACCCATACAAAATTACAAGAATTTACTACACTTACAGCAGTGTGATGGAGTAGCGTTTGAATCGCTGAATGCCAGTGCGCCTGCCCGGTGTTCTCAGCACGTAATGTTCCCAGATGGAGTGCATCACAGCGCTTCTTTCTATTCACAACGCTATGACATCCATTAGCCTTCTCATTGTAGCCTTCGCTCACAAAAAGCAGCACCCACTTGACACCAACTTATTCCGCCATTCTGCAGTCGTTCGCCGGGTAGGACTCCTCCCCCATCTCCTTCATTGACCGATTATATACCATTGAGGCGTTTGTGAAGTTTGCCTTGGCTTCTCAATTCATTTGGAGCAAAAATAGAAGGGTTGTTGCTCTTGGAGGAATCTAGATACTGCGTCATCATCTCTCCTCATCTCATCTTGCCTCACCTTAAACTAATCTTCGTGTGACATTTGCCATCTACTTGTGGGATGCAATAGAACTGGCTCCGAAATTCTCTTCGTGACTCAGTACAACTTGATGGTCGAAGATGAGGCGAAAATTTAGCTAAGGGTAGGAGTGGGAGTCGAATTCGAAATATTCGCATCTGTTTCCGTTATCCATTCGCACAAAGAGCGATCGGAGGACATTTCCTCGTTCCCTTGCCACAGTAGCCGAAACTGCTTATGCTAAAGGGCAGTGTTTATTATTTTCATGTCGGTCACGCCGGTATAAACGAGAAATCGGGAGCGACAAAGCGAGACGGGTAAAGAGGAGGAAGAGAAAATCGATTATCCTCAAGCACAAGGGATTGGCGTTCGTCAAGAAGTTGTTGCAGAATTGGAAAACCGCTTCATGAATTGAATTGTTGAGGTGGGAAAGATAGAAGGCTTTATCAGTAGTGAATGTATGCCAATCAGAAGATTGGTTTGTTCATTGAAAACATATTCACACTACCGAAATCTCCTTACTCAAGTTAGTAGTAGTAGTCAATGCAGTAGAGTTGCTTGAAGGCATTGAAAAAGAGGCGCAGTTTTTACTTTGGGAGGCTTTTTCAGGTGTAGCGTCATGTCTCTTCGCCTTTTTGAAAAATCATTAGTAAGGTTTGGTCAAGACAGGGCAAATCTTTGCATAAAGTAAAGTGGAGTTCATTTCCAAAACTTCCTTTCCCTCCATTAAAGTGTATGCTGAGCTGGTACTTTTATTCTATCTTTTTAGAAATGGTTTTGACCTATCGCTAGGTTCCTCCCTGTTCCACAAAAAACCGACTCCTTTTGAAAACTTTGGTCTATCGCGATTCTTTTCCTACTTTCAAAGTCGATGTGGATTTCTCCATTCTGCTTCCTCAAAATTTGAAACGAAGCTTAAATTGTTGAGTTGTTTTTAGGCGATTTTTGGTGGTCTAAGTAAGAAACTGCCTTTTTTCAGTGGTGATTTTAAGCGCGCATGTCTTTCGCTTTTGTCATGACGCTGCAGCGTGAGGCAAAAGTGGGAAAATTTTTCCGGTCACTTGTCTCCGCGTCAGTCGCTGCGGTTATTTCAACTAAAATGCGGCAAAATGTGGAACCTATGTAGTAGTTTCCAATTTCATTTGAATGAATTGCGTGAGCGTGGGAAGAGAATCCTCCGCTGTCATCATTGTAGTAGCACCTTCAGGTCTTCCAGAAGGGCTGAGAGGCTACTGGCATTGCCCGGGCACCATGCTACCCTAGGTGCCCATGTGGGCAAAACCAAGAGTTGAACAAAGATTCAAAGTAGTAAAACTGCTTTTGAACTTATTCAGTCATCCAATCGTCCCTTAGCTGCCACTGTGTTCATTCTAGAGCCATCCATACCCGATTCTATCTATTTCCGCAAACGTTACTTCATCCACTCACTCCTAAACTATTCAAACACACCTACTCATCGAAGTTCACTTCACTTGCCGAAAAGGCTTCCCCTGTATTACACTTTCCCACAACGCAGAACAATTTACACTAAATGGGTAGGATTGGTACATCAACTTGCTGCATGGGGTCCATCTCAACGTGAATGAAATTACTCAACGTCAGAAAGGAATTCCAGTGTTCTTAAGCTCGTTTTTCACACAGATACTTAAGATGAACTATAGCTACTACTCTACTTTGAGAATTCTTGAACTAGATGTCCCTCGCTACAAAAATATATTTCATTGAATTTTACGTCGTTGCGTGCGGTAAAGGATTATTTGACTCTCCTGTTCCTCAGTTGAATACCCTTCGGGCAGTCACCTCGCCAGCATGTCAATCACCCGAGGTCACGCCCGTGTCATGTCTCGCCGTCTTGTCGACCTCGGACGCCAGATAATTGATCGGGCTGCGGGACTGACCGAGTCGGAGTCAAAGTCTTTCGACAACAAGCAGAAGATCCTCTTCTCCGGCCTTCGGTCAAGTCCTACCAACACTGACCCCTTAGTTCCCGTACTCGGTATCTGGGAGAATGATCCTGAAGCACCCAATTCAGGAAGAGTGGGGGTGTTTGGAGACTCGAGCTGCCTGGATTCGTCAAGTATTTCAAACAACAGTGAGTTTCTTTTATCTTTTTAGCGTACAAACAGCGTCTATCGTGTGCTGCGGTAAAATCTTCCAATTTCGCGTTTGCCTGGCAGTCTAAGCCCACAACTCCAGTAGTTATTTTGAGAAAATGGGGAGAAGGGTTTCTTGCACATGCAAGTGAGGCAATGGGTGCAGCCTTTTCTGGCAATGCCTAGATTACTTTCAACTCCTAGATGCGTTGTGGAACCTACTAATTAACCAGCTGCTTTGGCATGGTGGCTGAGAATGCTCGGAAGTCTTGATCTAGAAGCTGCTTGACTAACTTTGTGTGTATCTAATTAGCCAATTTCAGGGTAGGCAAATTAGATTTGTCTTTCCTCATAGAATTACCGATGTTGCATTTATACACCTACACCAGTATTAAACTAATACGTATCGAGCACCCAACAGCAAGAATGAACCATCCCGGGGCGGCCTTCTTCTTTTTTGATGCTTATCGTATGTTGACCCTCGGAAGTTGTGGCCGTTTTCATATGCTTATCTTCATAACCCCTGCAGAGGGATTTATCTCTTGTCTGACTCCACGAATGATCGTGCGTCCCCGTGAATCAGGCAGGGTTTTCACGCATTGACTGAATTATCATTTGTGGAGGTGACCTGAAACCACCACATCAAGGATCATCATTGATAGACACCTGGTCTTCCTTGAAACATTTGATTAACATTGCTAAGGGGCTTATAAGACCATCACATCCTGTTGAATGCACGCACACCTTTCGGTTGCTGGCCGCCATTCCGTCATTCGCCGCATTCTTGTCATTCAATACAGCTTTCATCATTGCAGTTGTAGCGTTTCTTTTATGAATCTGGTGTTTTTTTGGACATTCATACCAGTTCATTTATTTACTCCATGCTGTAATTGCGCTTACAGCCTAGTTGTAGACGCGTGGAGAATTTAGAAGCCTTGGTGGCATGAAAAAACTTATTTACTACCGAAGAAGGGGCTGAACCGTTGGGCCAGAAAAACATATTTTTAAAGTTTTGTTGTGATTGAAGCGTACTTCTTCAACCATTTTTGTAATCGCTTCCGGTGGTTCTTCCTTTGCACCGCTCATCGAAACGGAACCTAATTTGGATTAAGAGTACGACTGAAAAGACGGCCGTACAATGCTTCTTCCCCAAAGCAAGCGGAATCCTCCACCCCTTTTATTTCGGCAAATTTTGTTCATTGTACTTTCTGTTAGCAAAATACACTGGGGTGGGGAAACCGCTCGAGGTCGGCTGCTGTAATGCAAAGAACGTGATTCGCGCTTCAATCGCTCTTTTCTGCAAGCACCTCTCCACTTTTGTCCATGTTTTCATCCAACATTTCCATTTTATACCAGCCAATCAGTAATGAGGGATGCTCTCCCTGATCGTGGTGACAACTCTTCATAGTACACCTCCCATTTGAGAGCAATTCCTGTCATAAAAGGAAGAGAAGATTGTCGCTGATTTAATGCAGATTTTGTCCTTCACCTCTTTGCAAGCCTCTGTGACTTCATCCATCCACGATAAACGTCTTTCTTGTGTACTCTTTCTACACGCTTTGAAGTAAGCCCTATCTGAGGCATCAACTGCGGCGGTTGGATTTTCGTCAAGAATTAGACGATACTTATCATATCTCATTACACTGCCAACAATGCAGGAGCTGGTTTATCCCCAATGTTGTCCCAAGACACAGAAGTTGAGAAGTAGAGCAGGAGGCCATGGCCACGTTTAAATTGAGGAGCTCCAAATCAGTTGATTAGGTGACGATTGAGTTTTAAAATAATAGGGTGGATAAATTCAAATGGAACCGGATCCATCTTTGCTCTTCTTTCTTTCCGGAAGCATAGGACTTCGAGTAATCGTGTAAACCAACCTCTTTCGTGTGCAGTTTGGACAGATTGGCTTTGAAAGCTCAACTCGCACTGATTAGGCGTTTATATGAGGAAATTTCACCTACCTGACCAAACTTCGCTGCGGGTGGCGCGCCTTTTACTTTTTCTGTGCTTTTGATCGGACGCTTGCTTTCAACTCGCAGTTGTATTTCCAAGCTGTTGGTGTAGGCCAAGTCAAAGCGTTTAATTCCAACTTTTCCATAGCCTTTTGTTTTCATCAAGAAACGTTTAACACGGCGCCTTTGGGAAGTAGTGCATCTTTATTTGAAACACAGCTTTGATCAGGTTGTAGCAAACAAATCTTCAAGTAACGCTAGGCTTTTAATAATGTTACTTTTTATGTACCCCATTTGGTTGAGTTTCCTTACCACTTTCTAAGTAGACTTCCTCATTGCTTTGGTTTTCCACTTTTTTTTCATTATTGAGGAATCCTTATCGAAGTCACTCCGCATTTCTTGAAGCCGTGGAAGTAGTAGTAGTAGTAGTGTCGCCATCAGTCTCGATACCTTAGTTTTCACAGCGTCTTCGATTGCGGGACTTTTGGCGTCTTTATCACTGCGAAGCGTCAACAAGTCCTTGAGATCCTATAAGCACGCTTGTTGATACATACCTTATCAAGCTCCCAAGTATTAAAGGAGGGGCGCCAGGGGAACGTTAGCTATGAGCACTTTCGGTCGCTTGCTAGAAGAGTCAGAGGCTAACCGGTGTGCACGTACACAGCCCTGTTTTCCTCTCGATCAAAATCTTGTCTATCCTCTTTGATTGTAGACTGCGGCGTGGCTTACATAGCCTTGAGGAAAGAGTGCAAGACTGTAGCATCATTCCCACTAATTCACGCCCATTTATTCGTTATTTCCTTTGGATGCTATTTACACATCCCATCGTAGGTGTGATTTAATTTCACACCCGATTTTACAAATTGGTTGTCAGTTGCGGCCACTCCCCCTTCCTCCCAATAAGAGCGTATCTCATTAAGTCCATCATCAATAAAAGTTCAGCATTTCTGCTATGTATCCTTAACTTAATGACCTGTACCCAACCAAATCATTCCGTCACGTGAGATCCCTGTTTATGTGCTGCGTTCTGGTCCTACACATCGCCTGATATTCTCCTTGTGTTTTTTTTTCTCAAAACAGTTCTTTTGAGGAGTGCATCCATGCCGTCATTCAAATGGTATTAATTGACTGATTGCTTCATCGTCTAACTTGGGCAGTTAAATCGTTTATACACGCCCATTGTGTGTCCTTTTTTTAAATATCAGTGAGGGCATTCATTTTCTTTCTTTTGAAAGCGGTAAAGTTGGCTGCCATTGGATGGTTTCCTTGATTTATAAGACGTACTTGGATGCTTTAGCCATCACCCTCCCACTCGAGGCTTGCACTTGACGTTTAAACGGTACCGTTGAAAAGGTCGCTTGGTGCTAACCTTCGAACATCGGAACACATTTGGTCTATCGTGAAGGCCTCAACCTTGGTTGGCCCATACTTCTCCTTCTTCCTGAGTCTCAAGGTTTCTTCCAGTTGGGATTTTTGTTAGACACCTAAAACCTCAAATGGTGCCATCAACACCGACTAGTTGATGATTGTTACCATAAATCCGTAATTGGCTGATATGGAACAATTTCTCTAAATTGACTGCATCCTTACCCAACACTCAATTGTTAGAATGAGTCGTGCAACCTCCAAACCTCTTCTGATCGATGACTACGGCGGGGAAAAGACGGAGGCGAAAGTCTGTAACACCTCGAACTGCCGATGTTTTGAAAGATCTATGTCTTTACTTGGCTGAACTGGTCACATTTCAGGCTGTAACTTAAAATGCACTTATTGCATGAAATATATTACTTATGGGGCAGTTTTAAGAGTCGTGTCTCCCTTAACCATTTATTCACACCTCATAAAGGCGACGTTATACGATGCGTGTGTCTCTGTTCATGTGCGTGTGGGGTGGAAGGTGGGGGGGGGGGGGGAGAGGAAGTTTGATTCACGTAACACTTTTTAATTTGAAGAATTGCCCAACGTTTCTGTTATAAATTTCGCTTTATTGCAAATTTATGCCCCTTTGGCCATAAAAAGGTCCTCCTGATGGGTGCAACCACTTTGTATTTCAATGCAGTGTTAACTAACAGATGACTGTTTCATTCTCTGCAAGGAGGCGAAGTTAGAGCGATAAACCACCGCGATGTAACATTTTATCATATTCCTGTGCTACTTCGTGTAGCTGTTTTTTGATACATTTGGCTGTAACTCCTTGCATTGGATGCGATCCAGGCACTTTCTCTACTGCAACCATCAACTCCGGGTGTAAACAGGAGCACCGACCTACCCTCCCGATTCCCGATTTCTTTCGTTACCAACGCTACACTTACAGTCTACCAACGATGTCGAGTCGACTCAAGACCGCTTCTTATATGTCTTACATTGGCCTCCATACTTATGATTGCTTCAGCGTTTTGTGTCATCCGCACTGATTACCTACTGGGAGTATGCTTGATTTGTTGCCTTTAATTTGATGTGGCCCGCTTTTGTCAAAACGACCAAGATTTTTCGGCGAGGGCAAATCTTTAGAGTTCAGAACTCGTTCGAATGGCTCTTTAATGGAAGGTATGCAGGATGCAGCAGTATTTTCTGCTCCAATGAATGGCAAAATTCCTGTTCAAGATTAGGCTTGCATCAAAGCGTATTGAGACAGCGCTGCTTCTCAAATGCCTGGTCACAGCGAAACGATTATTTCTCCCTCCTTTGGTGAATTATGAAGGGTGGACAGCGTCTCTAAGGCGGAAAAACCGTCGCAAAATACCAGCTTGTAAGGAATACAGGATTAATTGGTGTTCCTATGTTCTGTTATCGTATCTACCGTTGCAGCTCACACATTTATAATGCATGATTAAGGACTTCAAGAGCGCTAATTAATCAGTTTGGGCCTGACTTGTCCCAACTTTGTCTGATGGGGGATCTTAGCTGATAAGTGGCTTGTTTTAATGATGTGATAATTACCGTCCTGTATTGTTTATCCAAATTGGTGGCAGGATCTGGGAAACACCCTTAGCATCACCTTTGAAAAAGAGGTTTTGTAGAGAACTTTTTTTTGATATCTACAGTAGAAACCACTCTCTTACATTGGAAGGACCTCCTTATCAATTATTCATACATGTTGGTACCGTATCTGCGATAGGTAGGATTCAGTCGTATCGTAGCATTAAATATGCTGCTCTGCATTTAAACGGACGACATTCTTTCTTCTTTCTCACAGTTAAGCCATTGACACTTTTGGGTGTGTCCCATTTCCCACATTTTTGAGGCATTAGAGATGGTTATGGCTCCAAAAATTGTCTCGTTTGGTTCTCTAGAATGGTTTTTTAGGGTCTAAATCCCGAACTTTGTTCCTCGGTTCGGCTAATATTACATACGAATAAACCCTAAATGTGCTGATAACTCAATTCTACCCAGTCGCCAGCCGTTCGACTCCGAAGGACCTGCACTCACCGTGGAGATCGATCACGTTAGCTGTCGTTGGAGATTCTGCTTTTCAAGGCGAGGAGAATGGCAATAGGGAATCTATGAATAATTCCATTACGGCCTAACCTGCTGCCAATTACAGACTTTCTCGTGTCGAATAAATGAAAGATTCCCATTCCAGTAAAGGCGGTATAAAACTTTAGAATCGGAGAGGTGATATCATGAGCTTTTCACAAACCAATGTATCCACTCACACATTTCCTCGTAACATTTGGCAAAACCTAGGGGCGTGTCGCAGTTGACCTTGAGGTCAACCAATCTCTCATTTAGCCCGTGAAAGGCTGTGGAAAATCACAACAGTGTTCGACAGGAGGTCTACACCACTATCCTTGTCCACCACGCAACTATCCGCTCCTCTCGAATCGCCCTAAACCACAAAACGCGAATGTGCGTGTGATTAACTAGTAAGAGCCAAACCACAGAATGCCATAGCAACTGTGATGCAAACCGATATCCAAAAAACAATTTCTGGCGTTTATCAACGCAAATTGTTTGATTTTCTTCAGGTTTCAGTTGAAACGTCACATTTTTGTATCGTTGACTTAACTGTCTGGACTGTCCGTACCATGTGATGCGGGCACACAATGGGTTACTAAGTGATACAATGCTTTTTAAGCAGAATCAACTCCACCTCCCCATTTAGTAGCAAACTTTTGAATTCTCTGACTCACGACTGCCGCCAGTGAGAACTAAAATTTCCGTGCAATTCCGGAACTGAGATTTTCATCGCGCAGTGAGGTCAATTTCCTGCTTCCCTTTGGTTATTTCAAGGGTAAATATCGTGTTTTATGGAGTACTTTTTTCTACGCGCTACCATTCGTCATGCTCCTCTGCTGCTCTCTGGACACTCTTAAAGCATGTCACTGCAAAATATTCCATTCAAATAGCCAAGGCGTCAACGTCTCCGCCAAGTTCCTCGGATTTCGCCGTACGACTCGGGTGTTCAATAAGTCAGCGAATTCGGACAGTGATTCCCTTATTTTTCGTTCTGCAATTATCCCTTCCTTAAATGTCAGCAATGAAATGTCGAATATCCTACACACAACGAATTGTACTGTCAGTTGAACTGGTTTCGTTTTTTTTTTCTAAGGAAGAAATACCCTGGGAATAGAATGGACCCAGTAAATTACCCACCTATCCGCAACAGGGAATGTGAAGTGCAAGTGAAAATCGCACAAAATTCCCACTTTAAACAGTTCCATCCTCGCTAGAACCGTCTCCCTGCCACCTCTTCTCTTGCTCACTTTACGTGATCGAGAATTCACCTACTTCCTGAACCAATTATTCGCTTATTTACCTATTTGAAATTTCTTCACTTCCATGGTACGCATTTACGACCCATAAAATTAAAGTGAGAATTGAAAATTATCATAAACTTAAGCGCGTCAGTCCTTGCTATCAACAGTGAGGGCCACCATTGCTTCCTTGCATGAAATAAACTCCATTATTGCCTTTTAAAACTCTCTTCCTGGCCCTTGAATCTAGCGAATCTTCAGCTGAACGTCGTGTACCTCCTCATGAATGTGGTGCCCATCATTTCCTTGCATTTATTTGAGCTAGAAAATCTACCTTGTCCAACTAGAATCGCGTACCTCTTCGGGGCGTTTCTGAAGGCGTAATGAAGCGTCAGTGGTATGGTCGGTTTACTGTTAGTCACCTGAAAGGCTGGGAGGTCGTAGGCATTACAAAATGCTCCCTCTCCTCCCCTTTGCTCCCCTTTCCGCCAAGATGGCTGGAAAATAGGTGAATAATTCTCTTTTTCCACGTAAAAATTGATGTCCAGTTGTTTTAAGCGTTTTCAATCACCTTCAGAATTGAGTGTGTGGTGTTTCGTTTCAGACTGCTTCTGGTTGGTGCGGAGTCTGCTTGAGTTTGGGACAAGCGGACGTGTTGCTGAACCGTTGGCCTCGACTCTGCAACCGGCTTCAAACGTGTTCAGATCCGAGCACGTCAATTTACTCAAGCCCATGGAAGGTAGGTGGAATCACTTGGTGGCTGCTACTTTCCACTACTCGAAGATTTGGCACTGTTCTAAATGCACTTTAAAGATTGATGCACAGAATGGGGGACGATAAGTGCCTAAAATGAAATGCTTGGATACATTAAAATGTTACATAGTTCATGGCTTTCTTTTGAGTGTCACTTCCAGGGCGTCCAGCTGTTATTGCTTCCCAGCCGACTGTTGCATCAGCGATAGTCCAAAGTACTGAAAGCGCTCAAACGGGCTATGCGTTACTTTTGGTCATTTAAGCTTCGAATGTCTTTGAGACGCCTTTGGTCGTCTCTCTGCTAAGATGGACGTTCCTTATCCTTCTTTCTACCAAAAAGAATTTCACGCAAATGTCCACTAGCAGTAAGAGCGATGTCATTTTTCCATCCATAACAGTCGATTCCAGTTCCTCCAGTTCTAGCGAGTTGCAAGCTTGCGGCATTCTCTTTTGTTTGAACCTACCTCTTCGTTTTTTTCTGTTCTCGTGGAGACAGCTGCTTTCCTCCTTTCCTACCATAGAGATTCGCAACAAAACATTCCTTCTTTTGGTTTCTGCTTTTATACTGCGTAGAGCTCAACTTTACTACCTAAACCGGCTTTATTTACCTAGGCGCCTTGATTAATTCCACCGAATCAATTCAGAGAAGCAAAAAACTTATATCTCCTTTTTGTTTCGATAGTCCTTGAAGGTTGAGGTGTGCCGTTTTAAAATTCTGTGGGAAAGAAGTTCTTCTATTCCCGTCGTTTCTGGGTTGATAGCATATTTACTGGGCCGTCGCAATTACCCTCCCGGTCAATCTGGTTTTTGAGAAAGAAGGTCGTCACTCCCACCCATGGCTGGCTTGTTAAGCCCTGTCGCTTGTCGAGAAAGAAGTAGTTCTATTCACCCTTCAATCCTTCAAAAGGCGATAAATTGGGAAATCGCTATTTTGAAATCCAAAAATCTTTCTATCATTAACTGGGTGCTGGATGATGTTTTAGTTCCCACTGATATTGAACAAAATGAGCACCATCCTGTCGACAGTTTTGGTGGAGGAGCTTTTTGAAAAGGGCAGCAAGGAGAGTAGGCGATTTACCACTGTTATGGAAACTGAAAAACCGGGAGTGATGACATCCACTGTACAAATCTCGTCCAGTTTTGGTTGCTCAATGATTTGTAAGGATGGATCAATGTCCCATCACGATGGAAATGGTTTCGGATTTAATCATGTGTGAGTGTGTGTGGCTAACCGAAGCATCTAGCACTTCCCTCAATTTGCAGAAGCAGACACGTAATCCTTGCAAGGCATGAAATGCCGGATATGTTCTGTCACTATTTGGGGGCTCTCGTGGTGTCGTAAACCAGACCTGGACCTGTCGTCAACGTGCTAGGGGATCGGAAAGCTGGTAGGTAGGCACGAGTGTCATAAACAGCCTCGTGGGAAATCTCATGCGACTTGCTAAAGCCATTGGATGGAGAGCGTCAACTCCCGTTCCGCTTCGTCGTGACCTCCCAATGCGGGTATTACCACAGAAACAACCACTTAATGAGATCTTTTTTTAATGTCCTCACTTCGTTCACCATCTTGTCTCCAATTGGATATTGTCGACATAAACAACGATTTCCCTTTTTTGTAAACTTCAACACCTAGTCTCCACTCCATTCCTCTCTTCCACCCTGTCGGCGTCACCCAATTTAGCTATCACATGCTCCTTTCCACTTATCCTCTTTTTGGCACTGTCAAGGCATCTCAAAAAATAACCAAACACCATGATAAATGGGTAGTTTTCGGCTTTGAAGTTTGGGCGAAACGCGAAAAAATTCACGAAAGTGGGTAGTTTAAGGGAAAATTATCCTTCCTTTTATTCTCGAAAAAAGTTCCCTCAACGGGAACAAAGGGGCCGATTTTAAAAACGGAGAGTTATAAACGCCTTTTCCCCATAAATCGCCTTCTCATACTTGATTACTTTATGAGGTGCTTTCGTTTTTCAACTTCCTTTTTTGAAGAAAAATAGATTGGCAATTTTTTTGAGTCGTGAAGTTGGACATAATTAGTTTATTTGGAGTGCGTGGTTTGAGTTCCTTTGATTGGACATTTCGAGGGGTCCGACCTCGCAGACGTTAAACGCTCAATCCACACACCCTTTCACTTCCAACTTCACCTCTGCAATTTTTACTAGGATTAAGGGAATTTACAATATCAACGATTGCGCAATTTTCAAGCGACGCGAAACCTCACTTCTTTGAACTCAATGGGCAGTATGTTGATAGGGATGTTCATGCCAAGTTCGCGTAAGTGCCTCCTACTTTGCGTCATCAATGCATGGAGCACTCTAGTCCGATGCGCATACTTGGCGTCTGGTGGTTTTTTTTTCCTCCAAGCCTCGTCTGACGCCATTGTAGCTTGCCCATCAGTTTTCCTCCCTTCCGTCTAGGCGTAGTCGGGGGGTAGTCCGTCCGCCTGTTTACTACTTCGGTGTACCCTCTCGTGTAAACAAAACTAATTAGAGTGTCCTGGACTGGTGTTTACTGTGTTTGACTGATTCATGCATGTGGATTATGAGTATGGCTATGCGTGGGTGTTAATGCCAATTCCGAGTTCTCTCTACCGCTAGAAACAATGGGATTGAGGGCGAGAATTGACAAAAAAAACTAAGGATTACACACGAAGTTTATGCTCTCAAGGGTCCATCGTAAGAGCTATACCGATCCCAAATGATTCTTGGCGTGAGGAGACTTCTTTCCCCATCAGTAAGGCTTCTTCATGATCCTCTCTTGTTCGTGCTTTAGTCAGCTTTTTAATCCGTCTTTTCAAACATTTAATCCAGCAGTTGTTATTTCCAACTAGTTTTTGCGCAAATAAACACTTTCTTTCCTTTAAATTTAAGTCAAAATTTTTGCAGGTTTGTGTGCAAAAGGAAGTTACTTAATTCCTGTAAAAGCGCTGGCGTCCTTTCCCTTCGAAATATATCTGACTTTGAGATTAAAAGGAGTATGGCGCCCCTGAAATAAGATGTCATACTCGGAAAGACTGCGGTTCGTCGATGCGCAGTACAGTTAAAGTGCCACTGGCATGGCTCAGATGTTACTCTACTCACCCAAAACACAAAGCTGAGGCCTTAAGCGCCTGCAAAATCAAAACACAGAGTTGAGCGAACCAAGTATTGCAAAGTCTGCCTCTCCTTTTGAGTGCATTCATTGCTGTAAGGAAAGCACCTGCGAGCTAACCGTGCTAGTCATTGGATTGGTGTGTAACAGGGAGGAAATTTGACCTCATGGTCCGGAATTTCGTCCTGCATTAGGAAACAGGAAAGTGTGTTGGCCATCACGCGTGTCCGTAACTAGTCGTAGGAGCACTGGCCCAAAAGCGACTGCTCCTACCTGCCACTTTTTTTCTCATTTTGGTGCTACTCAGCCGTACCCATCTGGGATCTATTCAGTCAGTAGAGAGGTGGAAGGAGGTATTACCGAGCGGACGGAGAATTCTGGCACGGATATCGTGTCTTGAAACCTGTACTTGAGATTTCCCACAGACTTCCGTGGCCCCGTTGTTGAAAAGAGGCTTCGACTACCATCACAAGTTGTTTGTGTGGTGATACGTGCGCATGTTCGCGTGCTTTAATTACAGCCATTGCCCGACTTCTCAATTAGCAGGCTGCACCCACCCAGGCACGGGTTATTTGACGATTGGCGGTGTACCACTTTACCTTAGCACGCCTTTTATTGTCTGCCCACTTTCCGTCTTTTTTGGCTGGAATGATCCTTGTAAATCTCATGCACTGGCGGGAAAGAATTTCACAATGTAAACTGAATTTCACTACAATGGTATCATTTGATTGCTTTGAAGGAGATAAAGTGTTCTGGGTGGGAACAGCTGCAGGGAACGCCGACTGCCTACATGGAATTTGGAACTTAACCAGGAGGCCACTTGGACTAAACGAAAGAGAGACTGGATCTGAGAGACACCCTTGATGGATTTGACATGATGGTAATTCAAGAACATTTCTTCCTATTTTCAGTACAAATCAACTGAAAAGTATCACTCGTTTTGATCAAATGCACTTGAATTAAGTGAGAAGCTCATTTTTGAGGTAGGGCTCCGATTCAACCGTTGCTGAAGTTGAAGAGTAATGATTAAAAAATATGTTATCAGTGGGAATTTAAAAAAGATGGCAGAGGCCGAGCGAATTGCGGTGTTTCTGTGATAAAGTTAGCACTGTGGCTGTTTTTTGTACCCTTGGGGAGTGGATGGAGGCGGGATGCATGGGTAGATGGATATATGGATGAATTGATGGGCGGATGGGTGGATAGATGATTGGATGGAGGACTACAGGCTGGATGGGTGGGAATTTGTATGAAGCCATGTGACGAGTGGATGGGTGGGACCAGTGGATAGACACGTATAGGGCTGATTTGATATATGCTCCAATAAATGGGTAGATGAATCGATTGTGAGTGAATGAATGGAGTACCTACAAGCATGGTTCTTTCCCACCACTCCTAGTCTTTTCTAATTCAAATATCGACTCTTATAGAGACGCCCTGTTGCCTTAATAATCAAATGGATTTAAATCTGTCGGACAGTTTTGTCACTTTTACTTCTTCGGACGCATGGCATGAAGGGATAATGTGGAAGGGACCTTGTGATTTGGCGGTCGTGATTGTCTAAGCCCATGTCCATTTGAACTTTCCTTCCACAAATTGTGTTTCGCTTAAATTTGATGCCTTTCGGTAATATGATATTAAAACCCTTCATCTTGATGGGGTCCAGACAAATGCAGAGCATACTGAATCTTAGGCCAAGCGATAAGAAAGGCATGAGCCACCTCTTTATTGAAACTAGGAGTTGGTCAAAATATGGCAATTGGGGGGGGGGGGGGGGAATGATTGGTAGTTTCTTACCTAACCCGTCGAAGATGACGTGCTGAATTATCTCTACACCGATTTCGTTGACCATTCTACTTGTGATGTTAGATTCTCCCTCCTCTGCCCTTTGGATCACAACAGAATGTATTCAGTTTTTTACAGGTGCCTAGTCAACTGAGGTCATTACTCGATGAAGTAAATGTACCTTTCTAGGGGAGAATTAACGAGTTTATAATTGCAGAGCCTCGAGTCCTTTTCACTCCCCGCCCTCTCGTGCTGAGGCCTACAGCTGTTGGAGGAAGATTTATTACTAAGGCAAAAAGATGCCTTCGGGTCCACGTCGCAAGGGTAAAGTACAACCCGTTGCGACTGTAGCATCCAAACATAACCAAACCACCACACCTAAACAAAAGTTATTCGCTTGCATTCACGCTAACAATGAGTCTCCGTTTCATCCCTGTTCAAGTCAGTCGGTTTGCCCTTTTCTTGACTATGTGTCTAATCTGGAAATTCTCAATGGACAATTCAACTAATTTGTGGAGCTCGGCCGCCACAGGCGTTTCCACCATTCTCTCTCCCCCCTTCCGCCTACCCTTGGGCGAGGAAATTCTTTCACTTCTTTCATTAGTTAGCCATATTTTAATTTTTGAGACTTAATACTCCCACGCTTTTAGGAGATTTTAACCTCGTTTATCGAAATCGCCTTATTTAGGGAACCACCAAAACGCCATTTCAACCTTTAAGCGGTTGTTGTGATCACTGAATCCTCCACCAAGTGTTATTTGCAATTAAGATAAGCTTTAGCATTTCATTAGGGCAAGTTTTGCCATCGACAGTGGAACGTATCCTCATTTATGCCTTATGTTGCTTGCCGAGCTCATGATTGAGCGCACTTTTTTATTACCCTCCCGAGCAAACAGTTGGGCAAGTGGAGCTAGGCCTTCACAGCTGTCCCTATAATTCTTGAGGCGTATCAGATAGTTTCGTCTCTTCGGGATCCATTTTCAGTCGGTCTTTTGCCAGCCTCCCTTAATAAGTCGTAGGGACTCAAGCTTGCAGTTTTTCTCCCTTTTCATCTAATTATCCGCTTTCCGCGTATTCGTAAGCGGTGTATTTGAAGTTGGGAAGTCAAATAAGTAGTAATAAAAGTTATTTCCCTTGGCTAATTGGGAGACGAAATGCAATAAAGCTGGGGTATAGAGGCTACTGGCAGTTTTTTTTGCATCGAAAAGAGAGGATAAAGCAATTTTTGTGGGATTTGCCCTCCTTCAAAATCCTATACTGCATATGTGTACGTAAATTCCCTTGCGAAACCAAGACTGTAAAGCAGTCACCTTGAAACACCCCGATGTGCGTGGACAAGTTGTTGATCGGCCAATGAACACACTGTGTGTCGGTCAATAGTCCGGGTGTGAGTCTCACCTCTGAAATGCAACGTCAATCTTGGAAAAAAAGGGGATCTGAGCTGAAAGCGAACTGCGAAAGAAGTGAATGTCGCATAAGTGGGGATCGTACAGCCGAATCAGATCCTGGATGATGAGGAAGTATTGAGATCGAGCATTTGATTTGTTGCGTAGGAGTCTGTCAACTGGTTCTCCACCGTTGAAACATTTATGAATATTTTATCCCAATAATGAATAAATTGGTTGCGATATGAATGGTACGAAAAGCTCCGCAAACCAAAGTCGGATGTTTTAACTTTACCGAGTCACAGCACCAGACACTATATCTGGCCCATTATCACCCATTTTGAGGTTTCTCCGTTTCCTCTTTTGTAGGTTCAAACTTTGCACAGTTCAGTCGGGTGCTACTACGAGGCGGTGCGGGTTGGCAACCGTCGATGTACCGTCCCATCTTGTCCTGCCGTTCTGCACCGCCGAGTGCGCTTATCGCGCCTGTGGCGATCGAAAAGGAGTTGTAAGTACTCCCATTCTCCGTACCTCATCTCATGCTTCCTCAGCATGACAGCAAAATTAATTCACGTTGAAGGATGTATTTGGCACGCCTTACTTATCAATCATCAACCTGTTAGTTTGTTGCCCTATCATAGGTAGTGGTGAATTTTCTCCAAGGAAGTAGATAGATTAGTCAATTTTTGTGATCTCAGCCAGGAGATCGCCTCTATTTGTTTCTCCACTGGTCTACTGTGTTAGGACCAGCTGCTTTCCTCACTTAACCATAAGTCGTTTTTTTAACTTGAAGTCAACCTCCCACAATTTTCCCCAAACTACTGATTGAGGTCCATTGTTAAAGTTGATTTTGACCAGTCTGCGATTTCTGCTCGGCAGGGAAGTTCATGCCTTTTTATACTTGTCAATTCGTAACGATGTAGTCGGGGAGAATAAGTGGAAAGCTAGAGTCCACTCAATTTTTAACACTCTCTCAGTTTCCACTTACCGCATTTTGATGCTTTTTTTGGCCTTCTAGTCGTCTGTTTGCCTCTACGCTCTAGGAGAGCTACTTTTTTTAAGTGAAGAAAAGCCAATGAGACTGAGGTGATGCTGGACATTACTTGATTAAGGTCCTTCTTTGAGCCACTTCAACTGCATTTCAGTCCACTTATACGCGTCGTCGAATTTGTGAATGCCTTATTTTCCCGGAAGCATAATCCGACAGTAACAGTTGGTGCCTGGCATGAGAAGTCAGCATTTTAAAGGATCCATTAATTACATAATGACACCATGTTCCTAAAAAATAGACGACATTCTTGTGTCCAGTGAACAACTGGAATGTAGCCCAATTCTGATTGTAAGAGCAGTTTCCAATTTTGAGGCAGAGTCATGGCGACACGTGCGCTGCGAATCTCACCTGCGAGTCATGACTAATGAATAGTTCCACTTAGTCATTCATTTGTAGTTTAATGCAAATTTGGCGCTGTCCCATTGTCTCATTCACTGCATTCCTTTTCTAAGTTCGCGCATCACAAGTGCGTGACGCGTGCTTTCACCACTCCATGATTGGCCGAAGAATGCTCACAACTTTGTCCATTGAACAGCCTCTGAAACTGTTGGAAAGTTACTCACAATTGTCATCGCCCTAGGGAGAATGAAATACCGACGTGGCTGTGGTGGTTGATTTTCCACTGGGTCAGGCCCTAGCAGTTGTCGTGTCAAGGCTGGGGACAATCTAATTCTTTGCTTTCAGCCGTCTTAGGTAGCTAAAATACCATCACTGTCTGTTGTCTCGAGCTTACTCACTTTACACCAGAAAGCAAACGGGTTGAAAAACTGGTAGCGCTTCTCTTTCTACTCTAGATTTCGGGCGACAACCTGGGTGTTCTCTGTGATGCCTATAAATTATTTGTAAAGAAAGTGAATTGGCAATTTCTCATTTCGAGAAGAAAGTTGTCAATTTTATTGACGGTTTTTTTTTCTTGAACAACTCCATTAAGAAGGGTTTGGAGAACTTCGGCCAAGCGTGGATAAGGCTCCACAGCGAACACATTTCACTGGCACCCTTGGCCAAAGGCAGCTGCTCACATTCAGTCGCGAATGTCAGCCATGTCGCACCGCGGATCAGAATTACTTCCAAATACAAAATGGTAAAATTTTGTGAGCAAGCCAAGTGAACAAAGCGATTTCTAGGTGTGTCACTCCATAACGTTCGTGGAAAAACAGAAATTGAAGCTTGCAATAGGACAACCAAGGTTGCGTTGTAGAGATTACCAGCTGTATTCACTCCTGCCCACACAATTCCCTGCTGTCCCCTTTACCTGCTTATCCCCGTATTTAGCCTACGCTTCCATAGCAGCTTCGATACAGTTCAGTCTGTCATTACAGCTGAGCCTTTGTACTGGAGCAGTCTGCTCTACCCTCTCGATATTCTATGTGCACTCGTTTCCCCAAATCGTAAGTGGTCATGAATGGCTGTGCTATGTTCAGCGTCGCCACAGCAAGATTCATCCTTCGTAGTATCTCATGAGGACAGGTTATACGTGCTTCAGGTGCCAGATGTCGAAGATAAGATAAGCGTTTCACGCATTGATTGAATGTTTCCAGGAATCACTGCTACGTTGGCGATATGGAACCAGAACCACACTACAACAGACGGCATTGTTGCCGAAGATGCACAGTCGGTCGCCTTCCATTTAATTAGAAGGCTTATCGCTGACTGGGTGAGTGGGTGGGAGCGTTAGCGTCCCGTCAGCTGGACTTGAGGTCTCCTGTGGATACAAAAAGGTGGTGATACTCCAGAGGTTTCAATGATTGGCACTTGATGTTGCTTGATGACACGCATGCACGGTGTACGGTTGGCACCGAACTGGCCTTCGGCACATGTGTTAGCAATTGTAAATGGCAGTAGGTTGGATTTGGCTGAGAATATATCTGCATCTCCTTAAGTTCTTTCAGCATGCAATTGGATAAGTTAAAATGGTACCCACAATTGTTGCCATTAATAGAGTTGTAGAACCCCTCTCGTAGCGAATAGACCAATGATGGACATCTCGCGTTTCACAGTATTTTCTTTCAATGGAACGAAATTTGGCAGAATGTGCTAGAAACTCTTTTCCTCTTCTGACACTTATTAGTTATGGCCTTGCTTGTGTCAAATTTCACTCTTTTTTCATTCTTTCGTTAGGCGAGACTGAATTTAATACTGCCTTCGTTTTTTTTGCCTGTTTACTTAACTGACGGGATGGGGAAACGCAGCTCAGCCAAACGTAGTCGCCGTCGCGAAAACCTGCCCTGTGTATGGCGTGAGGATCGGCTGTAAATGGCTACTGTCGCTACGATTGGCGCAGTGTATTGCCTTGAAGTCTACGCAGTTAAATGGACATTTAAATAGACACCAGTTGACCACATTCCACCTTTGGGGATCTAGGTGACCACTTTTGTTTTGGATATCTGGTGCACCGCTTCAAATTCATTTAATGGAGGAATCCGCCTTAAAGGAGGCAAAGCTGTCGATCCAGGCTCTCTAACCTCATCTTTTACCCACCACTTGTTTTCCTCACAAAAATGTTGAGGTCAGCGTGGGACAGAAAGGAACAAATCACTAAAAATTTCTGTATTACCCCAGCGTGTCTAACAAATGCCTAGAAAGCCTTGGTATAGAATTATTTGTCGGTTCGACTCGACCATTCTAAGAGGGCTTGCTTTGCTCCATCATCATTTAAAATCAGAAAGCTCTCTTTGGTACCCGAGGTGTGCGTATTGTCCCGACACGATCTATGTTCCCACCCCACCTTTTCCCACCTTATCACACCAACCCAAAAAAAGAATATGTTAAGCATTCGTTGCTCCCTAACGATACTACTGATTATGCTACTGAATTGCGTCAAATTATCCTAGGAGCTCGCTGACGCAAGCGTTTATTTGTTGCATGAAGAACTGTGGTGTAGATTGATGTGTGTGATGGCCCCTTTTATTTCCTAACTACGCACATAACCTGATTACACGTTGGTGGTTTTATTTTATGATTACTGCTTCACTCTGTGGCGCGTGGTGTAAATCTAAGTGTCATCTTCGAAGTGATTGAATTCAATGCTTGTTGAATCCTTTTTAAACACTATTATGGGACAGAAATTGTACAGATGAAAGTCCAAGCCTATTTGACGGTAATCCTTTCATTGACATCTCAATTCGGGTAATCCAAGGAATCGGAATCTGGGGCAAGCAGGCCATCTGAGGAGGCAGAGTCACCCAGATTTTGACAACTGTCTTCACTATTGCATTGCAGGCGAGGTCCTGTTGCAGTTGCACCGAAGTTTTAATCCTCCATTCTACGGGCAAAATTCCCCAGATGTTGACTGAATACCATTTCCTTTTAACCACAATGAATGTTTCAAAAAGAAGTGCAAAACGTGTTTGTCACAGAATCGTTTGGGTTGGTGGGTAGATTTAACTTCTTCCACGAGGTTCTTTCATGTCAGGCTAGGGGTTTACTTTTACAGCCCTAAATAGGGGAGTTATTGCAGCCATAATAATTGCTGAATTGCATGTCTTAGGTTGTCTTGAGTTCACGTGGCAGTTGGGAAGTGAAGGTTTTTTATGAATGAAGACGTAACACTCGATTGTACTAGGGCATTAAAGTTGTGCAAACGCTTCACTGACCGCCGAATGTCTGTTAGTAGTGTTCCCCAACTCAGCGTTCACTTCCGTGGACATTGAACCAGCATATGGACCTGTAATGAACTTGCTAGAGCAGTGAACTTCTACGAGAATGGGAAGGAGGTTAGTATTGAACACTTTTAGTTCTCACATGTGCGAGGAATGTCCTAGGAAACCTCGGTCACTTTGAGGTTGCCCTCAAAGTATCTGCGAGGTTTTATTGGACGACCTAAGGAATCGTTTAAACGTTAGCACATAGCCGACATAATTCGCTATTTGCAAAGCACTAATCAGTCCTTCGATGTCCCATTGTTGCATGCGCTAAATCATCGAGAGTCCTTATTTTTTTTTTGTTCTTTTCAAGCTTTATCAACTAACTTGCTCCTTCCTACCCCTTCCTTGTGTATCTCGTCGAATTCCTTTGTTTTTGGCATTGTTGTGAGGTGCAAAGGCATGCCAATCAAGGCCAATTTTATTGTGTAAAATGTTGCCTAGATGCTTGCCCCTTCACGCGAAAATTTCGACTTCGTCAAGGGTTCCTGGAGCTACTCCACATTGATCTACAAGCTCATCTTAGCCATTCATCCCCTGTGTCAACTTGTCCTCGATCCCGATCGAGTTGTTTGATTTATTGTTCCTCACCTCCAACAG
Source organism: Taenia multiceps (assembly GCA_001923025.3). Classification (NCBI taxonomy): domain Eukaryota; kingdom Metazoa; phylum Platyhelminthes; class Cestoda; order Cyclophyllidea; family Taeniidae; genus Taenia; species Taenia multiceps. The sequence continues at coordinate 1,690,307 of CM010315.2, read as the reverse complement.
TATTCCCTCTGATGCCACAAAGGTGATTCTAATTCAATATCTGGAGTGTTCGATGGCTCTTTATGGCTATTTTATTGTGTCATTTGTTGAGAGTTCCATATGGCCTTGCTCATGCAGCTACAAGCGCGAGCGTTCATCCGTGGATTGAAGACGGGAACTCAGGAGCACGATTGCATGTCCTTTGAGGCCTCTCAGAAATCACCATAGGATGGTGAAAGGATGGTCGATTGGTTAGTTTTTCTGTCTTAAAAGTGACACTAGCGTGATGCTGCGATACTGAGGTGGTGATCGACGACTGTGAAGACTGAAGAACCAGTGATATTATAAACTTAGTCGCCATTTGTCTTTAATTGTTTGTCTGTGTGCTCCAGCTCCCTCCCGCCTACCGAGGCGACCAATCCGATAAACAATTAAGGACTTGAAGGTCGACTTCCTTGTTGATCGAGTTGTCTGTGTAAGCACAGAGATGCGTCTGAGTCACTCGGTTCATTTGAGCACGCCTTCCCATAATTATGAACTGACCTTGACCCCAAAGTAAGTGTTAACACATTTGTCCATCCACTTTACCTCGAGTTCTCATCCCCCCTTCCTCTCTGCTACTGGTCTCGTTTGGCGATAATTCGCTCCATCTACGTGTATCAAAATGTCATTCAAAATTTTGCTGGTAAATGCAGGGCACTCACCAAACTTTTGTTTTCCAAAAAGAAGCTACGTTGCGGTTACTTCGTCACAACTTCTCGTTGGCATGTAATGCCATTTAATGGGAGTTTGGACGGTTTGGTTCCTTTTTTCTCTTTTGACAACCCTGTAGCCGGCTCTACGGTGAGTTTTCGCGAAATGCAAAATTTGCCTCCAGAAACGATCCTAAATTCGTTTCTTTTCTAGGAATACAAACCAGCTCATTTACATGTCTATTCACAAATGACTGCTAAACTTCAAACGCTTGTCAAATTCCTCCGAGATATGGGAGTTCTTTTTGCACTGCTTTGAAGACTTGATACGCTGAGTCCTGTCTCAACTTTACGAAGGGAAAGCACCATGGCTAAACACTGCTTGAACCTGTTTATTGGCCTATGTACAGAAATGCTCTGGTATGATTGTCCGCTTTTAACCTTTTCAAATACATAGGCGATGTGTTTACCACTGACCCCCCTCCCCTCCTGTTCCTGTGCCATTCCACTCCTCCCTTCCTCCACTCTTTCTCTTCTCCCTCATTTTTTGCATGGCCTTTGGATAAGAATGAGGCATTAACTTCCCTTTAAAAGTTGTTTGCCCCTCTTATCCTTCATAAATGCTAGGTAAATTGAGAAATGAGTCTTCACCAGCCGAGTTGTTTTCGGCAAGTTTCGTTTCGCTTCAATGCTGTCAGATTGAAAGTATACCGCCATTTCTGGGCTTTTTTTTCTCGTGGTCAAATTATTGTGTTCAACTTCAGTTAGACAGTAAATTAAAATAGCACTTTGTGGATGATAGCAAATGCTGCGAAGCTGGTGGCGTGTTGCAGATGAGAGATAATAATTGATGTACCTGTCGGTAGGGTGTATGGACCACAACCGCTCTTGCTGCGCCCACCTCTTCCCGCCAAAGAAGCGAAGGGTGCCGAAGTCGACGACTCCTCCGTCTTCCGCTGTCATCAGCGGCCTCCAAAGTCGTCCGACTTTGATTCAATCGATCGCCACTTGGCGGCCGCTCCACCCTTTTATGCTGTCACTCTTATTCGCGAGTACTTCGGCTTCTTCATCATTGCTGGGAGTGTCATATTGCTCCTATTGAACCTCCGCATCTTACTTGATCTCTGCACCCTCCGTAACCTTACCCGTCGCTTGCGCGCCCTGCGTCGAAGAATCTGTGGTCGAAGGGTACAGATTCAACGACGTTCTGGTCTGGAGGGCGGTAGCCGTGACGATGCTGATGATATTGGGGCCTTCGAAATCCCTCCATCACCGAAGGCAGTTGTTGTGGAGACGGTCCATACGAGCCTTACCTACCGATTAGTGGGGCAGTGCCTATGGCAACAGAAGCGTTGATGTCTTTCGTGCTATGGAGGTGGAGATACATATTTTGCTGCCTTACTTCCTCATAGCTTACCTCTTTTGTACCTCTGCTAAAATATGAGCTTTTAAAAAAGAAAAGTGGGTTGTCTCTTTTCTCGAAACAGGAAGAATGGTTTTGACCCGGCTAGTTTCGATATGGATAGAGCGAGGTGGGCTGGATTCAGGATTGAGCGGTGGATGCATTCAGGACGGATGGATTAATGTGAATGCAAATGAAATGCACTCAGGATCGGTGGATGGACGGACTAACTGAATGAGTGGACGGACGGATGGAAAAGAGGTTGAGTAGTTGATGAGTTTCATTTTATAATATGACAAATTTGACACCCTTTCCCTGATGTTACTTGGCGCCTTATCTTTGGTAGTTAATCTTACAAATTAAAAGTGTTGAGTGGAATTTTAGTTTCAAGATTTCTTGTCATCTTTGCAGTCGTTAACCCTCTATTTTGACTTAAGTAGTACTTTTCACTCTTTCATTTGTAAATCCTCCTTTTTTTTTCTCCTACTGCCTGTACTTTGTCATGCCTGGAAGCTACTCCTTCCTTGGTGTTAGATTGGGGTAGGGTTACAGCTACCTTTTAGTAGATTTGATGCCTGGTGCTAATTGCGGATTCTCATTAATTCAGCACCACGTACTTAATACTAGGTTGTGGGTTCCCTTTAATTTGGGAGTTTAAATTTGTTATGAAAATAGCATTTCATCCCCTCCTCACCCTTTATCCCCCTTTAATGGGGATAATTTTAACTTGCCTGGATACTTCGTGCGATAAAATCGGTTATCGTGCCTCCAGCTAACCGACGTGTATGACAGGTGCCCTTCTCTGACAGAAAGCTAGGGCTGAGTTTTGAATTTTGTGTCTCTTTTTGAAAAAAAAAAAGATTTAATCTGCTTGCCGTCAGATCCACTTTGGACTGATGTGTTTGTGAGTTTGGGAGAACATAACTTTGTTATGCTTCGTTCACCACTCGTCCCTCCTCGTAGAACAATGGGGTAGCAGTTGTGTGTGCGATTCAAATGAACTACTCTGCCGGTTGATAAATTCAAAAGCAAAGTTTTTCTTCCTTCCATTCGAACCAAAAAAGCGAATTGCCTCCCCCCCCCACCCTCCCTCCTTTGAATGATCAGCGTGAATGAATGCAGCATCATTGACAAGTGGACTTTTGTTTCCCTGTCCCCTTTTTACTACCTTACCTATTCTTTAGTGGTCAGATAAATCTACGTGACGGAAAAGTTGGAATGCCTTGTGTGCTATAAATTTTGTGGACTTCAAAATAACTGGATTGAATGGATAAATCAGTGAGGAAGCACTTTTCAAATGCGTTGCTACCACGCGCACGCACACACGCACCATGCTACTATGGCCAGAGAACAACAGGGACGTGGAACTAGCAGAGTCGAGGTGAATTTCGAGTTCACTGATGTTGGAGCGAACACCTCCTCAATGCTTGACGTTGTTACTTCGTGGGTGACCAAACGCATGGATATGGTCGATGTGAGCGATTGAGAATGGGGAGAGGTGAAGGCAACGCTCAGAGGTAATGAATTGCCCTTTTGGACAACTGTGTATTGAACTGCATGGAGCTTCATCTTCGGATAGTTGTGCTTCCTCGAGTCAGGCTAACAGCATCCCGGCCCTTCTGTATGTCATTACTGTGTTCCGCCACATCATATCAGTCGATTCCAATTGAAGGGATCACAATTTAAACACAAGGTGAGCATAAAATTCCCACAGTTTCTTTTGATAGATGCGTGTGACCTTGAATTTCGAGGTATAAAATCTCCGACCTCTGGGGAATGTGCTTGATAGGATAACGAAACCTTTTTTGTCCTTCCTACATGCAATTTGGCCAGGAGGATCTCTGAGTGACTGACTTTGTTCAAAATTCAAACGCATCTCTTGGACTCATCTTCAAGGCTTTGACAACCGCTAGTTAGCTTTTTGATTAAATCTCTCATATTCTCATCTTTTTATCACTCAATCCGGTACTATGGTGATGCTTTTGAAGCTTACCAAATCGACTGACTTATCTCTGCCTATCAAGGTGTCATATTTTGGCTTCTCTTTCATCTTTCTGCCGAAATGGTAAGATTGCAAGTACTTGATTTATGCTTTGAGCATTGGATAGCACCAGCAGGAGACCGAAATACATTCGTGCATTTTTCTCTTACCAACTACACCCAAGTTGAGATATCTGTTTTAAAATACATAAAACACACCTACAATTCCCAACCCTCCTTATCACAAGTGGCATAAATTTGTGCTTGAAAGCTACTGTAATTTTATTGAGACCAAGTGGGAGATTGCGTCCTTCCACTACTTATTCGGGACTCTACTTGACTCCCGATGTGAAGAGAGCAGGCAGGAGTTATGACCTTCGACTTCTCCATGTTGTTCGAGGAAGGGCAACTATAAGTCTAGGAGAGTGAAAATCTTGAAGGTCTTCTCTTCAGCCATAGTCTCCGTTGAATGTATTGGCCAGGAAAGTCATGAACGATGACTAAGTTTGCTGTTCTGATGATTGTTAACACGATTATTTCCGTCGACTTGGGATGGAACCATCTGGATCGAAATCGTCACTAACTGGCATACGCTAGCCGCCTTTGAAATGTCCACCTCATTCAATCCAATTTCTACCTCCTCTCTATCCGCGCAGTATGGCTTGAAATCGGTACCCGAAGCCTTTCGTAGGCATGCGTAGACATTCGTGGGTTCGGATTGCTATACACCTCTATCATTGTTAAGACTATTCAATGACCACTACACAGTGTCACACGGTGGTGCAACTGTCGCCTGTCCTCGTGACTGGTACTGTGTGAACTGGACTGGCTCCCACGAAGCATTTCCACCGCCCACGTGAACAGTCACGACAGGACACACGCTTGCGTTGTACTGCTACTGTGTCATACCTCGGTCATTTAAACAAAACTCGTAAGTTTTTTCTGCATAACGTGATATCTTTTTTAGTCACAGGGGGAAAAAAAATCCTATTTGAGGTTTGAATTTTGGAGTGTTTTTCGTCTCTCGACCCAAGCACGGGTTATTTCCCCCCCACCTCGATAGGGATTAGACGGAGAGGATTAATTTAGCTCAACCGTGGAATCCTCCACATCACTGAGCAAGGCTGATTAATTCAATAGGATTTAACTTTGAGATTTGGAGTGGAATATTCGTCTGCTCAATGTCCACCGAGTGGGTTTGCAAATTCGCTTTCCTTATTCTTGTATTTGCTTTCAACTCCTGCTAAATTGGACGTATGGATCAAGTTTGTAGGATTGAAAAAGGCGAATTAATGTTTTCTGCAACAATGCAATCTGAATGTGCTTTTTGTGTTTCAAGTGAAGGTAAATCTGTACGGCGACTTGTGATAGGGGCAAATGGGTCACCGGTCCCCTCCACCCCCCCCCTCCCCCCCCCTCCCGACTGAACGTCCAACAGGCTGGAGGCATTCAAACTCATCACTTTAAAAATGTCCACTGGGATGTCCTCACGGTGTCTTGACTACCTTCTGATGTACGTTCTCGCAGTTGACGTGCCTACGTCTTCCACTTTCTCTCCTCCTTTCAGTACACACTAAGCCAGCCAATTTGGCGGAGAATTGTGGACATATCGTAGAGTTAATTGCCCCAGGGTGGATGTCACACACTCTTCATTTCAATGTTCCATGCTTTCTGACCATCATCAGCAGTCAAATCTTTCAAGAAGTGGGCGCCTTTAACGTCTTTTTTGTTTCAAATCAGACAGAATAAAATTCTAAAAATAGGTGATGCACTTTTCACTGACTGGAAGTGAAGACGAATGCAAATGTCCTTGCAGATGGCATAAACAGCAAGAGGGTGAAGGCGCATTCGAGGCTGGCTACTGGTAGCTATTTATATTTCCGTTGAGGAAAGTGAAGATTTGCATAAGTAAAAGTGACAGGCGTTGTGTAATTACAAGAGTGGTACAAAATGACAAAAAACAATTTGCTCGTTTACTCGCCTCTTCCACCAGGTCAAATGTACTTTTGTTAATGTGAAAATTTTGGATCACTTTTTATTCCTTCTGACTTGTGGGATTTTTGCTTCTCTGTTTCAAGTGTTTGACTTTAGTGAAGGAGTGTGAGAAAGTTGCTTATTGGTTGAAAATTTAAGAATGTAGTTGAAGTAAGATGAGTGACGGAAGTTATCACCTAGTAGACTCATTGTTTAACATTCGTATGCATTGCTGTTTCCTCTCAAATGTGAATATGTTTCATCTGGCAACTTCTGTGGGATTAAATGGATCAACTTTTGTGGGAAATCTGTTGGTCATATCACCAACTTCGGAAGAGCATTACACTATTCTGGTGTCCTAGAGGTTCGTCGGAAATACTCATTGACGAATGTCACTCCGTTAATGCCTCCCTGTGTGGACGAATAACACTGAATGATTAAGACCGCTCAAAATGACGGTGGTGATAATGCAAAGGGACTCCATTCAGCATAAATGAACAGGCTTTGTTCCCTCCTCCTCCCCCCTTATTGGCACAAAGGACTTCTCTCATGAAGTCGGCATCCCTTGGCTCTCCTTCTTGTCATCCCAACAGTTCCCGTTCTCACTCACACACGAAGAACAGTTAATAACCAAGTGTCAACCCACTTTTCTTCCTTACAGACTTTCAGTTAGTTTATTTACACAGCTCTTGCTTGACGTTGTCTAAATATGTTAATTTGGGAGGCAGTAGTGAGGAGGTCGGAACTTCTCATCCTTCACTTATAGTTTCACTCTACCTTGTAGTTACTTGTCAGTGTGTCTGACGGTGAGTGGGTTAGTCCAGGCGCACGAATGGTAATTCGTGCACAAAGCCTATGAGTGCTAGAGGGAGGTTTCTTTCCAACGTCGTAGATACCTCAAGTGTAGGTACCAACACTCCAAACCGATTGGTCATTGACGATTCTGATCTGCGTGGTCTCCTTTCCGGTCTACAATCTCGACAGCTATTTTGAAGAACTTCCACCCGACCCGTGGAACGCTTCATTGTACAGACGTACGCACCTGTCAAGAAGCTACACAAGAGACGAATGGTCCTGTAGCCCATAAATTGTGAAACCCCTGTTTAGGGTCATTTTTAGAGGATGAATAAATAAATAAATAAATAAATAAATAAGGATCTGAAGGAAGGAGGCCAAAGTTATTGCAACTCACCTTTCATTGTCTCCTTTACAGTCTGACACATCGGCCACTCCTACAACCTAGTTCAATCCCTCACTTGACTTTTGTCGATGACCTTTGTTTAAATTGCGTCACCTACCACCGGAGGAGTGGTGCCAACTCATCTCCATGTGCAGTGTGTACCCGGCGTAGGGTCAAAGTTCTCTCACCTAAGAAGTTAGTAAACCTCTCGAAAAATAGCATTACTATTGTACTGAGCGGAGAGTCCACCATGCCTACTGCCATCAGTAAAGTCAAATTCTTACAGACACTCAATGGGAGTAAAAGAAGGAGACTTTACCATCTAGATGAATTTAAGTTTAGAAATGGTGTGGATGACTTATAAAAGGCGGAGGAGGATACAACACCTCCCAAGACTTCGTTCGGATTTAGGAAAAAACTGATATTATTCCCTTGAGGGGTGAAATTAAAGGGCAAAGCCAAGTGCTTTGAAAGAGATTAAGAAGACAATGACCTTTGAGGTTAGACAGCGGCAGATCCTTGGATCAGCCTTATCTATTAGGAGGTGGAAAGCACTTGAACGTCCCATCCAAGTAACCTGCTGGCAGTTCGATCGACAACAACCTCCTTTCACAGTACAGCTAACGAGTGAAGCCTGCTTTCTCGGTGGCGGTACTTGCTGTAGATGTTGGCAAGACCACTGGATCCAGTGTATCTCAGTGGGTAACTTGGATACTAGACACTACACAGCTGACATACCACCTCTACAATTCACTTTTGGCTGGAAGAGGGTGATGATACATTGGATAATGGTTTAATTAACTGCTGTCACTCCTTCGATCCCTCCAAGTTGGGGTCCCGTTCCATTCGAACGAGCGATCAGGGCGACTCTCACAAGTTGATGTGAATTTAACCATCCTCTCCATTGCAAATCCTCACAGATTTCAAGATCTGTAGATTTTGTATCTAATGGAAGAAACTCATGTACCACTTTTTTTTTTGCTTGGATCAAACTTACTCACTACTGATGTACCTTCTTTGCTATCGCTGAAGTGGGAACAAAGTGAACTGATATGAAGGTCTAGTTGTCATCGCAACACTGGAGAAAGGTAGCCACCAGAAACCGTACTGTTTTGTGAGAAAACTACGGCAAGAATTCTCCCTTGTCTTCCCAATGGCTGAAGACGCAAGTGTACCTTCTAATAATCTTTTTTGACATTTTCCGATGGAATTTGATCTTTTATTGCCTTTCCTAAGAAAAGAGAACTTCCTAGTATTTTGATGACAGGTCTGTTGTCAATGGCCTTCAGGAAAACGTCTGCTTTTCATTAAAACTCCTTTGAAAGTGACTTGCTCGGTTGGTGAATTTTTCCTTAGTAAACTGCATTGACGAGGGGAGAGGAGGAGTTTACCAATTAGTGGTGAACTGCTCGGCAAAGCTAGAGTCTCACGGAATTTTAGCCAAGCCTGTGCTTTCCATCATGCGCTGGGTGTGTAGGCAGGTAGTCTGCTGATTGCCTCAATCCCTTCCTACATGAATGACGAGCAGTGAGATGATAAAACTGTTCCCTTCCCTAGCTGTCTACTTGTAGAGTACAAGTTTCAGGAGGCGTGACAAGTGCGGAGGGCTCTGGGCCTCGAGGAAGGCGTGAGAACCATGGAAATGACTCGTCGAGACAGGGATATAACTCTTGAGGAGAGGTTTTAGCAGCGCTACCTGCGGTCTGCGATAGGTTTAAAAATACCCTATCTTCAAGAGGATTGAGTTAAAGTGACGTGACAAAGGTGAGTTACTATTTCCAGTCTGCTTTTTGGCTGTGTTCGTTTGAATGAACCACTTGGATAGGATGTGGGCAAATTTGATCAAACTAATGGCTGAGAATATGGGCCCTTAATCCCTGCAAAAGTTAGACCATTTGGGAGTTGTTTCGCATTATACAATAGGATAGAATAAGTACATATTACAGACACCATGATGGGTCGCTCGTGTGTTTGAACATTGTACTCCGCGAGATTTTATCCCTTCAAGCAGCTAAATGGAGATCTCCACAATAGTGCCTTCGATTTGGCTCGTCTCGTAGTTGCTTTTAACAATGCGCGTTGGCAAAACTTATTCGGGAAGACTTGACCTTCAAGTCCGTTTGCCTCGGTAGCCAAGTAACCAATGGACTGTAAAGCGAAGGCCTCTGAAGGTTGTTTTTGGCTACCTCTATTCACTGCACCTTGTCATTCTTTCAGTGCCCATTAGTCACAGAACTCTGTGACACAAAGGCACCTGAAATCCTCAGGCTGAACTCAGTGTTCATCCCTTTTGGGTAATTCTGACACAGTACTTCTAGGGGTCTTAAACCCCCTTTTGAAACCAATGGAGTAATTAGAAAGTAAATAACCTCCGCACACTCAGCCAATCAAAAAGGTCTCCTTCTATAGCACCAACTTATGTTGACACACTCCTCGTGAGGAATGAAAGCGTGCTGTCACCTCCGAGGAGGAGACGAGTGCTCCCCTGTGAAAGACTGAAAAGTCTTATGCACTATCCCACTCGTAGTAAATGATCCATAGCATTGGGTGAGTATTGGTGGTGGTTAGGAGAAAATCAGGTGAAATGCACAGTACAAGCACTTTTTACTAGTTTGGAGATTATATATGTCAGGGAAAGGCTGGGAAGGTATGAGGGACTCTGCTGTCGAAGTAAGACTTACGATTATGGAGGCTTACTGTGGAACACTGCCGTGGCGGCATTGCGGCATTGATCAGGCGTGGAGTTCATTGTGCGGAGGTGTCTTCCCGACCAAAGTGTCAAATTTATCACCGGAGATGGGCACTATTAGGGAGGGGCGAACAGTGCACTGTGATGACAGAAATCTCAACCAAAGTGTGACATTTTAGCGGTATAAACGCTCTAAAGGCGCGGTGGAATTCTCCTTCCCTCAGCACACCAGATATTCCTTTGAACGTACCTTGAAGCAATTGAAGTGCTAAACGCGGTCACCATTCAAGTGTAATTAGAGGTACCTCGATTGCCAGGGTGCCCAGCCACCACCTAAAGCTATATTTTTTCGTTTAAAAGCCAAAGGAGTAGTCAATTCGGCTTCTACTCCTCAACATTTAGTGAATGCTCCCATAATTTAAAGGGCCTAGTAGGCTGAACTACCATTTTCAACCTTTTTTGGCCGATAGAGCGCTTCCGCCATTAGCGATCGTAAAAACATTTAACATTATTCAGCTGCCTTGTTCTTTTACGACTTGTGAGGAGGAATATTCTTCAAATGCCTTACATTTGCCCAACTTTTTGCTACATTTTAGCTGATAAGTAAACCTAGCACTCCAGATCACGCTATGGCAACGCTGAGGCGAGTGAGGAGGCCATTAGTCGGATCCGACGGCTTTGCCTCAGGCGAGGAAGCACAACCTACCGAAATTGAAGTGTCTTTAATTAAACAAAATGCCGAGTCACTGTGGCAGAAGAGAAACTACTCAACGTTGAAGGAGGAGTGAACTCTTTACAGACGGTGATCAATCAGGGATTCAGGCTGATCTTACTTTGAACCACCGATTATCCTACACAAAAGTCCACCGCACCAAACTATCAAACAGTGTAAACTTGAGGTCTGACAAGACTTTAGTGCTCCTGAAGTAGACTCACCAAGAGTTTCGTCCTGTGGAAAGGGATTGAACTGTTCTGTAGGAGATAGAAATCGTCATATGCGTCTCTCAGTCGAGAGAAATTATGGATACGGTGTTTGAGACTTCGATAGAAAGGCTTGCGATGGCTAGAGCTCATTGATATCGTTTATAGCTATTGCAGAAGCTATGGAAGCGATCTTTTGAGGCGTTGTTTAGGAGCAATAACCAGCTTAGACAGCTCTTCGCAAACCATATTGGAAGGAATTTTTCCCCGATTCAGTAGTCACGTCTTTAAAGCACCTCAGCGATTCCCTCATTTTTCTGGTAAGCTACTTTTAAAATACATAGTGACCTGCTCGAATTAGGCCTTCAAGACAAGACTGGATCTAGTGCCTACATCACCACTGGGATAATCCCGCTCGCCGTGCCTTCAAAACACCCTGAAAATGCTGCTTAAATAGACATTAATAGGTAGCAATCTTGAATGTGTGGTCTCTTAATGTACATCATGTGGGTGTGTGTGTGTGTGTGTGTGTGATTGGCTTGTGACCGTCTGAGTTCATGTGTGAATGTTTCAGGGCATTTTCACTTGGGCGCTGCTCTCATCAAGGCCTTCTTTGCCTTCATGGTTATTTGTCTTTGACACTCCTTCCTTCTCTTGGGACTTCTGCTTCGAGTTATCTCCTTCGGCCTCCTTTCCCTCATCGTCTTCATCGTCGTCGTCTTCGTCCTCAATTATCGAGCGGCAGGCAAGGAGATCTCTAATTTTCAGTCCGGGAGGCGCCTTAGCTTGACGTCGCAATTCGGCTTCTACCAGAGCGCGTTGCGATTGGAGATCACAAAGATCGTTTTCTGCTGAATCTTCCAATACCTCCTCCTGGTTAGCCGAGTCATTGTCAATGGAGGAACTTCGGATGTAGCCGTGCTGAAAAACAGGAAACGAGGGACATAAACGTTTAAAATCTAACAGTCTATCAAACCTTATGGGACTCCCATCCAGACCCATACACCTTAAAATTGGTAGCAGATCTGACTTAAACCCTGAAGTTCATGTCTGGGCACCTGGTTTGTGCGTGGATTCACAGTAGAGGGGTTGTTGAAGTTAGCTACCACCACACAAGACCGGAAAGCTGCCACTCTCAGACACGCTTTCTCGTCCTGATGGTCTCCATTCCTGGCCAAGGCGGAAGAATGACTACGGAAGGCAACTGAGGGATGAGGTGAGGTGCTATTATTCACCTTCTCCGCCTAGCTATAAAAAAATTCCTTCCATTTGCAGATTTCTTATCAAAAATTCCCACCAAATCACCGACTACCTGTCAATTCTAAAACCTTATCAAGATGTCTTTCGCTAAGATTCATGAGATTTCTATTGAAGAAAATGAAAAAGCACCTCACATCCAGGGTTAAAAGATTTGTGGTATGCGATAATTTTTAGACTCCACAATCCCCGAAATTTCGTTCCGGTGAAGGTGTTGGTTTTTTTGGAGGTGACGTTGGTACCTCCACCACTTCAGACCTCGTACATATAAATTGTCAGAGAAATTCGCCTTCGTGGCGTGCCCACCTAATGAATTGCAGCGCTAAAGCCCCTTAACGTCGCAGCTGCCTGACAATCCCACCGAATCTAACTTTTAAGTGTTGAGATGTTTTCTTTTGTTAAAAAATGTAGCCAATGGATTAAAGCCGGTCACCAACAAATGTGACCACCCAAAGAGGATCTTCTGAGCATTGAAAGGGTTATTAAACAAATGCGCTGGTCCCCGACCACAAGTGCATGAATGTGACGGAGCCATCGGAGTCAGTAATCCATGGTAATTACGTGTCTATGCTTGCTCTAAGTGGAGAAGTAATTACGACGACGACAACGACGACGGCTACCACCCAGCCAGCCACAGTGCTACAACCTCCACAGAGGGCTAACAGCAACCGTTTTTGCACTTCTCTTCTACCACACTGAGAGTAAGAGCTAGTAATGCAGTCCTCTGAAGTCATTGCTTTTCAGCCTGATTGTGCATGGAAATCTGTGCCTCCCCTACTTCTCCAGACAAATCTGAATTGCCATTGGAATGTTCTTCGTGAAATCTTTTGCTCCCATAACATCTTCGAGGATCATTCGGCCGGGAAGTCGCACCTCTGAAGTTTGCCCTTTAAGTATAAATGTCAAATCTAGCCCACTCGAGAAATCACGCAAAGCAATTTCAGTTTACCTGTCCTACGTGACGTTACAGTGTGTTAGAGACGACCAATTGTGGAATCTGGTAAATTTAAGGTCGTGTTCTCGATACATTCACTGACTTATGCCACCAATCCACCGGCATTCTTCTTAAGGCCTGCACAACCATTGAGCAGTGCCTCAAAAGGTCACTCCTACAAAAGTATTCCACTACAAGGACTGGTGGAATGCAATCATTCGCATCCACCACAGTGATGCAACAGGGCATGCATTCACACCTGCTTCACCTGACAGAGTCGATGGAGCAAAGCCAATCAAAGCTTCAAAAGTGGTCAATTCGCATGACAAAGGCACGCCCTTCCACGGACGCCATTTTCCGGACGCAGTCCGATCGCAATAACCTGATACACCACAACTGCTGATTGAGAGAGTTGCGCTACCTTTCAAAGTGGAGAGAAGTGTCAAATATATGCGCACGCTGAGAATCGTGTACAATCTTGACACCCTGACAGTCGCATTCATCACAGGCTAAAAGTACTATCTAGCAGTGATTGGTCAACTAAAAGGTCACCAGAAAGGAGATCGCTCATTTATAAGACTGATGTGGAGGCCTCAGAAAGTGGAAAGTGGAATCGTCGATGATTCAGATACACAGCTCACGTCCTTGATATCATCCAGGGCATTAAATCCTTGTTACTTCCAGAATGTACTTAGTCTTTGAAAAGGCGATATCTTCCCCTCGGACCAGAAGAAAAGAAGGGAATGACTCCAGAACAGGATGAGTTATTTTGAAGCCTGAGTAGGTGAGTCGCAATCCTTAGCACTTGAAGATGAGTCAGAAAAAAGTGATGTAATAGAGATGGCTCCTCGCCGGAGGGGCTCTTGAAACCGCCTTCCATCTCTTATGCAATTATGTTATCGTCTATTTCCCATTCTATGCGTATTATAGGGCATAAAGCTTCCACAATTTTGGGAGAGTTAAGCACACTTTTTGCGTGTTTATGTTGTTGTAGGGAACTTTCATAACAAATTCCAAGAAAACATGTGTTATTGCACGGTACTTAGAATGACCCCTAAGGAAGGCAGTAGAAATGTCACCTTTACAGATGCGTTTGATCGGAAATTACCACATTTGCTTTCGGTGTCACGCACCCCAACCCACAGGTCACAACTTGAGTTGCAAGCAACTAGAATTGAGAGCTGAAGAGACCGATTTTTCTCTGAGGCAGATTTCGACACTAAAAATGAAAAAGCGACTAAAAAGATCACGAATCTACTCCTCTCGGTTTGTCCACAACTCATGAGAACTCGTTGCTCTACAATAAAACAAATGACCAGGCTGTCGTGCTGTTACCTATTTGGTAGTTCAGACGCATTAACCACCTTGAGGAGGTCTCCGACTCGCCAAAAGTTGGATTTTTCAAAAGGACAAGAAAAGAGCTTTTGGATCCTCATCTATTAACCAAACTTCATCAGCTTCTCTTCATTTGATCTTTCAAGGAAAGTGATAAATTGTTTTTCGATCGCGGATCACCCGAAGGCTCTCTCACGTTATTCCATACCAGGCCTATGCAACACCGACAAAAGGTGTTCCAAATGATAGAAAGGATAGAGAGACTGATGCATTGGTGCATTGCTTGGATCCTTGGAAGTACACACGCTTGCGATAGCTTGAATTCGTTGGCGTTTCCACTAACTGCTACTCGGCTTCAACAAGGCTATCTCAATGCACCTCGACCGTGCAAAAAGTGAGGTAGTCTGAAACTACTCCCACTAGAACAAATGATCATGTAACTGCACGGAAATAACCGGCCATTCTATGGTCGGCCTCTAGGATAGGCGCTTTAGGTGCCCAAATAAGAGCAACGGATGCATTCCAAGTACCGAAAACCAGGTGCAAATAAACTATTAACAAGAAAATCCCTTTCACCTCAACTCCACAACCTATATGAGGCTAAATTTGGCCCTCACTTTGTTGTTTGCTTTGCTAATGCTCTTGCTGCCCGTGGATCTTATCAGCCGCCCGAAAATCTACTCCTCTTTTCATTCATACATCGCTCATTCACGGCCACGATGGCTGCAGGCTCAATTTGGTTACAAACCTGCTCACTAAGGGATCACGCTAGGCAGTTTTTTTTGGTGCAAAAAGAACACCACACATTGATGGCATGGTTCACTTCTTAGCCTTGAAAGCGTAGTCTGCAAGGAGCCAGTTATATTAAGGCAACTGAGGCTCTGGTTAAGGCGATGGTACAGCGTCGTCTGCAAGTGAAGAGCCTAACAGTGCACGCATGGGAAGTATTGAATGCTTAAGGAGTAGGATGAGCTATTAGCATGGCAGTAAAGAGGATTCACCTAAGGGGAAAATCGCCCACAGGAACCCCATTGGCCTATCATGACCCTCCAACTAGTTGTTTCGATCACTATGCATCACATATTTGAGACGTGAGAGCTCAGGAAACACAAAGCTGAAACGTCAGCAACAAACGCTTCAAGTGCCTATCAGTGGATGGAACTTACATCGAGACTGAATTGGTGGAGAAGTTTTGCGGGCACTCGTTCACCATCCACGGAGATGGCTTGTCGGAGCCACTGCTTTCGTCGACTCTGTGAATCGGATGAGCCTCTCCTATCTGAGTCGTCCTCATGAAGTGGTTCAATAACCTCGGTAGGGGAGAGGAAGGGATCAGCCTCGTCTACGATGAAAGTTGTCTTGGTGCGGCCTTCAAAACAGGGTTTTTGGGATAACTTCCGCAAAGCCTTTGGTGATGGTGTCTGATCGTAATCTGAAGAGCAGAGAAGGTATTCATGGCAAAGGAGAGGAGAAAAGTGTGAAACCAATACTGAGGATCCTGGTTATCGTGAGAATTTTTACGCAGTAAAGGAGCATTAAAAGGTGAGAGTTATGATCCTTCTTTAAGAGCCAACTGGTGTCAATTAGTTGTTATTGCCCTTTAATTGATCCCAACCGTAAAATGGAAAGTCTCTTTTCCGTGATTTGCGAAAGAGCAAAGTGTTCCCATTCCGAGTTAAAGTACGATCTTAGTCCTCTCACCCTTCGGATGTTCAGAGTCCTCGTTCCCTCAATGCTCATCCCTTTCCCTAGTCTAGAAAACGCTCTTTTTCAAATAAGGAAGTAAGAATGGCAGCATTTTCCTTACAGAAACGCCTTTTACCTAGGAGTATGTTAATGAAGGCTAAAGACAGGATGAAAGGAAAGAGGTTTGTGCGATTTTTACACCTGTCGGAGGAAAAAGAAGTGACATGACTTGAAGATATGCGACTTGTTAGGTTCCTGATTTCCCTGCTCATTCATTTCCTTTCCTCTACACAGCCTCACTGCTTCCTGCAACAATGGCATGAATATTTCGCTGACGGTGTCAAAATTCCCGCAATTTCCGATTCGCACTTTCACCTCTTCGTGAAACTTGCTGTCAAGTGGCAGTGAGTCATGCTCAAATGAAAGACCGCCTTGAAAGCAATCCTACAAAGCCCTAAATGCAGGCACTTCTTTTCTAAAATATTCAAACTTTCATTCAACGGATAAAATCACTTTAGGGACTTATAAGTACTGATGATTAGTGGGGAGTGATGACAGGCAGAGTGATGTAAATTCTCATTTTGATGGGTGTACAGCACTCATTAGACTCTTAAAGCTGGTGAAAATGAAATGTACAAAACGTACAAAATCAAAGACCCCACGCATTTTGAGCTCTTGAAACTTGACCTCTACCTGAAAAAACCTTCCTTTTTACACTCCATTTTTCTTTTTTCGCATTCTCACAAGTAAAGTAAGGTCTCGCAACGGCGTGTGACGGTACATTGCAGTGCTTTTTTCCTTCTTCATTGTGGGGGTCATTCTTCCAAAGTTTAATGCCGCCATTTTATTTTTTCGAGAGTTGACATTTATAAAAAGGCTGAAAGGAGACATGATGCTGTTTCTACTGCCACGAATGAACCCTTTTGTCAATTTAAACCCGTGGCTGAGCTCCACGAAACTTGCCATTTTTAAGGTCAGTCTTAACAAAGCGACGAGACATTTTTCAATGAAGGTATCTTGCTTATGTGAAGCACTTAAAAATGAGTTTAAAACAAAATGAGGATGGGTTTCTAGTTGTTTAAAGCGCCAAAAATCTTACTAAAGTTGATGTGAAATAGGCGAATCCATGAATGCTCAAGTAGACACAAGAGTAACCCTTTTTAGTACCACGACTGCTACTCACCATTTCTGTGTCTATTAACCACATTAAACCTTAGTTTTATTAGTCATATTTGTGATCTAAATTAAACCGATAGTTAAAAAACCATTAGTACTGTTGCTTATGACCGTATGAAAAAAAATTTGAAGCAAATATTGCACAACTGATGGGATTTTGCGGTGTTTCAAGATGAAAAAGGATGGAGAACAGCATAAACTATCAGGTTGTACACAAAAACTCGGCTTCTCTCGACTCAAAATAATCAAAAATTCACTCAATTTCAGTAACTTGACATGATCAGTGTTGAGCTCATCAGTGAAGGAGGGTGCACTTTATTTTACGCTTCTATTGTTAAGGTAAGTGACGATTTTATGGGTGACAAAAGCCCCCTTAGAATGACTGAATGCGTAGCTAAGTGAGCATGTGATTTCAGTACATGGCTAATTGCACAAAAAAGGTAGCATATTCATAAAAAACCGGATACTAGCAGACGACTCATCCTGAAAGATTTGTTTACGAATAACAACATGCATTTAATTCATCTCACCTAAACCACATACTGAAAGAAATAAAAACAGTAAAATGATAGTTTAGCTACTTAAAGAACCAATCCAAATGCTGCTCCCCATTTAAATCATGCATAGCCTATCATAAAACCACACACTCATCGAGTTATTGGGATTAATACCGTAATATTATCAAGCAAAGTTTCTTATTGATTGTCTACCGTAAACATTAGTACACAAACTTTGCTAACGTTTACTAAGAAATCCCTAAGAGGTTTCTAAAGCAAAATGAAAAGTTTTCAAAAGCAATTTAAGTCCTCGAAATTACCGCATCAAATAATGCAAACCTGCATTCATGGAAACACCGTACGTATAATATGTGGGCATGATGGAAAAGCAAAAAAATTCACATAGGCTCTGGAAATCGAAAGTAAATGCATTAAATATAAGATAGCAAGTATTTGGACAGAGAAAGTAATCTTTTAAAATGCTGAGCCACAAAAATTGATTGAAACCTGCGAAATGCAGCTATTTTGACAACTGCTCACTTACCATATCCCAACGGTTTTCGTAAAATGCTCTTTTCAGGAAAGTGTTTTACCCCTTCCATCGGTAAGCGACTATTTCATACAATATCAAGATTACAATTTAGTGGCACTCTACTATTTAAGTATTCCACGTGACATTAGTGAATATAAACAAATCTTAGGGTCACAAAATTTGGGTTTTATAAACCAAGATTTACTTACAAAAGAAATAAATCAAATTTAAGTTTTTGTCTTACGACGCGTAGCAAATTCAAAGGAGCTATATTTGAATGGAGTACAAAGCAGCAAAGTTATTAAGCGCGAAAATGGTTCAAAATAATCGTTTTGAGTGTGTTGTTTCTAATCCGAAACGTTTCATTTAACACGAGAAACCTAATTTGGGCTAATTCGTGACCTAGCAAGTGGCATTAAACCTGAGGAGGACTGTAGCTTCCCGAGGCTCCTCTTAAGGTAAAAGAAGGCGCAATACTAGGGCAGAATATATATATTCCGGGAACAGAGGACTTGGGGGCTGTTGGCACGACCCGGAGGCCGACCAACCGGCTAGAACAAGATGGCCACCCAGGTGACCTAAGCCGGTAGTTCATACAAACAAATTATTACAAGGACAAGTCTTCTGACTTAACGTCGACTACACGTACGCATTTGGGAGGCCTACCAACTAAAAGATGTCCTCGTTGAACCAATTAGGTCATTTTATAAGCACCTTTACAACAAAGCTCCGGAGCTCTTACATAAGGTGCCTAAGTCTTGTAGCCTATTAATATTGAAATAATTTAATATATTTGCACATTACTTCGAGCGTCATATTTTCCTATTTATTTAGTCGCTCATAGCAAGTTTCGAAAACCTTGACTATGTCACACCTTTTCCAAAAGCAGGACAGCAGCCATCTTACGCAAAAATTAAAATAATTTGCTTTTTAGTTGCAGGCCGAGGTCCTCTGTCAAGTTAACAGTTTAATACTTTGTGTGCTCGAACTGCCGATTTCGGTGGCTTGGGTGGTTCCATTCTACTAGACGATTGGATGGATTCGGGCCGTGTCAGCAACCCTCGAGCTCTCTGTTTCCAGTATATGCATGTTATGCCCTAGTACTATGCCTTCTTTTGCCTTAAAGGAAGTCTCGGGACGCCACATTGGTGGCAGCGGTAAGCGGATCCGACTTTGATGGATTTTATCCTGCTCCGTGCCGCTTCTGGTAAACGTTGGCGGTGTGAAAGAAGGGCATGTGCTACGGATGGGAGAATCTCTAACATTCCGTAATAGAAGGGCTGCAATCGACGTTCATCATCGGCATCTCTCTCGCCCTCGTGTTCTGCAAGGCAGCTATTAACAACTGAAGCGACACTAGCTGTGAATTCCATGTTCAGTAATACTGCCAACAGGGATCAGCGATACTGTAATCAAGCACTCTCTGTAAGCTCCATCTCCTGTTCATGGGTAACTTGCCCCCATCGGCAAAATGCGTATCTACAGATGTAGAATGTACAGGACGCTATTCGGTAGCATCGTTTTTTACTTTGCGCACTCGAATCACATGCATTTTTTTCTTATGGGGCCCGATCGCCCTATTTGCTCAGGATTCTACGATACCCTCGCGTTGCTTCTACGGCATCAAAAAAGCTTGGAATCACAATATGTGTTGTGTGTGTCTCGACCCATTCATAAACATTGGATTTGTACCCCCATATTCGTAGGAGAGGAGGACTAAGAAATGCGCATTTGCTGCACCAAGTGCTACGCAGAATTGATGGCACTACAAGAAGACATGCGCTCGAATCCCGATGACTGGTACGCTTAGCTCGTGGGTGCTTCTCACAGTACTGATTATGTTGTGATGACTGACACAGGAGGCTGACCAAGGGAAGCGCGTAGGATGGGGCTAGAAAGAAGAGAAGGGATGTGTTTGATCTGTCGGTTTCGGTGACTTGAGTGGCCATTGTAGCGTCCCGAGGCTCCTCTTAAGGTAAAAGAAGACGCAGTACTGGGGCAGAATATATATATTCCGGGAACAGAGGGTTTGGGGGCTGTTGGCACGACCCGGAGGCCGACCAACCGGCTAGAGCAAGATGGCCACCCAAGTGACCTAAATCGGTAGTTCGAACAAACAAAGTATTACAGCCATATTGTACTAACCGGTTGACCGACCCTCGGGCCCTCTGTTTCCAGAATATGCATATTCTTCCTTAGTACTGTGCCTTTTTTTACCTTAAGGGAAGTCTCGGGACGGTGCAAACGGAGCCTGTCAAGTGCGTTGTATTTATAGTTATAATTTAAAGAATTTAAGCGATAGTCAAGTGTTTCTGGTCGAGGCTAAGGTAAATATTCATTAACATTTTTAAAATGGCAGTGCTTGCAACAGCCTAAGACCCTTCTGAAGACAGAAAAGGCGTGGCACTCAAGTGTGTCACGCGTATTAAGCGAGCAGAGATGAATCGGGGCTTCTGGCAAGGCCCTGATAAGGGAATACTTGCTAATGGCACTATGGCAACCCAAGTAACCGTGGTTGAAATTAGAAGCCAAACGAACAGCGAAACGTATTACGCCATTTATGCCTCAGTAGATTGTTATTGTAATGTTTTGTTTGTTCGAACTGCCGGTTTCGGTGACTTGGGTGGCCATATTGTACCAGCCGGTTGGCCGGCCTCTGGGCCGTGCCAATAGCACCCAAGCCCTCTGTTTTTAGAATGCATATTCTGCTCCAGTACTTTGCCTTCTTTCACCTTAAACGGAGCCTTGGGGCACTACAGTTATAGCAAAGAGTTATTCATTTTGTAACGCGGCAATATTATTATTGAAACTCAGGTTTCTGTTTCCAAAAGAATAGATTTGATTGTGCAAATTCATTTTTTAGTCCCCTAGGTTAATTGGCATCGAAAAAAGAATTAATGCTTCTGGAATCGTCGATTTATTTACTGTGTGTAATAAAATTAACTGATGTTACACATTTTGTTATGTGCCTAATAATGTGAGCAATAATGAACATATTCAAGATCTTTTGCATTTAAAAATAATGTTTTCTTTCCAGAGCCAAGCTTTACGAAAATACTTAACATTTTAGTCATTACTCTTAACAGTATAATAAGCGATACATCAGGACGCTCCTGTGCTTGCCGCCCTCGGCCCATGTGGTCACTTCCCTGGAGGAGCTTATTTGATTCCGAACACAAACATGATCATTCGAGTACAATCCGAGCATGGAACAAAACGGATCGAGGTGTCTGAATCAGACCATGTCGCGAAACTGTTCGAACTCACTGCGAAAGCCTTCAACTTAGATTCAAGTTCCGACTGGCAGCTGTCGAAATCCCGAAAAGGTGGCGATGCTCTAAGGCGTAATTCACGGCTTATGCTCAAAAGTGCTAAGTTCCAGTAATTTTTGATGTATTTTTCTTATATTTTGCTAAAAATATTTGACTTAAAGCCATTATTCAAGTGCTCTTATTATTTCTACAAGTTTTTATGGTCTCTTTATTTAACCTTCCCATGCATTCAAAATTCGTCATTTTTATTTGGTCATATTTTTGCGTTGTTTTATTTCTTTTTAGGAATGGAGACATGGTGTACGTCATAACTGGACCAAAGGCCTCTAGTTCCCAAGCTCCTCCTCAGGCAACTACCATTGCATTGCCATGCTCTCTTTTCCAATTCACGCACAATCTTTTCATTTTTTCTTTTGCTTTTCTTTAGACAAAAGATACGGATGTCAAAGAGGCTCCTTTAGCCCCCTTTAAAGAGGATGAAGTGGATAAAATTATTGACGCCATGGATGGCAAAATTAAGCGTCCTAAAGGACACCTGTAAGTCTTATTTCAAAGAGCTTCTGCTAACTACTTTTTTAGGAAGGTAAAACATTTCCTCTCCATAATTTTAGATGCCATCATCCTGATTCCGGAGTTTGCATTCACTGTGTCCCTCTAGAGGTATGGTCTCCATTCATTCCATCTTACACCAATGTATGATTATTATTTTTTTGAATTAAAATGGCTTATCACTTTTAATGTTCAGCCGTCAGATCCAAACTACTTGAGCCTCTGCGATCCACCAGTGAAATTCATGTCCTTCCACGCCTATCTGCGCAAACTGAGAGGTGGTCAAAACAAGTGAGATTCGACTTTCTCTTAATTGGTTTTCGATTACAATGCCACTCATTTTATCCGTGCATGTTGACTGAGGGTTTTATATGAACTATTAAACTCTTTGCAGAATTTGGCTCGGAAAACTTATTTTGACAAATTGAAGCAACTAGGTCCCATATTTGGTCAACATTAAAATTGCGTGGACCATCAATACCCGAGAGGATGAATGAGGAACGATGAAGTGGTGATTGGATTGCTTAGAGAATGCGTCGGACATCATTTTATGTTGATTCGACAAATACCTTTCCATGTCTGTCTTCTACTTTAGATTTAGTGAAGCTGGTTGGCCTACCTTTTGCTGTCTCATTAGAACCTGTCTGAAATGTTGCCTAGTCATAGGTTCCATCATTGCTTTTAGCAGATTGCTGTTCACTGTAATTGATGAGATCTCTCCAAAGCGTGCCAGATTGGAAGCAGCTTCGTTGTAAACGTACAGAAGGACTGCCAGGCCATCAGCGTGACTGGTTTGGGCAGAGTTCCATGTCACCGTTTGTTTTTTTTTAAATACTTCGTTTTCCACTACGATGGCTTTTCAGAGTCTAATTCTCCTTCATGATGCACATACCCTTAATCTACTTGAAAGGGACGCTTATTGCTTTAGCAAGTTTCTCTACCTTGTTTATGTTACTAGCATAGTGAACGCGTCGGAGCTGTGGTTGGAGGCATCCACGAGTGTCACTACAGCCATTTTTCGCCTTAGCTTATTTCTAAGACAATATCGTCTACTGGGTTGCGACTTGTTGCTGAAACTTGTAAAACACTCCACTCTGATTTATTTGTTAACAATTTTGTTCACTGACGTTTAACTGGGGATCGTTAGGGTTGAAAGCAATTTGTCAAAAGGTCGTTGCCAGTGGAGACGAAACTTGTGGGCGCCACCTCTTCGTTGGCAATGGCGCCTTTTCAAGAGGGATATTTTCATAGAATTTAGGGCGCTTCGCTAGGTCTATTGCTCATTGGTTAGTAGTGTTGGTTAGAGCAGTTCTGCCTGGGTTATCCCCTCTATAGTCACCTCGATTCAGGGAGAAAACAGGAGTGTAGGTGATTAATAAATGCTATTATTTCTTTTGTTTTCGTTTTTGACCTGCGTTAATTGCTATGAATCGCATCCTTTGGCTCGTTATGACCAGATCTCTACATGTGTGAGCACGAACTCTGTCGAGGCACTAGCCAGAGTAAGCGGGAAATACAGACTTCACTACGGAAGCGTTTAATTCCGCTAGTGTGAGTACATTGAAAGTAAGGCGTGCATCGTCACCACTCCCACGCATTTTTGTTATTTGAATGACCCCAAAATCACAGTGGCTTGCTGAGAGGACTAGGCAAGGATGTAACCTCATGAATGCCCTGGGATGTCTAAAAATTCAATTCTTGAACGGATCGTAGGCATTCCTGGCATAGGTTAGTAACTGTGGCCTAGGCGTTATGGTCACTGGTTTTCTTTCTTGGCTTGATTTGCAGGGGGAAGCTCGTGCGACTGGAGAACACGCGTTGTAGCCTACGCAGTGGATGCACTTCCCATCCGCCCTGGCCGGCTGGTATTTGCACGCAGTGCCAGCCGAATCCGGTTACGCTGGAGGTGCAGCCATACCGACATGTAGACTACGTGCAGTTCGAGAACGGTGAGGTGGTGGAGACCTTTCTCGACTTCTGGCGTCTCACGGGCCGACAACGCATCGGTCTTCTTCTCGGTGAATATGCACCCTTTGACACCGCGGGCGCACCCCCTCTCGCCATCAAAGCGGTGGTTGCAGCTATCTACGAACCACCTCAGGTGTGTCTACTTCACTGTCTGTCGACTTCATCGACTGCTTTTCTACCTCTCTCTTCCACCTCTCCAGCTATTCATTCATCCTACTTTTATTCAACCGTGCACCTGTCCGTCTATGCAGCCTTTTGATCATTCCTACCATTCTTCCTTGCTTTTTTCTCTCTTTCTCTCCCCCATTTTTTCGATTGAGCCTTCTCGTCCCTTCACATTTTTTGGGTTCTAAAAGTCATGACATTTTCCTCACAGGGTCTTCAACATTGCATTCCATGTCTTCTCATTTATCTCCTTTTATCCATCAGGAGGCCACAAGTCGTTCGGTGAAGTTGACGTGCCCGTTGGACCAGCTAATGCCACCCGCTGCCCTTGCAACAGCAGAAGCATTGGGTTTGAGGCCCGTCGGTTGGATTTTTACCGATCTAACCGCTGACAGTGCTGACGGCTCGGTGAAGCACTATCGCGGTGACATGGTACGTCATGCTGATGCCGTTTTTGTCGGATCTCTTTGTTGGTAAACTACAAGTCTTGGACTATTTAATGCAACTCGTGCAACTAGCCTTCTACTCTTTTTACTTGCTGTAGAACCCTGCCTACTTATTTTATATAAGTAGTTGTTAATCTGCTTTTGAAGGACACGTTCTTCATGAGTGCAGAGGAGTGCATCACTGCAGCACGCCTGCAGAACCTCCATCCCAATCCCTCGCGGGACAGCCCGGACGGTCACTTTGGCTCGAAATTCGTCACCGTTGTGGTGACCGGTGGCAAGGACAACGAGATTCACTTTGAGGCCTACCAGGTCTCCAATGTTGCTATGGCTCTAGAGTCAGCAGGGATTCTTGTGCCTACTTTTGATGCTCCGGAATTGGGCTATATTCGCGAGTCCACTAAGGATCGTTATGTGCCTGATGTCTTTTACTCGGTAATTAGTTGGCAGTTTTGTATCTGAATGCATTTAATCAGTCTCGATCTCTTTATTTCCTCGCTCCCATCTTTTTACTGATAAATGCTTGATTGATCGTGTGTCGAAGTTGGAGAATTTTGCAGACTTTTATTGCCATAAGGCTCCCATGGAACGTTTTGTTTTAATTAATTTTATCAGTTTCCACGGATGGGATTCGTTTCTAGGGTATAGCCTTACCATTTGTGGTTGTTTCTTCACCTTTCTTTCGCATTCGCTCTCTTAGCTTTAAGGTCGATTTAACGCTGCAGTCACCTCTGCGATAGGTCGCTGTTGCCGAACCCTTTAATACGGAAAACACTACGCGCCATTTGTCGCGGTTGGTAAGGCGTCTCTCGCGGAATTTCCTTGTCCCTAGCTTCCCTGAGATGTTGTTTCACGGGATTGTGAAATCGTATAGCCACTACCTACAGATGACTTAATCACATTATTGCACAAGAATAAGAGGGCCGGAGGCGTGCCGTAATGATGCCTCTCGAGTTGGTATGTGAAAGCATGTCAGAATCTGTTGGAGAGTCGACACCACCCTCGTATATTTGAGCATACCTCTGTTAGCTCAGCTTGCCAAGCTTTGCAACCACTCTTCTCTCCATTTCTTTGCTTTTCCAATCCTGCCATTACTGACCTCAAGTTCTTGATTTACTTGAACCCCTTTTGTGGTTCCTAGAAATTTACGTGATACCTTGAAGGCCTATGTATAGGCCGCTTTCCAAGCGAGCGTGAATGCAAGCTGTATCACTGAAGTGGTTGGATTACTGAGGCAAAGATGAGCTGGAAGGCTAGATGTAATTTATTGAAACCTACACGAACGTTTCCTTCTAGACGAAGGACAAGTACGGCAACACGGTAACAAAGATAGGACGCCCTCTGCCGGTGGAGTATCTGTTGGTGGATATGCCCGCCGCCTTCCCCGTAGAGCAGACCTTCACCTTCGCCGAGCAATCCACCTACCACATTCCACCCCACGACAAGTTCCCTGTGGAGAATCGGGAGGACCTAGGACAGAAGCAGGTGCTTTCCACGTCGGTCAAGCATGGAATCTGACGGTTTCTTTTGGGTAGTTTTAAGTTGAGGGAGATCGTCCATGTCTTGCGTTACAGTGTTATTCATTCATTTCCAATAACAAACTTCCATTTCGTGTAGTCAGCTAGGCTGACAATCTCCTCTCTAAGGATTTATAGATCTGAATTCCACCGTCATCTACTAGCACTTTGGAACAGTAAAATTAACCGGAAATTTACCGAGACATGTGGTCACAGCTCGTCTGGTTGTACTTTCAACCACAATTTCCTGGTTTGGTAGCCGAATATAACAAGCCTTCACCTTGTTTTCACGTACTTTAAAACTTCGTCAGAAGTCACTTTCTTTCCATGCAGAGTGTGGAGGCCTTTGCACGCCAGTTCGCAGCCTACGGGCGGAATCGGTTGTACGCGTGTCTGAACAACTTCCACGTCTTGGCCTGGTTGGCGGAGCAAGTGGATCGACTGCCGTTGGATCAGTCAAGTTTCAACAGCCTGTTGGCCACCCTGCGTGCCGCCAAGTCTGTCAGCGAGTGGGCTGACAGCTGTCCTGCCTGGGGAAGCCTCGAGCTCATCCTCAAAACCCTCGGCGGCGGTAAGCTTGTTCCCTACTCCGACCTGCTTATATGGGACGTGAGAATTGCCTGATCCCTAGTTCTCCAAGGGTTAGCGATTCAAAGCTAGAAACCACCGCCCATTCCTGTCTCAAAGACCATCCATCCTATACATTATCCCCATGTCTAGGTGGAACCACGCCTTCCTCACCAATGGATACGAGCAGTAGCAGCGGTGGTGGGTCGAATCGAGTCGCGCAGACGTCATTGGCGAGCTTCAGAGATGTCGTGGTCGGCACCACAATCACCTCTTCCTCTGCTACTGCTGCCAGCTCCACATCCGATGTGGAAGGAGAGAGCAGCGACGGGTTTTGGGCCTGCCAACACTGCACCTTCCACAACGCACTGGATCGCAATGAGTGCGAGATATGCGGCCTTCCGCGACACGCCTCATAACTCACCCTATTTTGCCATCCTCCTCCAGCCTCTCACCTGGGCAATTTGGAACGTTCATCCCATCACCGCCCTCGTTCATTTATTACTACCACATCTTGCTCCGTATTCTCTCCACTTTCTTGTTCTTTGTGTTGTCAGGGAGTAAGTGAGTAAGAATGAAATGCCTTTGGTTGCGGTGTGAGCCAGCTAGCCAGCCTCAACCGAATTTTGTTGAATGCGGCACCGTCACGGCAATATCCATCTTCGTCAACCGCGGGGGATTGTCTAGGCCTACCCAAGGAATTGACAGCAATAGAATGGACTATGCGAACCCTCTGCCAACACCTCAGTGTCATTGAGTTTGAATTGGTTAGCTTCTATTCACGATCAGCCATAAAGCTCAGCCTAGGTCCGACTACTACACATCGCGTTGGATTAAAGCCGGAAGATGGTTGACTGCTTTAAGAGTCCTATTGATTCATTCAAGAACTTGCTACGGCCAGCTTTTGCAAAAACTACTTGGCCAATGGTATTTACAAAGGACAAGACAAGAAGGAGCCTTTCTTCAAACTAGTCATCGGCTCTGGAGCTCCACTGGGATGTGTCCATCGTCGCCAATTCGTAGTGCGGTCACGGTACACTCCGACGGAGGTGTTATGTCCACCAGTAGCTCCGTGATACTTCCATGGGGGAGGGAGATTCTAAGCCAAGCTTCAGGGGGTAGCTGCAGAGCGCGACAGAGCCAGTACCGAAAGACGTTCGCGTGACCCACAAAAAGTACCACTTCAAAGGGCCGTCGGCCCGTGGGACCACCGCGGAAAGCCAGCTCTCCGGTCGCGGAAATTGGCCGACGGTGAACGTGGTAATGAAAGCTCGAACAAATACGATTCTGCGTGTTGACGCGGTCTGCTAGTTCGGCAGAGCAGAGACTTTTAAGATGCTTGATCCTCGAGGCTGGAACAAAAGAAGGATATTAGTGTTAGTGGCGGCTCTACAGTGCTTCAAATCAAGTGCCTTAGCGATTGGATTGCAATCTCGATTCGCGTTGAGGTAGAGAGCCACCGCTCGTTCGGCAAGTTAACAAGAGACCTATACTCGTAATCCATAAAAGATAATCTTTAGAGTTCTGTGCCTTTTTGCATTGCAAAGATGCCACCAATCTCCAAGGCAACAATTCGTGAATGTCGATTAGTTACGGGGGGGCTAGGAATGAAACGAACCTCTGTTAAACGAGCCCAATTTCGTTGACCGAAAAGATGAGTCGCCCTTTCGGGTAGCTAACGCTTTGGATCTAGTATAGCGCCCACGAGCGACGCACCATTACATCAGAAGCTGCTGAATAACCCCGAAAATGACTAGGTAGGGTAAAACCATGTGAACTGTCATGCAGCACTGATAATAGGTTCACTCACAAAATACGCAAAGAACTTTAGGGAATGATTGTGGTCTCATAGAGGTCGTTAGCGTCTTGAATGATGGCTTAAACTGGACTGCAAGTCCTGGTCTTCGTTCGACACCCTGGCAGCAGAAGTTAAAGTAGGTAATGGGTGGCTATTTCATAACAAGGAATTTAGGAGACGCGGTAATGCATCGACCGAACATCACCATTTGGCACTCATTACGAGTTGATAACTGGCAACTTCGAAAAAATACACATGAAATCAGAAGCAGCAGTAGGCATGCTTCAATGCATAGTAAGTCACAATGCTCACAGCCTTAAATATGCCACCTACTAGGATCGTATGAAAACATGATTGTCACAGTTCACCAAGCAACTTACGGGGATTTGGTTCGGGTTCAACTGGAGGTGGTCCCTCAGCCATCAGAGACGATTCTAGAAGGGGACAGGATTTGGAAGCCAGCGGGGAGCATCGAATCACGGCTTCATGGTCTGTTAAAGCCGGAGGCTTGGTCATCACCTCCAGGATCCCCGTCTCCGCCAGATGAGCCTGATCGAGTTCAGAGAGTATACCTGCAGTGGTCTGTTGCGCTCTGATCATATCTGAGTGTACAATGCAATCAATACTGTGAAAACAGAGGGAAGTAAAGATGACCATTTGAGAAACTACTGGTATCCAAGGTCCCGCAATCTCTTGCCCGTTGCTACAGCCTGTTTCCACCCCACCTCTGTGAGAACTTTCTGCTCTGGAGTAGCACCTTGTGTATCATATTGGCCATGCCGGACCAGAATTATAAGTTTTAGTCGACGGTACTGCGTTGAGGGAGGCATAGAACTGGCTTAGGTACGGAAAATGATGCATTAAAGTGGTACCTTCATCAAAGTCCCAGTTGTGATCCCAAGAGCCTTGCTTCTTAAAAGTGGAGGCTTCTGCAAGACCACTTTTAGAGTTCTCATCTGGACGATTCCTTGAGAAAGCAAGAAGCGAAGTAGTAGAAGCAGCGAAAAGGAACGAACCAAACCGCAGCAATCGCGAAAACAACATCGGGACAATGTACAAACGGGTTAAAAGGAGAACCGTCAGCCTAGATGATTAGATAACTGAAACAACAACGAAGAAAAGCTTAAAAATACGAAAGTTTGTGCTATAACAGCAAATCAGCTGCATAGACTTATAGAAAAGGCATATGCATAAGGTGTAAGGCATATAGAAGAAGTAAAGAATTAATGAATTGATTAAAATCAATTTTAAAAGTCCTTCGTAACATCAAAAAAACAAAAAGGGCAATAAAAATTGAAAAGTGGATAATGATGCATCAAAAGCACAGACTCAAACAAAAAAATTAGTATAGGTAGCGAAGGGCAAAACATAACGCAGAAGAACAGCAAAAATAAAAAGGAAGTGCATGTCAAAAGAACATACATGCGCAGAATGCTTCAGTAAGGTCATATCCCACTGCTTGAATCCCGCAATTATTCAAGCGAAAAAGTGCACCGTCCATCGCTACGTTACAAGCCATCTCTGAAGCCTGCGCCTGTTCACTGCCTCCACTAATGCATATTTTGCGAACCTTATGGCTGCAATCGTTCATGCAAGCACAAATTACCCATTGATTACTTTGTCTAAAGTCATTGGTGACTCCCGGGCCTAGCATCCGTCTCGATTTCATCTCAATTCACTCCTCTACTGGCTATTTTTATTCTTCGTAACTCAGAACTTAACAAACTCTCAAACCTAGAACTAAAATAAAACTTGGCAGTCTTTTAAATCTGTGGAGGTCGTAATGATTAGTTTGTTTGACAGCAGATCTCGGCTGCCGTGTGTGCCGACCTTCAACTCGCGTTAGCGGTTCCGATCCCTCATTTTGCTGAACACATACATTGGGCTTCAGAACTATGTCCTCTCTTTCCTTAATGGAAGTCTCAAGATGAGGGGACTGCGGGCGCAGTGCACTAACCGAGGGAAGCACAAAGGACGACGCTGAAAGAGGGGTAGGAGATTGCGCATTGTATCTGCGTTAATAACGGGGTTACCTATTTGTCTCGTCGTTGTACCTTCGCTGAGTAGGTCGTCGGTATATGGAATAGACATGCATTCTGTCCGAGCACTATTGTCCCTTTTCGTTTCTTGGGAGCAAGTAGTGGTGGAGGTGAGCGCTGCAGCTCGTAGGCTATCGGAGGTCATCATTTTCCTGAAGGCTGTCCTTCCGTCAATGTGAATGAAGGTCGTTCAAAAGCGGCTTCAACTTGTAACATTACTGTGATGTACGGACTTTGTCCCGCTGAATGTCCGTGCATTCACGATGGATGCTATGCCTATACTATCACTTTTTTTCGGGTAAGATCTAACTTGTGGTCCCCTTTTGCTGTCCAATGTCCATTGCTTACTGATGGTAGCCAATGGTGGTAGCTGCCGCTATAGGTGTTCAAGACGTGTCGAAGGACATTTCTCTCCTAAATTTGGGAGTTTCGATTCACTAAACGAGGTCAGCTAACTTCTTTAAAGATACTCGTTAAACCCTAATCCTCCAAAGGCGAGGTGGTAAGAACTGACTGATCTTTGTCCCAAATTATGACAGGGATCTGCTACCACATTTGGGTGCGCTTTGATTACTTTATTGGTATTTGAAAGAGAATCGCATGTGCTTCATTTCACCACTTCCATTTCTCACTCTTTTTCTCAACAGAAATAAGAGGGAATGCGACGAGCCTGTTCAAAGCCAAGTTCACGTGCCCTCGAGGGTAAAGTGAAGAATCGTGGGCTCTCTAAGGCTCGTCTTTACTACTTAGTTAAGGCGAAAGCTGCGGCGGCGTTGCGCCTGCTTTTATTCTTCCCTCAAAAGCAGTGTAGACCACCAGTCAAATGGCCAAATGTTTACGCGCTTTTGAATATTAAGGTTGTTCTTCTGATGCCTCAATGAATGGCATCTTTAACAATAAGGCTAAAATGCGATTGGAAGGGCACCAGACATCACTGAACTGGAATCAAATGTTTGGCACAACAACAGAAAAGAGTGGCGTAGGCAAATTAACCTGTGATAGCAGCAGCTATAAATTTGTTAGTCAGCACTCTTACAGTCAACATTGTCCTGAGGTGTGAAGAAGCGTCAAAGCTGCATTTCATTAGCTGTCTAAGCAGGTGTCAGGTAAGCAAAAAGGGAAGGCGGTGACCACCCTCCCGGCTGTAAGTGTTTGAGAGCATAGATAATAAAATCGTGTCTCAATGTGTACTGACTGAACCATAATTTGGAAAGCTGCTGATTACTAAGAGGTCAGGAAAGCATTAAAACAACTTATCACTAAACTCCTCCTCCTCCTCCTCCTCCTCCTCCTCCTCCAAATTACATCAAGTTCTCCAATTGTACTGCCTAGCAGAATGACGGCTTCAATTCCATTGAAGGATTAGTTACTCAGCTTTGATAAATTACATCTACTTATTTGTTACCAGTAGCAAAAAGTAAATACATATTTCACTTTCGGGTGTTTGTGACTTTAGCGATGGTTTAAATCAGTTAAACTGTAATTGACAATATTGGTATTGAAGTTGGGTATCCTCGAAGTGGAAAGAGAGGACATTCTGCTTCCTTCATTAATAGGGTCAATCAGAATCCAGCTCAACTTTGTAGATCACACTTCCCACGACTAAGAAGAGTTGATTCCGATTGGAGGAATAAGGGAGAGCATGAATTGAAAGATGCCCTATTACAAAGCAAGCCCTGTTAAGTGGGTAAAAAGATCAGAACAGCCCTCGAAAGCCACATTTTGCATTGCCGTGTGTTTTCTTCCTCAAATAGTGCCAATAGGTTTTATTATTCTCATTTCGCCATCTTTTTTTAATTCAAATAAGTCAAACAGCCAGTTGTATCTATGCTGACAAGTACAAAAGTGCAGCCCCATCCCACTGGCCGGCAAGTGGTATGTGCACACCTCCCCATGCATTACGCTATTTGTGCAAAGGTAAAGGAGTTTGATGCTTATTTTACGCTCATTCCCCTCACTTTCCGCGTATAACCCCACTAAAATGCGCAGAGAAGGAAATGTGAAAGGCACCGTGCTAGGGTATTGTTAGGCTATTCAAGCCTTCTGTCTAAGCTAGGGGATGCGACAGAACCCTGTGGGATTATTCTGAGTCTCACTTTAATGTCGTCATAGGGCACAGCAATTCATAATAGTGCTAAGGAGCTTAGAATTTCATAGTTATACCCAGAAGTACATCGGTGAGTTCACATTTCTTTTGCGTTCTGGCCACCTGATGCTGCTCTCTCTATGCAGAGAAGTGTGTGCTCAATCACGTATTCAGCGCTCATTGGGCATTACACGCAAAAGTCGACAATCATCCAAGGGAACAAGACAACTAAACAAATTGCCCTGACGATGGTCTCCTCTTCTTCTCTTGAGTTTATATAAAAATACATAAAAATATGCTGATTCTTTGCCCCTTAACACTGTCAACCATACAGCTGCTCTTTTTTGACCCACGTATTCACTCCTCAAAGCCCAATTGTGCTTAATCGTCTCCGTTCTAATAAATTTCACCAATTCTTTGGGAGTACCTTTGCAGTAGAATGCGACGACTGTTAATGAAAAGATTATAAAAGTGTGACTCCCTTTAGCCAATCAAAACACAGCTCGACTGACACCCAACCTCACCTTTTTGCGGCCCTTCGGTGGCTCTAATTGATTGCAATGTGACAAAATTATTGCTCAAGAAAAAATTCCATTCCAAGTAGCATTTTTTTTTTAAACTGTCAATGTCTGCTTGAATATGACGTGAGTTGTTGTGCTCTGAGTTGTGACAATTCCTTAGGGCATACAAAAAGAAACGCTTTTATCACCAGTTTCAAGGTGATCACCCTTGCCGTCTTATAACTGACTTTCACTTTTTTAATAAAATGGTTTTTTTGTAATTTCTGACACCTTTGTTATGATGCTCTGAGTAGTCGGTTGTTGAAGTGGAAGGTGAGTGTCAATTTCTGTGGGTGTGCGCTTCGATCAGCTTTCCAACTGCCAGAAGATGAGCAGAATAAGGGAGCATAGGACTTGGAGCTCTAGATTGGCACTTGTAAATGCTCAGGGAAATGAAATTCGTGGTGTAAAATGTTGTCGTGAGTCCAAACGTGTTTGTATTGTAAGGTGAGGTGGAACACTTAATCGTCTCACCTCTTTACAAAGGTGGAGGTGAGCATGAGAAACACGAATCACACACCCTAGGAGGCTCTCCGTTGTTATAAGGCAATTTTGCAGAAACATTATTACAAATAAGGAAATGTGAAGGCAAATGGAATTGGCATGACAGTGCATCAGTCACGAATGCAAGGTGTGCCGATCTCAGCCCATTTGACAAGTCCTTACAAGCCCTTTCACAAACACAGTGTAGACGTCAAGGCTTTTTGAATTTCTTATAGTGACTGAGGCAACCATCAACAGCTGGCAGCACACCATTCGAAAAGAAGATTGACGGCTGGAACTTGTTGGCGCTTGAAAGAATTCACTAGGAATTTTGACACTCGTTATCTTGAGCACAAAAGCTTGGTTGAAACATTAACGCACATAATGGAGATTTTTTTTGGTTTACAATTCTTGACAATAGCTAAAAGTACTTAATCCACTTAAAATGAATAACATCAAATGTCAAAGAGAAAAAAGAATTGGTTACACCAAAGGCATACTTGAGTATCCACACCCATGTGCACATGCGTGACGCAAGCATGCAACACTCTGATTGACTCCATAACACTAAAATGTAGCGAACTTGATATTCTATTTCTATGCTTATCTATTTTTTTCCTAGAGGGAACCACGACCGCTTGAGAGATCAGAGCACTTAGAATGGGAATTCCGACCACTTACTTAAAAACTCATAAGTAGCGTGATGCCACCATGCATAAATCAATAAATTTGTACTTCTACCATGCCCCATTTCGGCTACCTCACTTCAATACTGAGCTATTTTATTTAAGAGTTGTTGGCATAAGAGTCTGTATTGTGCGTCAGTGCTTTCTCGTGTGCGGTAGCCAAGTAATGTGAAAAAGATCAAATGGAGGTAGTTTCTGGTTAGGTAAGAGCGTATTAAGGTTTAGCGCACATCATGGCGAATTAGACTAGTCAGTTACACATTTGTGTGTCCCGCAAAAGGATGTCAGCAGTTCCAGCCATCGGTATTGACCTGGGAACTACCTTCTCGTGTGTCGGCGTTCTTCAAAACAGCGAGGTAGAAATAATTGCTAACGCTCAAGGTTACAGCAAAATGCAGAGTTGCGTGGCTTTCACAGATGGAGAATGCCTCTTTGGTGATGCCGCTAAGAACCAGGCAGCCATAAACTCCCAAAATACTGTGTTTGATGTAAAGCGTCTAATTGGGCGTCGTTTCAATGATGCGGCAGTGCAAAGTGATATGAAGCGCTGGCCGTTCAAAGTGATCAATTCGAACGAGAAGCCGAAGATTGAAGTAAGGTGTTGGGGCGAAACAAAGCACTTCACTGCGGAGGAAATCTCGTCTATGGTGTTGCTGAGGTTGAAGGAGACAGCAGAGGCGCGTCTTGGTGTGAATGTAACAAGTGCAGTTATCACGGTACCGGCTTACTTTAACAGTAGCCAACGTCAAGCAACAATTAATGCAGGCAAAATAGCAGGTTTAAATGTAATACGTATCATTACTGAGCCAACGGCAGCTGCCCTTGCCTACTGTATGAAAAGGCGAGTTGACAGGCAGCGTAATGTGCTCATTGTCGATTTTGGTGGTGGTGCTTTCGATGTGTCCATCTTGTCCATGAAGAATGAAAAAATTGGGGTGAAGGCTGTTGGTGGTGACACGCATTTGGGTGGTGAGGACTTTGATTTACGACTGGTGGACTACTGTGTAGAGGCGTTCGGGCAGGAATACAAGGGAAAGGATTTGGCGACAGACCCAAAAGCCATTACCCGTCTGCGAAAGGCGTGTGAGAAGGCAAAGAAGACACTGAGTTTCGTTAAGTATACGAATATTATTGTAGAATCGCTGTTTGAGGGCATCGATTTCTCAGTATCAATTACACGGCACCGTTTTGAACAACTGTGTTCGGACCTCTTTCGTAGGATGCTGGAGGTTGCAGACAATGTGCTAAGTGATGCAAAAATGGACAAAGCTGATGTTCACGAGGTATTATTAGTGGATGGATCTACGCGTATTCCAAAGCTGCAGCAAATGCTGCGGGACTTCTTCAGTTGCAGTGAGTTGAACAAGTCCATAAACCCAGATGAGGCAGCAGCGCGCGGTGCAGCATTGATGGCGTCCACTCTGACTAGTAATAAGCCGCTGACGTTGCTGGAAGTGGCGCCTCTCTCGCTGGGTGTAACATCAACAGGTGGTTCAATGACAACTTTGCTAAAACGCAATGCAAGAATCCCAACGAAGACGACGTATCCATTTACTACGACTTTCGACAATCAACCGAGTTTGTCAATCCAGGTGTATGAGGGTGAGCATGCGATGGTACATGATAACAATATGTTAGGCGAATTCCTGTTGTCAGATATCTCACCGGCACCGCGTGGTGTGCCTCGAATTAAAATCACCTTTGCCATTGACGAAAATGGCATATTCAAGATGACAGCCGTGGAACAGTCGCCTGGAGGAGAGAATAACATCAATGCCAAGGAGAAGGGTTGCCTATCAGAGGAGGAGATTGAACAAATGGTGAATGATGCAAAGGAATTGAAGCAGGAGGATGAGAAGCAGCGGCGTAGGATGTTGGCGAAAATTGAGCTTGAGAACTGTATCTTTACTATTAAATCGAATATAGGGGATAACGAAGTAATACAAACGACATCAGAGGAGTTTCGTGAATACGCACTTGAGATGTGTGAGAGGGCAATCCAGTGGATGAAGTCTGACCAACAGGCCACAGCGGAGGACTACGAGCTTATGCGGAAGGACATTGAAAGCGTCTGTGCTTCTTTTCTGCCATCAAAGGTGCCCGACTCGTGAGCACCAAAGATGGGGAGGGCGGAATGGACACCCTAGCAAATCAAATCAAATTCAAAGCTACAAGTCTCGATGCGCACTCACCTCTCCCCACGGGAAATTGTTACACTTTTTTTGTATTTCCATGACTAAATTTAAGTTTTTATGTACCCGTTTGACTATTCAACTACCCGTTCACATGCACCATGGAACCTGTTTATGATGCCTTCAAAGAAGACTTCAGTGGTCAGTTAACTTCTTATTTCTTATGCAAGTACTGAGGGCACTTTAAAAGGCTAAGGTTTAAGCTACTCGAGTCCAACAGAAGCAATTGTCTTATAATGCACGCTCCCAAACCTAAACACCGTCTTTGTGCCACAAATCGGTGGTTCTCCGTTCCACGGGCAACTGGCAATGGATCACCAACTACTGGTTATCATCATGACATCCCAAAACAGGACAGACCTGGCAGCAATCCACTTTAGACTAGAAAATCGTGGAGATATCCGCTGAAGCCTTCAATACTTCCATGGAGGCTTCTGTGTCCACGTGTGCGACTGTACCGAAACATTTCCATGCTGACAGCGACAAGTGTGGCACCAAAACTTGATCAAGATAACCCATAGAGAATATCGGTATGTTTTAGTTAAAATCCTTAACTGAGATTTATAAATCGTACTCATTGTACACTTCTGAGTCAGTGTCAAACGCCGGTGACCACGTAAGGCTCTGTAGCGGGTCTAATCCAAACCATCGAAGCAGAAACAATCCGGTCTCTTTGAAAGGTCCTGTTCATCGATGAAATGGAATCAATCTTGAGATTGGGCTAGGGATTGAACAACTCGCCAGTTAGAAGTGGTGTGACTTGTATCATGCTTAAAATACCGCTTTTGAATGAAAAGAGGAAGAAGAAGAAGAAGAAGAAGAAGAAGAAGCATGACCAAGTCCTTCCACTGTGTTCTGCGACTTGGAATTTGGACTCATCCCTCTTGTTTGACTCTGCAGCAGACAAAGTGCCAAATCTTAGAATTGTGGTAACTCAGTTGCATTCTAGTGACTCAAAGTGGAGTAGTGGTTTGGCCTCACCTGTAAAATGTACGCGAAGACATGTTAGAAGTGTTACAAACTCCAATCTGTTCAGCGGCAAATGTAATCATGCTACTTCTAACACCTCAAGACTGATCTGAGGAGATGGTTTTACAACCGAGGTGTGAAGCTAGCCGACGGCAAACTACACATCATTTGGTCTCCTGACATTCAAAGTTAATGTGTATACGGGCTTGTCAAGGGTGAAAAAATGTTTGAAGGAGACAAATTGTTAGCGTTGTTTAGTCCTTTGAATGTGGATGTTCACTTACAGTGACTCACGAAGTGGATTGCCAGTGTCGCTTGATCGGTGTATTTGATCGGCGCTTGACAAGTGCAAGTTGAGCTATTTTTACAATTTGCGAGACAGAAAATACTTGCCTAATCTTCGGTCGGAATAAAATGTAGGCTAGCTGGAATGAAGAGAATAAGTTCTTTGTGAACCAGGGATCACCTGAATGAGGAGTGACACGATCCCCTTCAACTCTGTAAATTGAAGTAGGAAAGAGCATAGTTAGATGAAATACTTACTTATTTATGAAAAGAGGCATGTCAAAATTCAAAACGGGTCCTTTGTTTTAAATAAGAGTCATAGTTCCGCGAAAATAGCGACATTTAATGTCTGATATAGGTAAGTGGAATACTGAGTGGACTATAGAGAGAGTGCCACTCTATGTTAAAGCATCCGAATGGCCTATAAAATGAAAAATTTCTACACTGATGGGCACTTCTCACTTCTCTCATAGCCTTTAGACATTTTTATTTCCTCAGCTCGCCTAGGCTTCACCCTCTACGCTTTCTTAGCAAGGCGCCTTAATAACCTGCGATGAGATTGTTTCTAGGCTCACAGTCCATTGCGAGCTATGCTATGTGCACCTACAGGACTCAAATCACAACGAGAAGCTCCATTGTCAAATAAATGCAGATGGTGAAGAAACACTGACTAAAGGGCTGAGGAAATGGAATGATTTTCTTACACGACAATCAATTCACTCTGCTTGTGAAGACGCATTCGTCACACACAAGTCGAATGAAGCCACTCAAGGGCTAGTGAGAGGTATGAATTACTGGCTGCCAAATCACATGTTGATTGGTTGAGCAAAGTCACACAATTGAATTCTCTTCTTTGGCAGTCCTCTTCGTCTATTTTTTAACCAAGAAACACAGATACGTTGCAATATTTGTGGTCTTGACGAATAAAAGGTGGCGCACATGACCTAATCTCGTCTGTTACCTGTTTAGACAGAAAAGTAATGCACAGATTCAAGATGAGTGGTTAAACAAATTCGCGCAATAGGAAGGCGGGCACAGACTGCTTCTCGTTTGTAATGGGTCACATTTTGTAAAGTTTGAGTGGGATCTACTGTGATACTAGCTTATAATCAAACTATCATTGATATGAGAGTGACCAAGTGGTTAGAAAATCAGGCAAAACTCATGCTTTAATGCGCATTCGTTATTCGCCTCACCCCATTTATACTTATACTACTGATGAAATAATGAGTAAGCACAAACGCTGTGCTTGAATTAACTACCCTTCTATCAGCTATAAAAACAAGGTTTCCTCAGTTTACTTAGGTACCATTCACTCATGCAAACACCACTTTATATGTTTTACACTTTCAGCTTAAACTAACTAGGTAGCAAGGATAGCAAACCACTTCTGATGTGTTGCATTCGAATTATGATTCCAAGGCAACGAGAAGTAGCTGAGCGAGTCGTAAAGAGCATCTAGGCAAATGTTTAAGAGAATTTATGTAACTTAGCTGAGAGCACTACTAAGCACTAGACACGAAAACACAGCCCTGTGTGCAAGGTTGTCGATCACCAAATGTCAACACATTTGGGCTCTCGAATGTCATCAGTAAAATCGTCGTCGATCTTGTAGTCATGTCACACCAGATGCGTCATCACTAATCCATCGAAGAAGCGAGCTAATTTTAAAAGTCCAGTAGGGAATAATCGACAGAACTTGTAAACTACCCGCTAAGTTGATGCGTCTTATGCGTCGCTATCATCTACACCTTATTTTCCGACTTTTACTTCACTCGCTAGTGTGTGTGGCTATTTTGCATTCTTCTATTCAAAATTAACTAAATTTCGTCCGTTTATTATGCTTGCACCATTTAGACTCGGCAGAACTCGAAATGAGGAGTTAATTTCCCAGATATCACTCAATCAGATGTACAGCAGTAAAAGGAGAAAGACAAAAATAGAATAAAGGAGACAAGAGACAACTTCGTCTCCAAAGAGGTCAAATTAAAAAAAAGAAATTTAAAATAAAACAGTGAAAAATGGAAAATTACAGAGGGATGTAAAAATAGCAGTCAAATAAAATGCAAAGGAGATAAAAGGAAATAAAATATGGAAAGAAATATTAAAAAATTTGGTGAATGCTCCTGTAATGACAGTGGTGTTTAAATGCGCTACGCAGGTGAGAGGCGGGAGGACAGTTTTAACGCGGTTGCGGACGCACCTGCTTCCTCTCGGGAGTTGGGAGTGCTCTCGGCGTAGATACACGTCTACCGCTCTTGTCCGACAGCCTTACAATAAGGAATGTCTCTTAGCATTCTGCCTTCTAATAGCAGGTTGGAAATGAGGAGAGGGAAGATTCCTCTACACGGAATTTTCCAATTATCTACACAAAATTGTTTTTTTTAACGCGATCGTGGACGCACGTGCTTCCTCTCAGGAGTCGGGAGTGCTCTCGGCGTAGATACACGTCTACCGCTCTTGTCCAACAGCCTTACAATAAGGAATGGCTTGTAATATTCCACCTTCTAATAGCAGGGTGGGAAAGAAGGAAGAGGAGGAAAGGGAAGACCTCGCTACACCTCCCGATCGCTCACTGTCAAAGTTGACGAAAATGCATTCACTGATTTCAAACAAACTCAACCACCCTATTGCACTGCTCACATGAAAGCATTCATGACGAAAAAATCTCCAGTTTTTTTTACTCATATCTGCTTAATTATTAACATGATGTATCTTGACCCGTTCTTGACCTAATCTTCACACTTTAATGTATGTCTATCTGAGATCTACCATCCACATTTTAAAATTAAGCGCAGCATTTTTTCCATTTTACTACATCCTTGCCAATCTATCGAATCTCTAGAAGAGTCCTCCTTTGCGTTAAGGTGGACTTTTCCACGGAACCACTTTTGCGCATCAAAGTTTCCTCGTAAGTGGAAGTTAAGGCAATGCAAATACTAGAGTGTCAGAGAGTAAGAACCCTTTCTATTTGCACAATTTCTGTCCTACTCTCGCTAAGTGGAGAGCCTACACGAGAGTGAAAGAGGAGGAAAGTGAGTGAACTATGCCAAGGTGAAGGCGACCTAGATCTGTAAAATGAATCACTGGTACAATTAACATGCCAAAAGTCTACTCAGCCTTTGTCAAATCACCAAAGTAGCAGAAAATACATGGAAAAATTAAAGAAGCAATAAAACCGGCCATAAATTGGCTAGGGAAGCAGAGACACGAGTAGTTGCCTCATTGGGTTGCATAGCACACCGAATGGACTCATCAGTTCAATTTAAACAAAAACGTATGCTATGCGTATAAGACTTTCCGCTAGACTAAACCTTTTTTTTTAAAAAAAAAACCTGTTTAGCGCATAAAGACTTCACTGAAGAGGCGTGGAGGCGTAGTGGTGCGACAAATTACGCAGCGCTGATGTACAAATGGGCTGAGGAGCAATGACACGACCCGGAGGTCACATGCTGCCCGGCCAAAGCATACACGCGATTGTTCAAGTGCCTCCGTAAACCGAGGCGAGGACTTAGACAAGCTGCTCGATTACCTCAGTCCGTTTTGTCAATAACTCACTTTTATAAGCAGTAAATCAACGTGTCACCTTAATTTAGCATTCATTTTGCTGTGCACTAGGTTTGATAATACATTACTTTGATGTCTACCTCCTCCGTGGAAGTGATTAGTAGCTCAGTGGTGCCAGCGCGAATTTGAGGTGTTTACTTTTACTCAAATTAGCTGCTCATAGTCGTTTTGGTGCCTCTTCCATCTGCGCCAACGGACAAACACGGCAATGTAGATGGGGAGGAGGCAATAATCTACAGCTTTGAAAAATGACAACTTCGCCATCGAAGTCAAGTGCCCCCATCAGGTCTTTCCATTTGCACGAGCACACATGCATGTGTGAAGAGGTTCAGGGTTTCTCTC
Source organism: Taenia multiceps (assembly GCA_001923025.3). NCBI lineage: Eukaryota > Metazoa > Platyhelminthes > Cestoda > Cyclophyllidea > Taeniidae > Taenia > Taenia multiceps. The sequence goes on along the minus strand of CM010315.2, from coordinate 1,648,582 downwards.
AAAATTTTTTATATGACATTTTCAAATGACATCTTAGGTGATTTGTGGGTATTGAAGCATTCTTCCTTGTTTTGATTTATTGACTGTCTCATCTCTTGCCACCTAGTGTCAGCACTGGTTGGTGAGTAGACGCTACTAACATTGGGCTACATTGTTGTCTTGTCAACCAGAGAGGCTTGACACCTTCTTCAAAAGCACACTGCCATCACAATCTGTCACGTCTGTATGTGAGCGGAAGATGAGGCTGATTCGTAGTCCGTCGGTTGTTTCGTGCGTTCTTTTAGGCGCATGATGCTTGCCGTGCTGCGGAGGAACACTTGATGGAAGGGAGGCGAGTGGTAAGGAGAACAAGATTACGACAATGACCATTCATAGTGAATCGCTGAGGTGGATGCAAATGGGTAAATGAAAATGGGTCAGAGCTAAGGGAGAGCGAGGCGGATTTAAGTAGGAATGTGCATGAATTGTATGCCCGCGTGAGAGAATGGACTAATTGACCTTTTAATGAATAAATAAATAAATAAATGTAGTCGGTTTGGTGCCTCTTTTACTTTCTTCATTGTATGCTGCCGGCATTGGTCACATTTGATGTGCCGAGAGTGCTGCAGACAGGAGATCACTGCTTTACCACTGGCTAAGGGGCCAAGCAAAGCGACGAAGTTGTCATAACACATTAAAACATTGTACTTTAAGGCTTGCTAATGCAGCGCAAACTTTTTGTAATAACCACACAAGCTATAGCATGCGCAAACAAGTACCTGTGCGTCGGGATTGCCTTAAAGCGGTAGATCAGTACTACCCAAATTTTTTTCTACTTAAAAGAAATGGAGAGAAAGAGATCAGTAGTATAAGACGTCCTAGCAGAAGGGCTGGTAGTCAACGTGGTAATCACACTTATCATTACCTCGACAGTCTATCAAATGGCACAATTGTAGCGTCCCGAGGCTCCCCTTAGGGTAAAAGAAGGCACAGTACCAGGGCAGAAGATATACTCTGGAACCAGAGGGATTGGCGGCCGGTTGGCACGGCCCGGGCAGTACAATATGGCCACCCAAGTGACCGAAACCGACAGTTCGAACAAACAAAGCATTACAATGGTAGAGGCTTAAGAGCGTACAATAATCTCGCCTTGATTGGGTAATGAAGGACTGTAAATGGTGCGTCAGCGCTCTTCAGAGCGTCAGTTGTATCTCCCAAGAGTCGAACGCTACAAGAAGTCTTAAATTAGGCGCCAAAGGCGGTGTTTTAATTCAGACCCACAAATAAACGCACATTGTTATGAATGTGCTCAAGCATAATACACAACTTCAGGGAACCGGGCCAACCACAAATGGGTCCACCGATGGAGTAGGAATGATGAGTACCCATTCAGAGGCTAGAAGTAGGTCAACTCTTTGCAGCAAAACTATTCTGATTAAAAATATTCTCTGTTGCATCCTAGCACACATTACATTTCATTAGGAGGCGGAGCTTTGTGTAATACTTTGATTGTTCGTCGGACTTGTTGTTTTAGTTTATCCCAGCACTGAAGGTCACGACTATCAACCATGTCGAAAGGTCTTCAGTCTGTCTGTGCGTCGATAGTACATGTGGGCAGCAATGTTGGCAGCATTGTTAAAACCTCATATTGGCGTAAGAAGGGCGCATGCGGCGGATGGGAGAATCTGTGATGTCTTGTAGTAGAGGACATTTGGTCCAGTGGACTGAAGCAGAGAGTGAGCAATCGATGCTTCTTCCACCTCCTCAAAGGAAATTTTGATAGAAATGGCTAGACAAAACCGAAAGGAAATCAGAATGACTGCCAGAAGCCAACGCAAAACCCATTTCTTGCGAAAATGTTTTAAACTCCCATCTTTTACCGAATGACACCACTTCCTGACTAGTGCTTTGACGGTTGGCGAGGGACCTGCTCAATAACTAGCACAATTGCTCTTCCTCTAAGCAGATCAGGTCCAGCAGAATTGCTGAGAGGAATCTGTGGTGTTGGATTCAGACAAGTTGATGATCGACGCAGCCTTTTGTGGATGATTTTTACAGTACCTACTGCGTTTTGATGGCCTACGTGGGCGGTTGACCAAGAGGAGCACTGACAGTGACACTCAGTTACAACTCGAATGCGATACAACTTATCTAGACTTCTCCACACAAAATGCTGATATGGAACTAGGCATTTTACCTTACAATCTACGCCCGCCTTATGTTTCATTCCTTGCATTTACAGTAGTCCACCTCACCTTCCGTGCTGCAGGTTAAGAAATCCGGTTGTGTACGTTGTCGGAACTTTCTTACTTCTCCAGCCTGTTGAAACGGTTCACATATTATTACAAAATTAAATAGGGCTTCGTACAACTCTACTATAAGAGATGAGGTTGTGGAGAGCGGTGGAAGTGTAGAAGACTCAATAGCCGTTACCTTCACCTGTGTCCGGGGTTGCTTCACCTCACACCAAGATCTATCCATCCATGCAATTGCCAGTCCTTCCTTAGCTGAGATGCTTTCGATGCCACCCTTCAACTGCCCTGGTCTGTAGTCTTCAGGAAAGCTATTAACAGCTCAAGCGTCACTAGCCATGACTATATAGAAAAGTTGGTTGGGCAGTTTCCTATTGCACCTGGACGAAGGCAGCAGTTGTGCGGAAACGCAGTGCCTCCACCACTCGTTTGCCAGATAGTTACGACTGGGCAGCTTAGAAGTGTGATAGGCATGGCAAGGAGGAATAGACGCAAAAACTATGCTAAATCCTTTCCATATCTAAATAACTCTGCTTTGAGCTCAGTTTTCTTGCCACTATCAGTGGACAAGGGTGATGGCCCATCACGCTACATTGGTGGCAGCGAGAAGCGGATCCGACTTTGATGGATTTTATTCTGCTCCATGCCGCTGCTGGCAAATGTTGACGGTGTAAAAGAAGTGCACATGCTACGGATGGGAGAATCTCTTTTTATGCCATAACAGAACGGCTGAGATCGACGTCTATCTTCGGCACCTCCTTCGCTCTTGTGTTCTGGAAGGCAGCTATTAACAACAGAAACGACACTAGCTGTGAATTCCATGTCCAGTAGAACTGCCAAGAAGGATTCGTAAGCTCTCTCTCCTGTTATTGGACAACTCGCCTCCCTTCGCCAAAATGCGTATCTACAGATGTAGAATGTGCAGGACGCCATTGGATAGCATCGTTTTGTGCTTTGCGCACTTGGATCGCGTGCGCCTTGTTCCTATGAGGCTCGATCGCCCCACTTGCTTAGGGTTCTACAATGCCCTCGCGTTGCTTCTACGGCATCAAAAAAGTCTGGAATCACAATATACGTCTTTGCTGTACCGAGTGTTACGCAAAACTGATGTAACTACTATAAGAACATATGCGCTCGAATCTCGATGACTGGCACGGCTAGCTCGTGGGTGCATCTCGCAGCACTGATTACGTTGTGATGGCTGACACGGGAGGCTGACCAAGAGGAACGTCGGGGACGATGCTCGAAAGAAGAGAGGGACTGTGTAATACTTTGTTTATTCGAACTCCCTGTTTCGGTGACTTAGTTGACCATACTGTACTAGCCGGTTGGCAGGCCTCCGAGCCGTGCCAACAGTTCCCCAAGCCCTCTGCTTTCAGAATATATATTCTGTCCAAGTACTATGCCTCCTTTTACCTCAAAGGCAGTCTCCGGACGCTTTATGGTTCCCATGTAGAACAGAACTCCAGATCCAGTGGGATCGCTAAGAGTGATCAGTAGATTTGCGACCTCTTTCAAAACCATGTCTTGGTTTTTTCTTAGATCAGCAACTCGTTTGTAAGTAAAATTCTACGGAACTTGTGTTCTTTGACAGCATACTTAGGGATGCAGTCACTTTAGACTTCACAAGCTACAATTTTAACATGCAAAATAGCCATAGGATCTGTAATACTTTGTTTGTTCGAACTACCGGTTTAGGTCACTTGGGTGGCCATCTTGTTCTAGCCGGTTGGTCGGCCTCTGGGCCGTGCCAACAGCACCCAAGTCCTCTGTTCCCGGAATATATATATTCTGCCCTAGTACTGCGCCTTCTTTTACCACAAAGGGAGCCTCGGGACGCTACAGGATCCATTAGTAGAACACTATTAGAGCCTAACCTAGCAGAAATAGAAGTCAAAGTGCCGAAAGCCAAACAGTCGGTGGGAACAAAATAGCGGGAGCTCTTGCAGTCTACCTTTGCTTACTTGCTTGTACAAGTTTCGCAAATGAACACCTCTTCACAACAAAAAAACTACAAGAATTTACTACCGATAAAAACTTGTTGCACTAATAATTAATCGTAGTGTAAAATATACCGAAAACACAGTAAAAAAGCATAAAATAGCATATCTTATGGGACTTTAATAATGTTATTTTTTAGGTAATCACGTACAAAAATATAACGCATGCTTAACTAATAGGGATATTATTAACTAAAAATAGAAAAATTTTCTATCGTCTAAAAATTTTACCATATTGTTGCATTAAATAGCAATATTATTGCAAAAAACAATTAGGCACAAAACTCATAGAAAATGATCCTATCACATTGAAAAAGAAACTTTGTTTATTCATAGCACTAACTTGACCAAAAGGACTGCGGAACCTTGAACAGGTGTTGTGGTGCATCGAGGATTCAAAACGCAAGGATGACGCTATGGAAATACATTGTAGTACTTGCAGTCTTATCGCTATTCAGTTAAGCATACAAATGTGCATTTAATAATATCTTTTTTGCTTAATTTTATTTTACTTTTTTAATTATACGGTAACGGGGAGGCTAATAACACAAAATTAAACTCTACAAGCCCTATATATTGGTAGAAACAGGTAACACAATATACATTTTCCAGGGAGGTTTCTAGGTTTTTTTATTTTAGGAGTATGATTTGCTTAAAATAGGCTTTAAAGAAAAAGTAGTTGAAAAATATAAATGACCAGAGAATGCAGCCGACGTCAAAATAAATCAAAACCTCATTGTTACAATAAAATTATAACAATGTAATGTAATGTAATCTTAAAAAGCAAAAGCGAAAACAAAAGACAATAAACTAAAGTGAATAGAAATGTAAAAAAACCATGGTCGAATTGCCTCATCATGTCCCCTACCCATTTACCAGATGTGGACAAGAGTAGCAGCGCATTGTGGGAAGTGGATACGAAAGATGAGAGCGATGAATCGTCCACCGCCGAGACACCGGAGAGCTTAAATACAAAAGGTAAGTCACGAGTTTAAGCTGTGGCAGAGCAAAAAAAAATAAAAGATGTAGGCTAAAAAAACTAAGGATAAGGTCATTGCAAAACTACGCGCCAAAAAATCAGCTATTGGTTAAAGGAAAAGCAAAAATAATGGCAATACAAAAGGAATATGTGTGAATAGAAATAAAGAAAAAAAGTAAAGTTAAAAGCGGTAGTAAAAAAGAAATGAAAAAAATATGTCACCCAAAGAAAGAGACTAAGAATAAATCAAAAATCAATAAGAAAAAGAGTTAGGAGGTGATGAAAAGAAAACAACTTGTAAATAAAAGGGAAGCAAAAAGAAATTGTTGCTCAAGAAAGGACGAAGACAAAAAATATTAAAAAAAGGGAAATGATATGACGAATATGATTTTAAAAAAAGGGTAGAATGAATGGAGAGGGTTAGAAGAGATGGGAGTGTGGTGTGATGGAGAAGTGAGTGGTGTGGAATGCTGATGCCTTCTTATTCATTTCCACTTAGAAGAGGAGACAGAGAGCAGCGGTGAGTCGGAGGAGGTGGAGACGGAGGAGCCGTCAACCGCTGAGGAAGCAGAAGATGCATTGTCAACTGGTAAGTGATGCGTGAGTAGTGAGGCTTGCATTGGGAATGATGGGGGAAGATGTGGAGGGGGGTTTTGATGAGCGGCGAGGAGGAGGTGTTGGGTGAGATGTGTGAGGAGGTTGGTGGTATGGTTGGAGTGAAGTGACGGCGAGTGGTGTGGTTGGTGGAGAAGGCATAATTGGAGGAGAGGAGGAGTAGGAGGAGAGGAGGAGGAGGAGGAGGAGGAGGAGGAGGAGAGGAGGAGGAGTAGGAGGAGGAGGAGGTTGTGGGCGAGTTGTGTGAAGGAGGAAGGTGAATGCGAGTGAGGATGAAGAGCGCAGGTGTTGGAGGAGGTGGATGGTGGAGTCGGGAGAGAGAGAAGTGGGGTTGTTTGGATGGAGAGGAAGTGGAAGTTGATTAGGAGGGAGTGTGAGTGTGAGTGTGAGTGTGAGTGTGAGGATGAGGGTGAGGGTGGTGAGAGATGTGAGTGTGGTGTGGTGGAGAAGTGAGTGGTGTGGAATGCTGATGCCTTCTTATTCATTTCCACTTAGAAGAGGAGACAGAGAGCAGCGGTGAGTCGGAGGAGGTGGAGACGGAGGAGCCGTCAACCGCTGAGGAAGCAGAAGATGCATTGTCAACTGGTAAGTGATGCGTGAGTAGTGAGGCTTGCATTGGGAATGATGGGGGAAGATGTGGAGGGGGGTTTTGATGAGCGGCGAGGAGGAGGTGTTGGGTGAGATGTGTGAGGAGGTTGGTGGTATGGTTGGAGTGAAGTGACGGCGAGTGGTGTGGTGAGTGGAGAAGGCATAATTGGAGGAGAGGAGGAGTAGGAGGAGAGGAGGAGGAGGAGGAGGAGAGGAGGAGGAGTAGGAGGTTGTGGGAGAGTTGTGTGAAGGAGGAAGGTGAATGCGAGTGAGGATGAAGAGGGCAGGTGTTGGAGGAGGTGGATGGTGGAGTCGAGAGAGAGAGAGAATTGGTGTTGTTTGGATGGAGAGGAAGTGGAAGTTGATTAGGAGGGAGTGTGAGTGTGAGTGTGAGTGTGAGTGTGAGGATGAGGGTGAGGGTGGTGAGAGATGTGAGTGTGGTGTGGTGGAGAAGTGGGTGTTGTGGAATGCTGATGCCTTCTTATTCATTTCCACTTAGAAGAGGAGACAGAGAGCAGCGGTGAGTCGGAGGAGGTGGAGACGGAGGAGCCGTCAACCGCTGAGGAAGCAGAAGATGCATTGTCAACTGGTAAGTGATGCGTGAGTAGTGAGGCTTGCATTGGGAATGATGGGGGAAGATGTGGAGGGGGGTTTTGATGAGCGGCGAGGAGGAGGTGTTGGGTGAGATGTGTGAGGAGGTTGGTGGTATGGTTGGAGTGAAGTGACGGCGAGTGGTGTGGTTGGTGGAGAAGGCATAATTGGAGGAGAGGAGGAGGAGGAGGAGGAGGAGGAGGAGGGAGGAGGAGGAGTAGGAGGAGGAGGAGGAGGTTGTGGGAGAGTTGTGTGAAGGAGGAAGGTGAATGCGAGTGAGGATGAAGAGGGCAGGTGTTGGAGGAGGTGGATGGTGGAGTCGGGAGAGAGAGAAGTGGGGTTGTTTGGATGGAGAGGAAGTGGAAGTTGATTAGGAGGGAGTGTGAGTGTGAGTGTGAGTGTGAGGATGAGGGTGAGGGTGGTGAGAGATGTGAGTGTGGTGTGGTGGAGAAGTGAGTGGTGTGGAATGCTGATGCCTTCTTATTCATTTCCACTTAGAAGAGGAGACAGAGAGCAGCGGTGAGTCGGAGGAGGTGGAGACGGAGGAGCCGTCAACCGCTGAGGAAGCAGAAGATGCATTGTCAACTGGTAAGTGATGCGTAAGTAGTGAGGCTTGCATTGGGAATGATGGGGCAAGATGTGGAGGGGGGTTTTGATGAGCGGCGAGGAGGAGGTGTTGGGTGAGATGTGTGAGGAGGTTGGTGGTATAGTTGGAGTGAAGTGACGGCGAGTGGTGTGGTTGGTGGAGAAGGCATAATTGGAGGAGAGGAGGAGGAGGAGGAGAGGAGGAGGAGTAGGAGTAGGAGGAGGAGGAGGAGGTTGTGGGAGAGTTGTGTGAAGGAGGAAGGTGAATGCGAGTGAGGATGAAGAGGGCAGGTGTTGGAGGAGGTGGATGGTGGAGTCGGGAGAGAGAGAAGTGGGGTTGTTTGGATGGAGAGGAAGTGGAAGTTGATTAGGAGGGAGTGTGAGTGTGAGTGTGAGTGTGAGGATGAGGGTGAGGGTGGTGAGAGATGTGAGTGTGGTGTGGTGGAGAAGTGAGTGGTGTGGAATGCTGATGCCTTCTTATTCATTTCCACTTAGAAGAGGAGACAGAGAGCAGCGGTGAGTCGGAGGAGGTGGAGACGGAGGAGCCGTCAACCGCTGAGGAAGCAGAAGATGCATTGTCAACTGGTAAGTGATGCGTAAGTAGTGAGGCTTGCATTGGGAATGATGGGGGAAGATGTGGAGGGGGGTTTTGATGAGCGGCGAGGAGGAGGTGTTGGGTGAGATGTGTGAGGAGGTTGGTGGTATGGTTGGAGTGAAGTGACGGCGAGTGGTGTGGTTGGTGGAGAAGGCATAATTGGAGGAGAGGAGGAGTAGGAGGAGAGGAGGAGGAGGAGGAGGAGGAGGAGGAGTAGGAGGAGGAGGAGGAGGTTGTGGGAGAGTTGTGTGAAGGAGGAAGGTGAATGCGAGTGAGGATGAAGAGGGCAGGTGTTGGAGGAGGTGGATGGTGGAGTCGGGAGAGAGAGAAGTGGGGTTGTTTGGATGGAGAGGAAGTGGAAGTTGATTAGGAGGGAGTGTGAGTGTGAGTGTGAGTGTGAGGATGAGGGTGAGGGTGGTGAGAGATGTGAGTGTGGTGTGGTGGAGAAGTGAGTGGTGTGGAATGCTGATGCCTTCTTATTCATTTCCACTTAGAAGAGGAGACAGAGAGCAGCGGTGAGTCGGAGGAGGTGGAGACGGAGGAGCCGTCAACCGCTGAGGAAGCAGAAGATGCATTGTCAACTGGTAAGTGATGCGTAAGTAGTGAGGCTTGCATTGGGAATGATGGGGGAAGATGTGGAGGGGGGTTTTGATGAGCGGCGAGGAGGAGGTGTTGGGTGAGATGTGTGAGGAGGTTGGTGGTATGGTTGGAGTGAAGTGACGGCGAGTGGTGTGGTTGGTGGAGAAGGCATAATTGGAGGAGAGGAGGAGTAGGAGGAGGAGGAGGAGGAGGAGGAGGAGGAGGAGGAGGAGAGGAGTAGGAGGAGGGAGGAGGAGGTTGTGGGAGAGTTGTGTGAAGGAGGAAGGTGAATGCGAGTGAGGATGAAGAGGGCAGGTGTTGGAGGAGGTGGATGGTGGAGTCGGGAGAGAGAGAAGTGGGGTTGTTTGGATGGAGAGGAAGTGGAAGTTGATTAGGAGGGAGTGTGAGTGTGAGTGTGAGTGTGAGGATGAGGGTGAGGGTGGTGAGAGATGTGAGTGTGGTGTGGTGGAGAAGTGAGTGGTGTGGAATGCTGATGCCTTCTTATTCATTTCCACTTAGAAGAGGAGACAGAGAGCAGCGGTGAGTCGGAGGAGGTGGAGACGGAGGAGCCGTCAACCGCTGAGGAAGCAGAAGATGCATTGTCAACTGGTAAGTGATGCGTAAGTAGTGAGGCTTGCATTGGGAATGATGGGGGAAGATGTGGAGGGGGGTTTTGATGAGCGGCGAGGAGGAGGTGTTGGGTGAGATGTGTGAGGAGGTTGGTGGTATGGTTGGAGTGAAGTGACGGCGAGTGGTGTGGTTGGTGGAGAAGGCATAATTGGAGGAGAGGAGGAGTAGGAGGAGAGGAGGAGGAGGAGGAGGAGGAGGAGAGGAGGAGGAGTAGGAGGAGGAGGAGGAGGTTGTGGGAGAGTTGTGTGAAGGAGGAAGGTGAATGCGAGTGAGGATGAAGAGGGCAGGTGTTGGAGGAGGTGGATGGTGGAGTCGGGAGAGAGAGAAGTGGGGTTGTTTGGATGGAGAGGAAGTGGAAGTTGATTAGGAGGGAGTGTGAGTGTGAGTGTGAGTGTGAGGATGAGGGTGAGGGTGGTGAGAGATGTGAGTGTGGTGTGGTGGAGAAGTGAGTGGTGTGGAATGCTGATGCCTTCTTATTCATTTCCACTTAGAAGAGGAGACAGAGAGCAGCGGTGAGTCGGAGGAGGTGGAGACGGAGGAGCCGTCAACCGCTGAGGAAGCAGAAGATGCATTGTCAACTGGTAAGTGATGCGTAAGTAGTGAGGCTTGCATTGGGAATGATGGGGGAAGATGTGGAGGGGGGTTTTGATGAGCGGCGAGGAGGAGGTGTTGGGTGAGATGTGTGAGGAGGTTGGTGGTATGGTTGGAGTGAAGTGACGGCGAGTGGTGTGGTTGGTGGAGAAGGCATAATTGGAGGAGAGGAGGAGTAGGAGGAGAGGAGGAGGAGGAGGAGGAGGAGGAGGAGGAGGAGGAGGAGGAGGAGGAGGTTGTGGGAGAGTTGTGTGAAGGAGGAAGGTGAATGCGAGTGAGGATGAAGAGGGCAGGTGTTGGAGGAGGTGGATGGTGGAGTCGGGAGAGAGAGAAGTGGGGTTGTTTGGATGGAGAGGAAGTGGAAGTTGATTAGGAGGGAGTGTGAGTGTGAGTGTGAGTGTGAGGATGAGGGTGAGGGTGGTGAGAGATGTGAGTGTGGTGTGGTGGAGAAGTGAGTGGTGTGGAATGCTGATGCCTTCTTATTCATTTCCACTTAGAAGAGGAGACAGAGAGCAGCGGTGAGTCGGAGGAGGTGGAGACGGAGGAGCCGTCAACCGCTGAGGAAGCAGAAGATGCATTGTCAACTGGTAAGTGATGCGTAAGTAGTGAGGCTTGCATTGGGAATGATGGGGGAAGATGTGGAGGGGGGTTTTGATGAGCGGCGAGGAGGAGGTGTTGGGTGAGATGTGTGAGGAGGTTGGTGGTATGGTTGGAGTGAAGTGACGGCGAGTGGTGTGGTTGGTGGAGAAGGCATAATTGGAGGAGAGGAGGAGTAGGAGGAGAGGAGGAGGAGGAGGAGGAGGAGGAGGAGGAGGAGGAGGAGGAGGAGGAGGAGGAGGTTGTGGGAGAGTTGTGTGAAGGAGGAAGGTGAATGCGAGTGAGGATGAAGAGGGCAGGTGTTGGAGGAGGTGGATGGTGGAGTCGGGAGAGAGAGAAGTGGGGTTGTTTGGATGGAGAGGAAGTGGAAGTTGATTAGGAGGGAGTGTGAGTGTGAGTGTGAGTGTGAGGATGAGGGTGAGGGTGGTGAGAGATGTGAGTGTGGTGTGGTGGAGAAGTGAGTGGTGTGGAATGCTGATGCCTTCTTATTCATTTCCACTTAGAAGAGGAGACAGAGAGCAGCGGTGAGTCGGAGGAGGTGGAGACGGAGGAGCCGTCAACCGCTGAGGAAGCAGAAGATGCATTGTCAACTGGTAAGTGATGCGTAAGTAGTGAGGCTTGCATTGGGAATGATGGGGGAAGATGTGGAGGGGGGTTTTGATGAGCGGCGAGGAGGAGGTGTTGGGTGAGATGTGTGAGGAGGTTGGTGGTATGGTTGGAGTGAAGTGACGGCGAGTGGTGTGGTTGGTGGAGAAGGCATAATTGGAGGAGAGGAGAGGAGGAGGAGAGGAGGAGGAGGAGGAGGAGGAGAGGAGGAGGAGAGGAGGAGAGAGTAGGAGGAGGAGGAGGAGGTTGTGGGAGAGTTGTGTGAAGGAGGAAGGTGAATGCGAGTGAGGATGAAGAGGGCAGGTGTTGGAGGAGGTGGATGGTGGAGTCGGGAGAGAGAGAAGTGGGGTTGTTTGGATGGAGAGGAAGTGGAAGTTGATTAGGAGGGAGTGTGAGTGTGAGTGTGAGTGTGAGGATGAGGGTGAGGGTGGTGAGAGATGTGAGTGTGGTGTGGTGGAGAAGTGAGTGGTGTGGAATGCTGATGCCTTCTTATTCATTTCCACTTAGAAGAGGAGACAGAGAGCAGCGGTGAGTCGGAGGAGGTGGAGACGGAGGAGCCGTCAACCGCTGAGGAAGCAGAAGATGCATTGTCAACTGGTAAGTGATGCGTAAGTAGTGAGGCTTGCATTGGGAATGATGGGGGAAGATGTGGAGGGGGGTTTTGATGAGCGGCGAGGAGGAGGTGTTGGGTGAGATGTGTGAGGAGGTTGGTGGTATGGTTGGAGTGAAGTGACGGCGAGTGGTGTGGTTGGTGGAGAAGGCATAATTGGAGGAGAGGAGGAGTAGGAGGAGAGGAGGAGGAGGAGGAGGAGGAGGAGGAGGAGGAGGAGGAGGAGGAGGAGGAGGTTGTGGGAGAGTTGTGTGAAGGAGGAAGGTGAATGCGAGTGAGGATGAAGAGGGCAGGTGTTGGAGGAGGTGGATGGTGGAGTCGGGAGAGAGAGAAGTGGGGTTGTTTGGATGGAGAGGAAGTGGAAGTTGATTAGGAGGGAGTGTGAGTGTGAGTGTGAGTGTGAGGATGAGGGTGAGGGTGGTGAGAGATGTGAGTGTGGTGTGGTGGAGAAGTGAGTGGTGTGGAATGCTGATGCCTTCTTATTCATTTCCACTTAGAAGAGGAGACAGAGAGCAGCGGTGAGTCGGAGGAGGTGGAGACGGAGGAGCCGTCAACCGCTGAGGAAGCAGAAGATGCATTGTCAACTGGTAAGTGATGCGTAAGTAGTGAGGCTTGCATTGGGAATGATGGGGGAAGATGTGGAGGGGGGTTTTGATGAGCGGCGAGGAGGAGGTGTTGGGTGAGATGTGTGAGGAGGTTGGTGGTATGGTTGGAGTGAAGTGACGGCGAGTGGTGTGGTTGGTGGAGAAGGCATAATTGGAGGAGAGGAGGAGTAGGAGGAGAGGAGGAGGAGGAGGAGGAGGAGGAGGAGGAGGAGGAGGAGGAGGAGGAGGAGGAGGAGGAGGTTGTGGGAGAGTTGTGTGAAGGAGGAAGGTGAATGCGAGTGAGGATGAAGAGGGCAGGTGTTGGAGGAGGTGGATGGTGGAGTCGGGAGAGAGAGAAGTGGGGTTGTTTGGATGGAGAGGAAGTGGAAGTTGATTAGGAGGGAGTGTGAGTGTGAGTGTGAGTGTGAGGATGAGGGTGAGGGTGGTGAGAGATGTGAGTGTGGTGTGGTGGAGAAGTGAGTGGTGTGGAATGCTGATGCCTTCTTATTCATTTCCACTTAGAAGAGGAGACAGAGAGCAGCGGTGAGTCGGAGGAGGTGGAGACGGAGGAGCCGTCAACCGCTGAGGAAGCAGAAGATGCATTGTCAACTGGTAAGTGATGCGTAAGTAGTGAGGCTTGCATTGGGAATGATGGGGGAAGATGTGGAGGGGGGTTTTGATGAGCGGCGAGGAGGAGGTGTTGGGTGAGATGTGTGAGGAGGTTGGTGGTATGGTTGGAGTGAAGTGACGGCGAGTGGTGTGGTTGGTGGAGAAGGCATAATTGGAGGAGAGGAGGAGTAGGAGGAGAGGAGGAGGAGGAGGAGGAGGAGGAGGAGGAGGAGGAGGAGGAGGGAGGAGGAGGAGGAGGTTGTGGGAGAGTTGTGTGAAGGAGGAAGGTGAATGCGAGTGAGGATGAAGAGGGCAGGTGTTGGAGGAGGTGGATGGTGGAGTCGGGAGAGAGAGAAGTGGGGTTGTTTGGATGGAGAGGAAGTGGAAGTTGATTAGGAGGGAGTGTGAGTGTGAGTGTGAGTGTGAGGATGAGGGTGAGGGTGGTGAGAGATGTGAGTGTGGTGTGGTGGAGAAGTGAGTGGTGTGGAATGCTGATGCCTTCTTATTCATTTCCACTTAGAAGAGGAGACAGAGAGCAGCGGTGAGTCGGAGGAGGTGGAGACGGAGGAGCCGTCAACCGCTGAGGAAGCAGAAGATGCATTGTCAACTGGTAAGTGATGCGTAAGTAGTGAGGCTTGCATTGGGAATGATGGGGGAAGATGTGGAGGGGGGTTTTGATGAGCGGCGAGGAGGAGGTGTTGGGTGAGATGTGTGAGGAGGTTGGTGGTATGGTTGGAGTGAAGTGACGGCGAGTGGTGTGGTTGGTGGAGAAGGCATAATTGGAGGAGAGGAGGAGTAGGAGGAGGAGGAGGAGGAGGAGGAGGAGGAGGAGAGGAGGAGGAGGAGGAGGAGGAGGTTGTGGGAGAGTTGTGTGAAGGAGGAAGGTGAATGCGAGTGAGGATGAAGAGGGCAGGTGTTGGAGGAGGTGGATGGTGGAGTCGGGAGAGAGAGAAGTGGGGTTGTTTGGATGGAGAGGAAGTGGAAGTTGATTAGGAGGGAGTGTGAGTGTGAGTGTGAGTGTGAGGATGAGGGTGAGGGTGGTGAGAGATGTGAGTGTGGTGTGGTGGAGAAGTGAGTGGTGTGGAATGCTGATGCCTTCTTATTCATTTCCACTTAGAAGAGGAGACAGAGAGCAGCGGTGAGTCGGAGGAGGTGGAGACGGAGGAGCCGTCAACCGCTGAGGAAGCAGAAGATGCATTGTCAACTGGTAAGTGATGCGTAAGTAGTGAGGCTTGCATTGGGAATGATGGGGTAAGGTGTGCAGGGGGTTTTGATGAGCGGCGAGGAGGAGGTGTTGGGTGAGATGTGTGAGGAGGTTGGTGGTATGGTTGGAGTGAAGTGACGGCGAGTGGTGTGGTTGGTGGAGAAGGCATAATTGGAGGAGAGGAGGAGTAGGAGGAGAGGAGGAGGAGGAGGAGGAGGAGGAGGAGGAGGAGGAGGTTGTGGGAGAGTTGTGTGAAGGAGGAAGGTGAATGCGAGTGAGGATGAAGAGGGCAGGTGTTGGAGGAGGTGGATGGTGGAGTCGGGAGAGAGAGAAGTGGGGTTGTTTGGATGGAGAGGAAGTGGAAGTTGATTAGGAGGGAGTGTGAGTGTGAGTGTGAGTGTGAGGATGAGGGTGAGGGTGGTGAGAGATGTGAGTGTGGTGTGGTGGAGAAGTGAGTGGTGTGGAATGCTGATGCCTTCTTATTCATTTCCACTTAGAAGAGGAGACAGAGAGCAGCGGTGAGTCGGAGGAGGTGGAGACGGAGGAGCCGTCAACCGCTGAGGAAGCAGAAGATGCATTGTCAACTGGTAAGTGATGCGTAAGTAGTGAGGCTTGCATTGGGAATGATGGGGGAAGATGTGGAGGGGGGTTTTGATGAGCGGCGAGGAGGAGGTGTTGGGTGAGATGTGTGAGGAGGTTGGTGGTATGGTTGGAGTGAAGTGACGGCGAGTGGTGTGGTTGGTGGAGAAGGCATAATTGGAGGAGAGGAGGAGTAGGAGGAGAGGAGGAGGAGGAGGAGGAGGAGGAGGAGGAGGAGGTTGTGGGAGAGTTGTGTGAAGGAGGAAGGTGAATGCGAGTGAGGATGAAGAGGGCAGGTGTTGGAGGAGGTGGATGGTGGAGTCGGGAGAGAGAGAAGTGGGGTTGTTTGGATGGAGAGGAAGTGGAAGTTGATTAGGAGGGAGTGTGAGTGTGAGTGTGAGTGTGAGGATGAGGGTGAGGGTGGTGAGAGATGTGAGTGTGGTGTGGTGGAGAAGTGAGTGGTGTGGAATGCTGATGCCTTCTTATTCATTTCCACTTAGAAGAGGAGACAGAGAGCAGCGGTGAGTCGGAGGAGGTGGAGACGGAGGAGCCGTCAACCGCTGAGGAAGCAGAAGATGCATTGTCAACTGGTAAGTGATGCGTAAGTAGTGAGGCTTGCATTGGGAATGATGGGGGAAGATGTGGAGGGGGGTTTTGATGAGCGGCGAGGAGGAGGTGTTGGGTGAGATGTGTGAGGAGGTTGGTGGTATGGTTGGAGTGAAGTGACGGCGAGTGGTGTGGTTGGTGGAGAAGGCATAATTGGAGGAGAGGAGGAGGAGGAGGAGGAGGAGGAGGAGTAGGAGGAGGAGGAGGAGGTTGTGGGAGAGTTGTGTGAAGGAGGAAGGTGAATGCGAGTGAGGATGAAGAGGGCAGGTGTTGGAGGAGGTGGATGGTGGAGTCGGGAGAGAGAGAAGTGGGGTTGTTTGGATGGAGAGGAAGTGGAAGTTGATTAGGAGGGAGTGTGAGTGTGAGTGTGAGTGTGAGGATGAGGGTGAGGGTGGTGAGAGATGTGAGTGTGGTGTGGTGGAGAAGTGAGTGGTGTGGAATGCTGATGCCTTCTTATTCATTTCCACTTAGAAGAGGAGACAGAGAGCAGCGGTGAGTCGGAGGAGGTGGAGACGGAGGAGCCGTCAACCGCTGAGGAAGCAGAAGATGCATTGTCAACTGGTAAGTGATGCGTAAGTAGTGAGGCTTGCATTGGGAATGATGGGGGAAGATGTGGAGGGGGGTTTTGATGAGCGGCGAGGAGGAGGTGTTGGGTGAGATGTGTGAGGAGGTTGGTGGTATGGTTGGAGTGAAGTGACGGCGAGTGGTGTGGTTGGTGGAGAAGGCATAATTGGAGGAGAGGAGGAGTAGGAGGAGAGGAGGAGGAGGAGGAGGAGGAGGAGAGGAGGAGGAGTAGGAGGAGGAGGAGGAGGTTGTGGGAGAGTTGTGTGAAGGAGGAAGGTGAATGCGAGTGAGGATGAAGAGGGCAGGTGTTGGAGGAGGTGGATGGTGGAGTCGGGAGAGAGAGAAGTGGGGTTGTTTGGATGGAGAGGAAGTGGAAGTTGATTAGGAGGGAGTGTGAGTGTGAGTGTGAGTGAGTGAGGATGAGGGTGAGGGTGGTGAGAGATGTGAGTGTGGTGTGGTGGAGAAGTGAGTGGTGTGGAATGCTGATGCCTTCTTATTCATTTCCACTTAGAAGAGGAGACAGAGAGCAGCGGTGAGTCGGAGGAGGTGGAGACGGAGGAGCCGTCAACCGCTGAGGAAGCAGAAGATGCATTGTCAACTGGTAAGTGATGCGTAAGTAGTGAGGCTTGCATTGGGAATGATGGGGGAAGATGTGGAGGGGGGTTTTGATGAGCGGCGAGGAGGAGGTGTTGGGTGAGATGTGTGAGGAGGTTGGTGGTATGGTTGGAGTGAAGTGACGGCGAGTGGTGTGGTTGGTGGAGAAGGCATAATTGGAGGAGAGGAGGAGTAGGAGGAGAGGAGGAGGAGGAGGAGGAGGAGGAGGAGGAGGAGAGGAGGAGGAGGAGGAGGTTGTGGGAGAGTTGTGTGAAGGAGGAAGGTGAATGCGAGTGAGGATGAAGAGGGCAGGTGTTGGAGGAGGTGGATGGTGGAGTCGGGAGAGAGAGAAGTGGGGTTGTTTGGATGGAGAGGAAGTGGAAGTTGATTAGGAGGGAGTGTGAGTGTGAGTGTGAGTGTGAGGATGAGGGTGAGGGTGGTGAGAGATGTGAGTGTGGTGTGGTGGAGAAGTGAGTGGTGTGGAATGCTGATGCCTTCTTATTCATTTCCACTTAGAAGAGGAGACAGAGAGCAGCGGTGAGTCGGAGGAGGTGGAGACGGAGGAGCCGTCAACCGCTGAGGAAGCAGAAGATGCATTGTCAACTGGTAAGTGATGCGTAAGTAGTGAGGCTTGCATTGGGAATGATGGGGGAAGATGTGGAGGGGGGTTTTGATGAGCGGCGAGGAGGAGGTGTTGGGTGAGATGTGTGAGGAGGTTGGTGGTATGGTTGGAGTGAAGTGACGGCGAGTGGTGTGGTTGGTGGAGAAGGCATAATTGGAGGAGAGGAGGAGTAGGGGAGAGGAGGATGAGGAGGAGTAGGAGGAAGAGGAGGAGGAGGAGGAGGAGGTTGTGGGAGAGTTGTGTGAAGGAGGAAGGTGAATGCGAGTGAGGATGAAGAGGGCAGGTGTTGGAGGAGGTGGATGGTGGAGTCGGGAGAGAGAGAAGTGGGGTTGTTTGGATGGAGAGGAAGTGGAAGTTGATTAGGAGGGAGTGTGAGTGTGAGTGTGAGTGTGAGGATGAGGGTGAGGGTGGTGAGAGATGTGAGTGTGGTGTGGTGGAGAAGTGAGTGGTGTGGAATGCTGATGCCTTCTTATTCATTTCCACTTAGAAGAGGAGACAGAGAGCAGCGGTGAGTCGGAGGAGGTGGAGACGGAGGAGCCGTCAACCGCTGAGGAAGCAGAAGATGCATTGTCAACTGGTAAGTGATGCGTAAGTAGTGAGGCTTGCATTGGGAATGATGGGGGAAGATGTGGAGGGGGGTTTTGATGAGCGGCGAGGAGGAGGTGTTGGGTGAGATGTGTGAGGAGGTTGGTGGTATGGTTGGAGTGAAGTGACGGCGAGTGGTGTGGTTGGTGGAGAAGGCATAATTGGAGGAGAGGAGGAGTAGGAGGAGAGGAGGAGGAGGAGGAGGAGGAGGAGGGAGGAGGAGGAGGAGGAGGAGGAGGAGGTTGTGGGAGAGTTGTGTGAAGGAGGAAGGTGAATGCGAGTGAGGATGAAGAGGGCAGGTGTTGGAGGAGGTGGATGGTGGAGTCGGGAGAGAGAGAAGTGGGGTTGTTTGGATGGAGAGGAAGTGGAAGTTGATTAGGAGGGAGTGTGAGTGTGAGTGTGAGTGTGAGGATGAGGGTGAGGGTGGTGAGAGATGTGAGTGTGGTGTGGTGGAGAAGTGAGTGGTGTGGAATGCTGATGCCTTCTTATTCATTTCCACTTAGAAGAGGAGACAGAGAGCAGCGGTGAGTCGGAGGAGGTGGAGACGGAGGAGCCGTCAACCGCTGAGGAAGCAGAAGATGCATTGTCAACTGGTAAGTGATGCGTAAGTAGTGAGGCTTGCATTGGGAATGATGGGGGAAGATGTGGAGGGGGGTTTTGATGAGCGGCGAGGAGGAGGTGTTGGGTGAGATGTGTGAGGAGGTTGGTGGTATGGTTGGAGTGAAGTGACGGCGAGTGGTGTGGTTGGTGGAGAAGGCATAATTGGAGGAGAGGAGGAGTAGGAGGAGAGGAGGAGGAGGAGGAGGAGGAGGAGGAGGAGGAGGAGGAGGAGGAGGAGGTTGTGGGAGAGTTGTGTGAAGGAGGAAGGTGAATGCGAGTGAGGATGAAGAGGGCAGGTGTTGGAGGAGGTGGATGGTGGAGTCGGGAGAGAGAGAAGTGGGGTTGTTTGGATGGAGAGGAAGTGGAAGTTGATTAGGAGGGAGTGTGAGTGTGAGTGTGAGTGTGAGGATGAGGGTGAGGGTGGTGAGAGATGTGAGTGTGGTGTGGTGGAGAAGTGAGTGGTGTGGAATGCTGATGCCTTCTTATTCATTTCCACTTAGAAGAGGAGACAGAGAGCAGCGGTGAGTCGGAGGAGGTGGAGACGGAGGAGCCGTCAACCGCTGAGGAAGCAGAAGATGCATTGTCAACTGGTAAGTGATGCGTAAGTAGTGAGGCTTGCATTGGGAATGATGGGGGAAGATGTGGAGGGGGGTTTTGATGAGCGGCGAGGAGGAGGTGTTGGGTGAGATGTGTGAGGAGGTTGGTGGTATGGTTGGAGTGAAGTGACGGCGAGTGGTGTGGTTGGTGGAGAAGGCATAATTGGAGGAGAGGAGGAGGGAGGAGAGGAGGAGGAGGAGGAGGAGGAGGAGGAGAGGAGGAGGAGGAGGAGGAGGAGGTTGTGGGAGAGTTGTGTGAAGGAGGAAGGTGAATGCGAGTGAGGATGAAGAGGGCAGGTGTTGGAGGAGGTGGATGGTGGAGTCGGGAGAGAGAGAAGTGGGGTTGTTTGGATGGAGAGGAAGTGGAAGTTGATTAGGAGGGAGTGTGAGTGTGAGTGTGAGTGTGAGGATGAGGGTGAGGGTGGTGAGAGATGTGAGTGTGGTGTGGTGGAGAAGTGAGTGGTGTGGAATGCTGATGCCTTCTTATTCATTTCCACTTAGAAGAGGAGACAGAGAGCAGCGGTGAGTCGGAGGAGGTGGAGACGGAGGAGCCGTCAACCGCTGAGGAAGCAGAAGATGCATTGTCAACTGGTAAGTGATGCGTAAGTAGTGAGGCTTGCATTGGGAATGATGGGGGAAGATGTGGAGGGGGGTTTTGATGAGCGGCGAGGAGGAGGTGTTGGGTGAGATGTGTGAGGAGGTTGGTGGTATGGTTGGAGTGAAGTGACGGCGAGTGGTGTGGTTGGTGGAGAAGGCATAATTGGAGGAGAGGAGGAGTAGGAGGAGAGGAGGAGGAGGAGGAGGAGGAGGAGGAGGAGGAGTAGGAGGAGGAGGAGGAGGTTGTGGGAGAGTTGTGTGAAGGAGGAAGGTGAATGCGAGTGAGGATGAAGAGGGCAGGTGTTGGAGGAGGTGGATGGTGGAGTCGGGAGAGAGAGAAGTGGGGTTGTTTGGATGGAGAGGAAGTGGAAGTTGATTAGGAGGGAGTGTGAGTGTGAGTGTGAGTGTGAGGATGAGGGTGAGGGTGGTGAGAGATGTGAGTGTGGTGTGGTGGAGAAGTGAGTGGTGTGGAATGCTGATGCCTTCTTATTCATTTCCACTTAGAAGAGGAGACAGAGAGCAGCGGTGAGTCGGAGGAGGTGGAGACGGAGGAGCCGTCAACCGCTGAGGAAGCAGAAGATGCATTGTCAACTGGTAAGTGATGCGTAAGTAGTGAGGCTTGCATTGGGAATGATGGGGGAAGATGTGGAGGGGGGTTTTGATGAGCGGCGAGGAGGAGGTGTTGGGTGAGATGTGTGAGGAGGTTGGTGGTATGGTTGGAGTGAAGTGACGGCGAGTGGTGTGGTTGGTGGAGAAGGCATAATTGGAGGAGAGGAGGAGTAGGAGGAGAGGAGGAGGAGGAGGAGGAGGAGGAGGAGGAGAGGAGGAGGAGTAGGAGGAGGAGGAGGAGGTTGTGGGAGAGTTGTGTGAAGGAGGAAGGTGAATGCGAGTGAGGATGAAGAGGGCAGGTGTTGGAGGAGGTGGATGGTGGAGTCGGGAGAGAGAGAAGTG